>CM053792.1:665512058-666112058 GCA_028749045.1 Cupressus sempervirens | reverse complement strand
ATAGGAGTTGAAAAACAAACATTTAGGTTTACAAGATGAAGGTTAATTGCTAGTCACAAAGCCTCCATAAGTGAGATGACATCTTTATTTTCAACTTGTGAATAGGGGGAGCTAAAGTGCATCGAGGTGGGAAGAGATATGTACTTATCAACTAAAGAAACTTTAAAAATAGCTATATATTTAGTTAATCCTTTGTATATTTCTAGTTCAAAGTTATAAATTGATTGGTTTTTTAATAATATTAAAAGGGTAAATCTTTGGTAAATGCAAATTTAGGTTTACAAGAAATTTCATTGTAGAATAACTCATAAATGATTTTTTTATTCCAACTTATCCATCTAATAATTCCCTTATTTTTCAAATGATTCTATGATGCATTAATTCTATGGGGAAATCTTGAACACAAACCCATCTCAATCCAAATAGATATTTACAAGAATTAAAGTTAAAATTATAGTTCCAATCAAAGAAATTTAAAACATTCCCTTCATACACTATTAGACCACCACTCAATACCTCATATTTAGTTTCTATATCTTTGTAATCAATAAAAATATAATTATTTTATATGGTTTAAACTCTTACCTACTAGCCCATGTTCTCCTTTAATTAATTAGCAAACACAGACATGGGAATTCTCGATCCTCCCTATACTATCTTAAATTGGATGCACTCCAATTTAATGAGGGTTTAGCACCTACTTAATGTGAGATCATCAATCTCCTTGTGTTTTTCATTCCTTCTTCCCTTTTATGTCCTTCCTCTTAGGTGTAGTTGTGGAAAAACCTTATAGATCCTCTTTAAAGCTCCTATTTCCATAGCATTTATCTCAAAGTAGGAACTATTCTTCCAAGGTCATTCATTTCTTACATCTATCCACTTGGAATATACTTCTTGTACCATAACAACTATATCTTAGGTTCTACACTTGATTATGGAGATCCGAGACCTATTTGGAGCATCCAGAGGTATAAGGGCAATCCTGTGTGATCCAAAAACTATACTTAGACTTAGTTTCTATTTCATGTGTTTTCATTTTTGGATACCCATTTGGGTCAAATAAAGGTTCCAACTCTCACAGTTCCACTATTAATGTTCTGACTTAGAGTTTTTAATCACCTTGGGATACGTATAAATGCCAAAAAAATAGGAGTATGTAATTGAGCCATCATTTTGGTGAACTAGAAGGTGTAAATTGGCCAACTGAATGTAATTGTAATTTAGAGCATTCCAAAAAAAGAATCAAGTCAAAAGGCCCCATGCTTTGAAAGTTATTGTAGTTTTTCGATTTTTGGAGACCTCCTAAGAATGCTTCAAAGTCAGGTTAGGGGCATTAAATGACCTCAAAAAGGGCCAAAAAATGGGGGATGAGTGAAGCTTCGCATAGGGCTATAGAGCGCTTCGGGAGCTTTTTGAAAATGTAAACAGTTTGTCAATCGGAGCTACGATTCAAAAGTTATGCCTACTGAAAGTTTGGTTATCATTTCTAGATTCTTTTAATTTTGTGCCGACTTCTAATGCAACTTCTAGAGCCTTCTATTTGGTTAGTGGATGCCAACTAGCACTTTGTAGAATGAATTCCTAGTCCTTAACCCTCCGGGGTCTATTTAAGAACATTTATGGCATTGTAAAAGGTAGTTGGGAGTAGAGTTTGAGAGAAGGTACTGGGAGAAGAAATTATCTCCAAATTTTTGCTATTGTAAGCCCATAGGGCATGTTTTGGAACCTATTTCTCTGCACTAAGTGTACTAGCATATTTTTACAATTAATAAAAATTTCCCTTTCCTGTTGTGTCCATTCTATGCTTGGGTTGTGTCCCCATCATCCCAAGACCTGCTTGTTAGGGGCATATTGTGCCCCTAATTGGGACCTATTTTGGGTCTTAGGTCCCATGTCTAGATGTGTTCAGGGTGTAAATTCCTATGTAGGTTAGCATGTGGGACTTAGTCAATTATGATCTCTACATAAATTATTCCATTTCCTCTATTTCTCATATCCATAAAATTTGCATGCAAGCATACCTCATTCGTAAGAGTTCAAGCATCCACAAACTCAAGCTCTCAAATATTCAAGTTTTCCTTCAAGTCTTTAAGAATTCATTCAAGTATTCCTCCATTGAAAATCAAGGATTAAATAATTCAAGTTATTGAATGATTTTATCTTCAAGATACTCTTCAATCCATTCAATATCCTTTGATACATCTTCTTCGTTCATTCGTCTTCATATTCTTCATCCAAATTAATTAGTGAAGTAAGCATATTGCATTTGATTTGAGAGATCTAACAATTTTAAGATGAATTCATACATTTACATTACATTCATGCTATTTCAATTATTTCAATTCAAAGTTAATTCCTAAATTAGGGGTTGATCAAGGTGAACTCCTCATGAACAACAAAAAAAACCATTTTATTGTAGGTTGCAGATATCGAATTGATGAACAAGATGTAGATTTGATTACCCTTTTCAACTTTCTTTGGAATTGTAAAATTAGAATCAACACCACACACAATTAATCAAGGTCACACTACGCCCCTAATGATCCATTATTTCCCCCTGAAGCTCTAGTTCACCTCTAATAGATTGCTGAAAGATTTACAGGTTTTGTTTGAAACATAATTTTTGACCTAGATCCAATGATTTCCACTCAGTATGATTAAAAAAAATGCATTAAAAATCCTTTAAGTGTATGTTTTTTACCTTTTTTTCCTTTATGTACATTTACTTAAATCTATCTCTAGCTTTTTAAAATTTTCTAGGGTTTTCAAGGACTTGGATACCTTTCCCCCATTTTTCCTAGACCTAGTTTCCATTACGGCTCCTTATTTATTTGGTTAGCACTAATATTTCTAGACCTAGTTCTCTAGAATTGGGATTAAAAGGACTCATTTCCTTAATTTACCTCCCTCTATATGTATGTGTAGGTTATGTGATAAACTTAAGATTTTATCCTTGGCTCAAATTTCCAAACCTACATTTATTGTTGAACCCAACTTATAACATTTTTACTTCTAGTTTGGTGTTAGATTTCTTATTTGAAAGTTTAGATCTTTGTATTATCTTGTTTTATCTTGTGATATATATTTACATTCTTAATTATATTTGAGTTTATATTGTAATGTTAGATCTCTTTATTTCTTCCTTCCTTTTTTGGTGTATGATCTTTGTTGGTGCTTTTACACTATTAAAAAACAAAATACTTAATACCAAGATTAAAAGATCACAAGAACCTAAGGATTAGCTAATTCCCATAAATAGTTATATGTGCTTTAGATTTGGACCCAACACCAAAAAAATCAGAAGGATTTTCTACTCTTTAGGCTTTGCAAAACCAAGGTGAGTGCATCTGAGGGGTGAAAGATTTATAGCATGATACTACACACAAATTTCACTCATTCCATGAAATTCTATAAAAATTCATATCCCTTATAGTAAATTGGTTATAATTCTTCTTAGATCTACAAGTAATTCTAAGAAATAACAACTAACTAAGACTTAGAGGTTAAATGTAAACAAGTGCTGACCAACTTTGACACTCTTCAAACATGAAAGTAAAATTGATTTAATTTGATTTTAAGATTAATGCTCATTCATGATTTCTCCATCTATAGACTAAACTAAAAGATCAGTGCCTTATCTATTGTGATTTAGAGTCTATCCAATTTTCAAACCTGATTGACTGCATTACAATCAATATTATCAACAATTCTCACTGAAACTCATTCTTATAGACATCATTCCTATTACCTTAAAAAATCCTTCCTAATCACTGAAGTATTTACTTAATTCATTTGAATTAAAATCAATAGTGAGATGACATACAGTTTGATTTAATTGCATTCAATCAAACAAAATTTGCTCATACAATTTCAAGATAAGCAGACAATAAAAATAGAGACAAGATTCAAGAAGAAAAGATATGGGGACGGTTCATCTTTGTATTAATTTCCTTTGGAAATTGTATAAAAATTGTAATAGAACTCCAAAATGACTCAAGATAAGACATTAAATTCTATAACATCAATGTATTCTTAGATATTTGTAGAGAAATCGTCATAAAGTTTGCACCAAGAAACTAGACCAAACAATACTGAATAATACTAAAATTGTTAAATGACTTAGACCCTTTCTGTAGCCTTGGGATCTCACTTATACAGTGTGAGATGCAACAAGCTTCAAGCATAGAGAATTGATAGCTATCTTTTATACAAAAGATATTTACATTATTGTTGCCATAAAGGACAAAAATATGTGCAACATAAAAACTTTATATCATAGACATTCTATTGTTGGACCACCTTTCATTACACCTTCAAATGCTACAAATTTCATGATTGCCCCATTTTTTGTTATAACTCCTCAGAATATGTAGCCATTAGGTCTATTAGTGATGTGTCAGGCTTTGATTTTTGCATATTTACTTTAACTCGAGGCTCTCCATTTTCATCATCATGCATTGTTAAAACAATAGTTATATCTATGTCCTGAGTTGCCACATCATAAGTTGGGATCATTGCACTTGACATCGAGGTTAATTGGTCTTCTTTGTCTTCCTTTGCATGCATTGATGTATCTATTTCTTGACTCTCATCCTGCTCCATGTCCTCTTCTTCTATTTCCATTTGCTTTGAATGCACAAGATAATCCATCCATTTGTCAAAAATTGCATCATCAAACCAATCAAAGCTCAAGATTTCGCGTTGCTTCTTAACCACAAAATCCCATATTTTACTTATTTCAAAAAATTCCTCTTTGATGGAATTATAAAATAGTTTCACTTTAACAAATTCTCCATTTTTCATAGCCCATAACAAATGTCCCCTCTCATTAATGACTTCATTCATTCTTTGACATAATAAATCATCCAATTCTTTCCCCCACTCTTCTTTTCCTTTTATCTTATCAATTTTTTTAAGTGCTCTAGGAAACAAATCAAAATTTTCACCTAAATACCTAGAAAGACAAATCATTATTCTTTTTTGGACCGCAACCCTTTTAAAATCAAATCTAGATAGATTATTAGTTATATCAAAGGTTTTCTCTATTTGTTCACATGATAAATTGATAATTGAGATACATATAAGGGTGATATCTTTGTCTCTTCCACTCCATTTTTGCACAATAGGCCTCAAAGTATCTTCATCACTCCTTTTTTCATTCCACATATCAAGGATCTTCACCAATTTCTTGTAAAATGTTGGCCAATCAATCTTATCTTCATATTGATTATTCAATTCAACATGTAAGGCCCACAGCTTATTCTTTTCCTCCTCAAACTCCTCAATAGTATAAAACTCTGGCCTTTATAGAGTATCAAGCAACTCTACAATTGGAGTTGATTTAAATGGCTTGACTGGGGGATGAGGATAGACAATTATAGGCCTCCTAGATTCTCCCACTTTCCTCTTTCGTAGATGCTTGTCCATCAGAGATACTTGAGTCTCCAATTGATGTATCCTATTTCCTCTTTCCTCATATGCCTTTAGTATTTCTTCAAACTTGGCATTGAGCTCTAGGAATCCACTTTTCTCTTTCCTAGCAACAACCATTCCAAACTCCACCATTTCTTTAGTCATCTTACTTATCTCCTCACTATCTACTTCATCTGCTCTATATACTGTAAGAGTGCTTGCATGCCTAAGATGTGAAATTTATTGTGTCCTAGTTTTGTCCCTTTTTTTATTTCTATACTTTATTCCTCTATGTGCTTGTAGGATTTCTTCCTTGGGTTGATACTAAACATCTTTTTCTTTTCTAATAGAGTTAAAAATCATAGCATTAGATATGTCTCATTTAGGTAATATTAAAACTCCATACTCTTTCAATAATTATCTTCCCCCTTCAGGGATCAATTGTGCAAAGTCCTCCATGAAATTCACCTTAACCTCTTCCTCAATTTTAGAATCCAACTTACTTGGTTGCTCTACTTTTATTGACTTGCACTTATTTTCAAAATTGACAATGTTCCTTCTCCACAAAAATTGTGCAAAGGCCCTAGCTTTTACAAAAATTTCATCATCAATGAATTTTTTAGATGCTTGTGCAATTATAGGGTCTATCACCCTACCTCTAAAATCTGCAATAGTAAGATCCAAACATGGCATAGGAGGCTCTTTAGGTACTCCTCCTTGAAAATTGGTAGTTGTGATCACAATCTCCCCTTCTCCTCCAATTTGTTTCAATTTTTCTCTCAAAGATGCCTCATCATCTATTCTAAGTAGAGTCTGGGAGGGTGAGTATTCTCCTACTTGAGATGATGATCCTTGTTCTAACTTTTGTTCCTTGGGGTCACTTGTGTTAGATGGGCTTTTTGATCTTAGCCTCTTGTAAGGAGAGATATACTGTACATTTTGAGCCACAACATATCCATCTTTTCTTTGTAATGTATACTACCCTAGAATTACAATAATTCTGCTATTTAATCCCCTCTCCACCTCAAAAGCTTTATCTAGATGTGCTTTTTCCAAAATGTCCTTCTTCTCATTTAGGGTTTGCATAATTACAACAAGATTATTCATCAACATGTCCATTTTGGCACCCCAATATTTCTTACCTGCTAAAGGATCATAGGTGGGCTCAAAAGAATTTATAAAGTCAAAGACTTTGCTATAAACTATTCATTTTTCTTTTCTAACTTCCTATTCTTTCAATGAAAACATATTTATGATGAAATCCTCTGGGAAATACACAATTTTTATATGAGCCTTAGCTTTAGTCCTTTCTCTAAGAAGGTCATAGAATCCCTCTAGATCAATATAATGAGCATGTGATAGGGTCATTTGATACTTATCCAAATAAAATTCCCAAACGTCTCCTCCCTTTCTTAACAAATATAAAATCATGCACAATAGTAACCATTTGGAAGAATGTACCTTTGGATTTCCCTAGTAAATCCCTTTCATCAATTGTCCCAATCTTTCACAACAATTTTGCAATTCCCACCTTCAAAGGCACCTGGTAGGGAAGTACATGGTGTTTTCCAAAGAAACCATAGACTCTAAAAATAGTAGAAATAGGATATGGAATTATATCCCCCCAATTATAACTTACCAACAACCCTTTGTCATGATCCTTAGGTCTTATCAATTCTAATAAGGGCTAGGGTATTCTAGGGCTATCCCCTCTTAACAGCAATCTAAGCCTTGAAGATAAATATCTCTCAAATCTATAAAAACTAACATTTATGACCTCCCATGTCATGTCTATGCTCCACAACTAAACTAGGAGTTTCCCTCCATCTCTCTCCAATTTGAATTTCATCTCTTTGGAGAAGAAAGTAACCCCTTTATATAGACATCAACAAAGAGTACTAGAAAAAAGGCCTATTAACCTTACCTTGTGCTATTCCAATTAACCCATTAAGAATCTCTTCAACGAGAAAAGAAGCAAAATCCAGAATTGAACTCATTCCAAACTATAGAGTTTGAGCTATGATGAGAACAATAGAGCCTTGAAAATGATCTTGCTCATCCATTCCAAATATTTTGCAAAGAGAAAAATATAAGGCATGTGCCCTAGAATTAAAATATTTTTTTAACAAGGGTTCAGGGGTATTCAATGTGACCACAGGCAATGATCCAATTTTAACGAAGTGTTGTTGCAATGGTCCTCCCCTTAGGTATACCCCTGTGCATCATACCTCGCTTGAAATTCTTCCATATCAATTTTCTCGTAGACAACATGGTTAGGGTTAAGCTTGAACACTTCTCTAATTAATTCAAGTGAAACCCTAAAAAGATTATCACCTACGTGGTTTTTAACAATCCTGGTAATTGGATCATATTTTTTAGCCATATCTGCCAATAGGTTACTATCAAAAAACACTCCAGGAATAATGACTTTGCCTATATCAAATTTCCAAACATTACTCATTGGAGTATCCAAATTTCATTCTACAAACCACTTCTTGAAGAGTTCTAATCCTCCTACAAAAACTTGTGCATACCTCAAATAATTTGCCTTATCATAAAAACCCTCACTGACTAATAACCTAGGTTTTTTTGGGATAAATTCTCTACTCTTTGTTAGTTCAATTGCCAAAGGAGGCATTTTCTCAAGAAAATCATCATGCACTGCTCTTTTTAGGTAATCCACTTTACCAGAAAAATCCTTATGTGGAGGCATTTTCTCAACTTACCCTAGCATAGTTATAATTTTTTATCTTCAAAAGTTTCAAAACACTTACCCACCTTTTCTTGCTGATTTTTTTGGTGAATTACTTTTCAAATTGTTGAAAATCCTAAAGAATTTGGTGCCCTAGCTCTTGAAACACTTGTACTTTGATAATTCTGTGATTTTCTGGCTCAATAATGGTGAATTTCAAGTTATATTGTAGTATTAAGGTCACATGAAGTGGCACTGAACAACATTAATGTTTCTAACATCTAAATTTCATGTCATACCTCAAATTTGAATTTCCTCCATCGATCATCAAGCATCGAATGACCTTCTTTAAAATCTAAAAAGCTACATTAAAACTTTATAAAATTTTCCACATGTTGAACAAATGCTTCCCTGCTTTGACTAAAGTTCAGTCATTTTCATGAAGTGGTGAAGTGTTGATCATCAATCTCCCAAAGATCAATGATCATGAAATAACACTATAACTTTAAAATTTAGGCTTTAAAAATGTGGTCCCACTAGTACATTCATCTCCAGGTTGGCAAGTATGTGTATTGCTTTACCACTTACTGTGTGATAGTCTTCTTTACAGCACATCCCACTTTGTCACATGGCATGCAACTACTTCCTCACTTTTCTTAAAGTTCATTCACTTTGATAATGTGGGTAAGTACTTCCCGTCGATCTTATCAAGATCAACAATGTTATAAAATCATGCCTTTTAAAGATCCAGTCATCCAAGCTAACCAATAATTGCATTGCTTTTGCACCAATATTTCTAATAGTTTCCAATAATACATAAGTTATTATTACCTTTCAAAGACTATAGGCCCATGACATCATCATATGCCACATGTCAAAGAGGCGCTTTCCCACATTACGTAAACTTCAAGCTTGTTCCTATTGCAATCATGTGCCATCTATTGATCTTCTAAAGATTGACAGCTTAATGATATGGCATTAAAAGGTAAGCCCACTACATGGCTCAACCAATGACATCATTGGAAAATCAAATGTGCACTAACTGTTATTGGAAACTCTAGAAAAGGTCTGACAAAGTACTAACAAGCTCCAATCTTTTGCAGTGCAATTAAGACTTGACATCACCAAGTGCTATGTGGCAATGAGGCACTTGCCTACTTCATGTAAATGTCAAGAAAATTCATCTTGCAAGCATTTTCCCACTGTTGATCTTGGAAAGATTAACAGTTAACCAAAAATAAGCCACCATAATTAGAAAGTGTTTCACCAAACACTTAAATGGATAGCCACAATTAGGGCATGGAGTATAACAAAAAGGTTTTACCTCGCAGAAAGTAACAAAATAATTTTGGAAAATTAGAACTTAGGATAAGAGTATCCTGCATAATTTTATTTAAAATATTAATTCTGACCACTTTTGAGGGTTAGAGAAAAATAAAAAAGGGTTTATGGAATTAAACAAATTTCACCCAAGGTCTTAACCAAGTTTCACAAGATTTTAGAACATAATACTAGGTTTTTTCACTATATGGTATAAAAAAATTATAAATGATGAAAAACTAGGCCAACAATCTTTACTACTTTTAGTCCTACTTATATCATTCCTATTAGGAGAAGTTGTAAACTTATGGTTCTCTTTGATATGGATTCCTCTTCTCCTTTTCTTTGAAACCTTAGTAACCCTATAGTTTATCATGATTATAATTCTTCTATGGAGCATGAATCTTCCCACCCATATCATGATGAGGATGAGGCTTTAAGGGTTCCTCTTAAACAAGTTGATAAACTTGCTACTACGATTGATAAAATGTATGATTGGATTTTTCAAGAAAATCACTATACTAAGATTAATTTTATTTTTGATGCTCTTAATAAAGTGATCTGTAATGATGAACATGGTGTTAATCTTTTGTGTAGTATTACTCACCTTGTCAGATACTCATGTTAAGCCTTTGAATCAATTTTCTTCTGAAGTAGTGATGACTTTGCCTATTTCTACTCTTGAACCTTTTTTTTTCTTTGTGTACCTATCTCTCAAATTTCTACTTATGTTTCTCATATTGTGACTACTTCTATTTAGGTGTCTAATCCCCTCAGTAGTCTTCATATTCCTTCTTTTCTTGTGAGTGTTCCACCTACTTCATTATTGACTTCACATCCTTCATATAATGGTCTTCTTTTCACTTATCCTAGTGCAGTTCCTAGTGTTCCACCCATCATTCCTTCTATTCTAGTTAATTCATACATCCTTTGTAGTGTGTTGGATGTACTTCTACCACCTATTTCTTCTAATGATTCCACTATCCTTACTCTTTCTCAGACTACATCTTCTCTACAACAAAAAATTCTTCTTTTACTCAATCTAAGTTTGATGTTCCTACATGTGATATGGGTAGTCTTTAGTCTTTTGACATTATTTGCACTACTACTACTCAACAAGCTGGTATGACTCACCTTGACACTTATAATGTTAAAGGTGATCCAATGACACATCTTAATACTTTCCAAGTTCTATATAGTGGATATGCTCGTGCCCATACGATTTCTATGAAAAAACTTTGTAACGTTATTGTTCTTTTTTTCCATATTCTATTGACTATTTTTGTAAGTTTGCTAATGCCTTTATACAATAATTTTAGAATAATATTGGTCCTTCTATTTCTTTGACTGATTTGATGCATTTTTTAAAAAGTCCTAAGAAAAAGATGACCAATTTTATTAGTATATTTAAGCATTTGCATTCTCAGATTTCTTATCCAATGCCCAATCTTGACATTCAACATATGTTTATTGAAAATTTACAAAAGACATTACAGATAAGATTCTTCTCACTGAGTTCACTTCTTTTCATAAATTTGTTTAGTACTTCATCGTAATCAATTACAAGTGAGTTAATTTGAGAGCACCACTCCAATGGAGCTTGTACTTGTTGATAAGAGTGATGCCACACCTAATCCTAACAAATTTTAGAATCCTAATAACAACATCAAGATTAACAAAGCCACAATATGGTTGATGATCAAGTAGTTGTTACATCTTGAGGTTTCATGACTTCTTCCTCTATTTTTTAGATGAATTATAAGTTTACTTCTCTTTTTGAGTCTTTATATTCTATTATGACTAGGTTGGTTAGTGGTAATTGTTTAATGGTAATATGGAAGCACTTTAACAAGATGAAGGCCTCCACTTTTCAAGGCACTGATTCAATCAAAAATGTGTGTGAGAGGGAAATAAGGTGATTTCCAAGTATGATTCCACTTTTAATTTGATGTTGAAGCATCCTAGGTTGTCTTTCTATCATTTTCTTCTTTGTTCATTATGCCTATTAGTGCCAAATTCTAGTGATTGTTAAGCTCAAGTTGTTGTTGAGTTTAGTGTTGGCCGAGTTGCTCAATATTGACTGAGTGCTTTGGTGGTTGAGTGTTCCTTCATGTGCCAAGTGAACCTTATGTTGTTGACCAAGTTTTTCTATGTTTGGTTCCTAGTGTGAGCTGACTTACGTATTTAATTTGGGTCATGAATTTAATGTATGGATCAAGTCTTGGGATATGTGAAAACCATTTTGAGGTCTAACATCTCTTATGTAAAGATCTAGAATCTTTTATAAGCCATTCAAATATCTATGCGAGAGGGAAAGAAGGGGATTTCCAAGAATGATTCCACTTATAATTTGATGCAAAAGCATTCTAGGTTGCCTTGCTATCATTCTCATCTTTGTTCATTTGTCCTATTAGTGCCAAGTTCCAATGGTTGTCAGGTTGCAATTGTTGTCGAGTTTAGTGTTGGCTGAGTTTCTCAATATTGATTGAGTTCTTTAGTCATTGAGTGTTCCTTTATGTGTTGAGTGAACTTGATGTTTCTAATGCTTGCTTACTTCTTTGATCGAGTTTGTTTGTGTTTGGTTCCTAGTGTGAGCCAACTTATGTATTTAATTTGGGTCTTAAATTTAATGTATGGATCTTTCCTTGGGATGTGTGCAGATCATTTTGAGGTTGGACATCTCTTATGTAAAGATATAAAATATTCTATTATCCATTTTGGCAATTATAAGTAGAAGTGTCTAAAATTATGTTAAGTATCACTTAGAGAGTTCGAAGTAGATGATCCTAGAGGAGCGAATTTAGAGTTAGATTTGTAGAGATTGTAATCGTTGTATTGGTCCTAACCCAGAAGGCCTTATAGTTTGGCATGTTTACTACTAATTTTATGAATCAATAAAGTTATTGTTCTTTCTTCTCTCCTTGGTGTTGTTATCTATTGATTGCTTCCATTGTGTTTACTCTATAGGATGTTTGGACTAATAGGTGTGTCTTTGGCCCTTTCTTTCCTAGCCACACCTATGTCAGGTGGTATCAAAGCTTCAGGTTCCTTTTTGTGAAGATCGGATCATGTGGAACCCTCTTTTTTTTTTTGGTTTTAGGATGGCAAATATATGGATTTGACCTATAACTTGTAGAGGGTTAGTATCTTGTAGGAACTATTGTCAAGATGGTTTGAGGTAGAAGAAATTCTAGCAATTCTATATTGGACATGTTGAGATAGATTATAGCCAGATTAGATGTTATAGAGATAGCCCAAAGGAGAGGATCACATCTTGATAATGTGAGTGATGATGAAGCAATGACACCAAACCATAATCCAAAACTTGAGGAAGATCAAGATAAGGAACAATTATTGAGAGTGTTTTCTAGGGCACATTCAAAGCATGATGCAAAATTTTTTCCCTATGGTGAAAATTGGATACTAATTTTTTGTTAGACCGGATCTCTGATATGGAGAAGTTATTTGAGTTTGAAAGTACTCCTAATAATTTAAAGGTGAAGATTTTAGTCACTATGTTGAAAGGTCATGCCTCACTACGGTGGGGGCATTTGCAAATTGATACACAAAGAAGAGGAAAATAAAGTATCAGAACCTGGTTGAAAGTGGTGAACAAGGTGAAGAAGAAGTTCCTTCCTATTGATTACCATGTTATCTTGTTGAGAAAGATGAAAAATTTGAGACAAAAAGACATGACTATGAAGGACTATATAGAGGAATTCTATACAGGAATTGTATAGATTAGACATCAGATCTGCATATGTGGATGATGAGGTTGAGAAAGTTACAAGGTATGTGAATGGATTGAGATATGGAATTCAAGATGAGATAAGTTTTGGGAAATTGGATAGTGTCGAATAAGCATATCAATATGCCTTGAAAGTTGAGGAGATCTTGACTAAGAAGCATGAAAAAAAAATAGACATAGAGGAGGTAGATTATAGAGAGGCAGAGATATATTTTATGGTGAAGGTGGTAGATCTTACAATTCTGCATAAGATAAGGGAAACTATGAGTGAAAAAGTAATGAGAAGGGCAAGACTGAGTGGAAAGTTGCTAATTCCTACCAGGGAGGTACTAGTTCTTACTAAGGAAGAGGTGATTCTTATTTTAGAAGTGATTATTGTGGTAATTATTTTAGATGTGGAAAGGAAGGACATAGATTCTTTGAGTGTAGATACTTTGGTGAGAATGAACAAGGTAATAATAATGTTTTGATTCAAGGAGATCTTGAGGGTTTACCAAGTGATTTTGAGGTTGAAGAAAATGTGATGGTAAGGAGAATTTTATGTAATAAAAAAATTGATGAGGAACCTATCTCAAGGAGCAGTGTTTTTAAGACTAGATGTAAGATGATAGTAAAATGTTGCAAAGTGATTGTTGACAATGATAGTTCACACTACAATATTTGGGGTCAAATTGCGATGACAATTTGTGATAGTGGTGTAATTTGTGCTCATTTCCATTTTTTATTTTTTCAATTTTCCCTAATGCCATTGCAATACTGACCTTGACATCACAATCAAGATGGTTGTGTGAGCATAAACCAAGAAAAAGAGAACACAACATAAATCATTGCCCATTTTTTTGATTGTGCAGAGTTGCAGGCAAAAGAGGTGAAGAGCTTTGAATGAGGGTGGAGAGCTATGAACATTGTCATGCCCTTGAAGCTCTATGATTTTATTGTTGTGTCGTGCCCTTGTACGACGTAAATCATTTCACATTTTTTTATTGCGAAGAGATGCACATGAAAGAGGTGGAGAGCTCTGAATGAGGGTGGAGTGCTGTGAACATTGATATTCCCTTGTGATTAGTGCATTTCATTGTTGTACCCTTGTGATCTCTGCATTTTATTGCCATGCCCTTGTAGCTCTTCAATTTCATTGCCATGCCATGCCCTTGTGATTTGTGTGCCCTTGCTCTACAATTTTTTTCAAGGGAGAGAAGAGGTACCTATGTAAATGTTATTTTCTTTTCCTTCTAAACATGTATGTCTTTATATTTCCTTATAAACATGTATCTCTTTATATATTCAAAGAGGTATTTTTTAAAGTGCTTATTACATGTTAGCTCACAACTTAAACATTGATCTAGTTGTATACATATTCCAGAATCAAAATAATAAAACAATAAAACTCACTCAACCTGTGCTAACTTACCTTAAGATCTTGCACAAAAATAATGTAGACCACAAAAAATGGGCAAAGTTCACAAGAAATTTTACAAAAACATATTATGGTAGATATTTTTAGAAAGAAATAAGCCATAACCTAGTCTTTATATACAAAGAGATCTTTTTGAATGTGCTTATTACATATTAGCACAACAGAAAAATTGATCCAGCTACATACATATTCTAGAATCCAAATAACAAACAATAAAACTCACTCAACATGTGCTAAGTGACTTAGCTCAAGATCTTACACAAAAATAATGCAAACCATGAAAAGTGGGTAGAGTTCGCAAGAAATTTTACAAAAAAATAGTATAGCAAATATTTTTAGAAAGAAACAAGACATAACCTAGTTAAATTGGTTTAGTTTTTGATTAGCCCAGGTTGATTACAAATTCATATAGAACTATCATAAAATTAGGTACAACAAAATGAATAATTAGTTGTTTCCAACTAGTAGGATCAAATACAATTTTTCAAGGTGATAAAATTGCATATGTAGATGCATCACTTGCATGTTAGGAATGAAGTGCATTCCCCAACTTATAACAAATGGTTGGATATAAAGGCTCCAACCACTGGCCCAATAATAGAAGCCAAGGATGTAACCATGCATGTATTGGCACACTCTCCCTGTGAGGATCCCAAGTATCTATTGCTGGTGTTAATTTGGGCATCCTATATAATCTAGAATGTTATGAAATATTGAATTTGGTAGTAACTTCTCCCATGTCTCCTAAAAATGTAGCATAGGTTTAGGGTCCCTTGGCTCCCAAAAATTTTTAGCAGCTATTATCACTACTAGAAGAATAACTACAGTGAAGAGTTGAGTGAAAGGAGTTGAAGAAGAAAGTTATGCTTTTGTATAAATGCCATAATCATGAGGCTCATTCCCTTTTAGAAGCCTCTACCATAATGGAATTACCTCTAAACCATGCAAAGGATGTTAAAGTGGTTCCCAACCTTGAAACACTCTTACAAGCAATGGCAAAGCAAATGCAGATGCAATACATGACAAATTATACAACTTGTAGTCATTATATATAGAGAGAGATCTTTTTGAAGCTGCTTATTACATATTAGCACAATAGAAAAATTGATCTAGATGCATACATATTCTAGAATCCAACTAATAAAATGATAAAACTCACTCAACATGTGCTAAGTGACTTAGCTAAAGATCCTGCACAATAATGTAGTCCATGAAAAATGGATTGAATTCACAAGAAATTTTACAAGAACATATCAAAGTAGATATATGTAGAAAGAAACAAGCCATAACCTAGTTAAACTGGTCTAGTTGTTGACTAGTTGGGTTGATTACAAATTCCTATAGAACTATCATTAAATTAGGTACAATAAAATGAACAATCAGATATTCCTAGCTAGTAGGATCAAATACAATTTTTCAAGGTGATAAAATTGGATATGCAGATGCATCACTTGCATGTCAAGCATGAAGTGCATTCCCCAACTTATAACAAATCACTGGATATAAAGATTTCATACAATGGCCTAACAATAGAAGCCAAGGATGTAACTATGCATGTATTGGCACACTCTCCCTGTGAGGATCCTAAGTATCTATTGTTGTTATTAATTTGGGCATCCTATATGATTCAGAATGTTATGAAGTATTAAATCTAGTGATAACTTCTCCCATGTCTCCAGAAAATATAGCATAGGTTCAGGATCCCTTGGCTCCTGAGAATTTGTAGCAGCTATTCTCACTAATGGAAGAATAACTTCAATGAAGAGTTGAGTGAAAGCAATTGAAGAAGCAACTTTTGCTTTTGTGTAAATGCCATAATCACAAAGGTCATTCCCTTGTAAAAGGTACAACACAAATTTTTAAGAAAAATGGAGAGATCTTATGGAGTTTTTCAAATAGGTGGAACTTCATCAGATAGTAGAGAGTTAAAAAGAGAAATAAGAGAAAATTAGATTCCAAAATTTCCCAATCTACTTTAGGAATAAATATTATATATTGTCAATATTTGATAGGACAATTAACAAATGACTACTGGAAGAGAACTTTGCATCTGATTTAAATATATTAGAAATAAATATTGTGAAATGGTGATATCATTATTCTTGACCAAGGACTAATGTCTTTATTTTTGTACCTAGTTTCTACATTGATATATAAATATTTATTATCAATAAATATTTTAATTGTATTGGATGTTCTGTTATCAAAATAATCTAGAAATGAAATATGTTCATTTAAAGAAATAGGAAATAGGAAGGTTAAATATTATAGATTGTAAATATTTGATATTATTATATTGGCAAATTGACAAACTACTAGCGTGATAGTTGGTTTTTTTTCTTTTTTGACCTTGACTGATCTATCATTAGAATAATAGAGTGCTATAAGAAATGAAAAAATATTTAGATCATACTAAATAAAATAATAAAGAGTTAAAGGAAAGAAAAAAGGTTTTGATTCACACTTAATGAGAAAAGAAAAATAGATCACTAATGATGATGGGAATATATCATTACACTTCATTATCAATTATCATGACAATATAGAGATAAAAGAGACAATAAAGAATTCTGAATCATATTTGATAATCCATCATCAGATAATAGAAAGTGAAAAAACACCTAACACAAGTTGCAACACAAATCATGAGGTTCATTTTCCTATAAAACATTAATTGTGTTGAACAATTGTAAACCCTTAGAAAGTGCATTCTTGTTTTCAATTACCATTGGCGGGCTTTCCTTGAAAAAAATCAAAATGAAGAGGCATAAATACACCAAATTTTTCTTTCAAAACCATATGTGCAAATATAAACATTAAGTAGAACATGTCCAATATTTTTGTAGATATACACATTAATTACAACATTTTTTCTTTCAAAAAAATATGTGTAGATATAAACATTAAGTAAAACATGTCCAATATTTGTGTAGATATACACATTAATTACACCAAAATTTTCTTTCAAAACTATATGTGCAAATATAAATATTAAGTCCAACATATTCAATATTTTTGTAGATATAACACCTTCTTTCAAAATCATATGTGCAAATATAAACATTAAGTACATGTCCAATATTTTCCTAGATATATACATTAATTACACTAATTTTTCTTTCAAAACCATATGTGCAGATATAAACATTAAGTACATGTCCAATATTTTCCTAGATATATACATTAATTACACTAATTTTTCTTTCAAAACCATATGTGCATATATAAACATTAAGTACAACATGTCCAATATTTTGGTAGATATACACATTAATTACACCAAATTTTTCTTTCAAAACCATATGTGTAGATATAAATATTAAGTACAACATGTCCAATATTTTTTGTAGATATACACATTAATTACACCAAATTTTCTGGTGCAGGAACACCTAGGCATTAGGATATTGAAGATGACCCCAAAGAATATTTTATTGATGTAATGTAAATCCATATGTTTGGATGTGGTATTCCATGTAATGGAATAACTTGTAATGCCTAAGGGCAACAAAATTGTGAAGTTGTCATTCAAGACCTAGATTGGTCAAAAGGTAAAATTTACATTAAAAAGCCATGAAAATGCTATAAATCATGTAGAAGGTCTTAAATATGTTATTTCGACATGTCTAGGGTGTTTTTACAAATTGTGGAGTCATTTTTTATGAAGTGTCACAAAAGTTGTTAAAATGAATAAAAGTTGTAAAGCATGAAACAATGCAAAAATGCATTAAAATTTGTCAAAAGGAAGATGAAAGGTCATAAGGGTAGTTATGTAGTTTATAACTATCTAAATATGAAAAAATATGATGTATTGGTCAAACCAAATCAATATTGGAAAGAGGAAATACTTTGATACATTTTTAGTGCACTCTATTGTTGTTGTTTTGATTGGTTGTTTTAGTTTTAGTGTAGTTTTTAGGCCTTGTATGGCTCTATACAACCTAGAAACCATGTAATATAGTAATGAATAGATATAATGATGAATCCTACTTCTAATTCTCTTTTTTTGGTTCAATTTTATTAAGAAATTAATAAGTTATGAGAATTTTGGTGAAAGTGGGTATTTGTAGATTTGAGATTCCCTGAATATAGTCATGTTACAGCATGAGGTACAGACATATTTTGGAGACTTAGGAACTCTAATAAGATTCATTGGAAATATATGTGAACTACCTTTCATTTTCAATTTGTTTGAATCATTTTCATTTAGACTTGTTAAAGTTATGAAGATTTGAGTGAAAACTAGTTTTTAAATGCCTTCAATGGTGTTGCAGACAAAGATTTGATCTTGTACAATGATTTATGAATGGAAAAAATAAATGGCTTACATATTTGGAGACTAGACTCATAAATTGATAATGTGGAATTTTTTTTGTGTTATTTGAATTTTTTTTGTAAAATATATTTGATGTCCTAGGTAGGGTTAGATCTTTTACTTTTAGTTTATGATAGAGAAAATGGGTCATGGTGCAGACATCATAATTTGTAATTGGTAGATTATATTGTACTAAAAATTGGATATGTTTTAATAAGTCTAATTTTAAATAATTTTATCAAATGGTTTTTCAAGAAGATGTTTAGAACAAAAGTTAAGAACAATGGAATCAAATATAGAGATCAGGATATGTAAATGGAGGAGGGTTGATATTTTAGTGTTGAAAAATGCTTTGTTTGCCTCATGAAATGCCTCTATATAATGAAATTATTTCATATATTTTTAAGGTATCATAAAGTATCCCACTAATTGGTTGATTTATAAGATTCTCTGCATCAAATTAGTTTTAGAGCTTGAAGATCTTGAGTGTGTGGATAGAGCACCAAGGGAGGCAATCCAAACTAGGACCTTAGAGATCTAGTATTTTTTTTTCTTGATAATTTTTATAGTAAGAAAGTGTGTGCGTGCAATACCTAAGGAGGGGTCTTAATATTGTCTTCATCAAGATGAAACTGGGTAGAAGGTGTAAAGAGAGAAACCACTAAGACAGGGTGGTAGTGCATCTTCTAGGGTCTTGGATGGGTAAGATGGTAGTAGGTTGGTAGTTGTGTAGTAGCAAGAGGAATGGTGGATTTATGTAAGCCTTGTATGACAACCATTAATGCTCCACTAATAGGAGTATTTAAGATGGCAATTTTGAGCATAGTCCTGTGTCCTTGAAGGGTGAGTTTGTTGGAAATATTCAAGATATGACAAGTTACTGAGAGGGGAGGGGTGAATCAGTAACTTTTAAAATTTCAAACAATAAAACTGCATACTGATATATTCACCATTCATCCAAGTAACCTACTGTAAGCATGAAAAAAAATCATTTGCAACACTTGAACACACAGATTTGGTGACCCAGAAACCTTCCAAATAGAAAGTAAAACTAGGGTGGGGATGAAACCCACAAAGCTTCATTACTGCAGTATGAAGTTGGTCGGTTAAGGCTTACAATGACCACTTCTGGTGATCTTCCCTGTTAGGAGCACAAAGGATTGCTAGATCCACCTTGTTAGAGGATTTACAAACATACAATAAAGTATGCACTCTGTTAGGAGATTTACAAAAGACTGTTAAGTCTACCTTGTTAAAGGATTTACAAAAACTGATTCACCTGTTAGAATTAAACAGTGGATCTGATTACAACTGATTGTTGATAAGATCTGCTATGCTCTGATTCACCTTGATGTGATAGATAAAACTTTTCTGCTCCAAAACTTGACCTTGCTGAATACCTTCACAACTCAGTACACATACTTTCGCACGCATGTATTTCTTTCACACTTTCACATTTTCATTCATTACCATTACATTTGAATGATACAATACATTGCATATATATACCATCCAAATAAACAATACATGCAAGGTCGGCCAAAATAACAAGTGCAAATCTCTATACAAAGTCGGCCCAAGGTAAAAACTCGAGTTCACTGAACTGACTTGGTGTCCTTCTGATACTCGGCGTCCACTGCGTTACTCGGCATCGTCATGCACTCGGTAGAAGTGAAGGCACAGTCCATACTAAACACTTTGAGTAGTTCTGAACTCGGTAACCACTGGAGACTCGGTAGAAGAGATGTCACTCGGTGAACACTTCTATCTGAACTGTAGCTCGGTGATCAAAGGAAACACTCGATAGAACCTTGTGACTCGGTGATAGTTAGTTTCCTTGATAACCGTCTGAGCTCGGTAAAATTAATTTCCTTGATAACCTCAGGAGCTTGGTTATCACGAAGTTCTCAGTCAATACTAAGTACATCTTCACTCGGTCAAAATTGATTCCTTTCTTTACCTCGAACACTCGGTAAACACTGGCTGCTTTGTTCACCTTGATCACTCGGTAAACACTGAGAACTAGGTAAAGCTTGGCTTACAAAGGAATGTCTGGTGAGAGCTCGGTAAGCATTCAGAATCCAATAAGTGTTGTAACTAATGACAAAAATGTATCATAATGCCAACAATCTCCCCCTTTGGCATTAGTGACAAAAACACTTATGAGACAAAATTTATCTGACATGCTGATGACTGATTCTGAATATACATAGCTTCGTTATATACAACTCCCCCATAGAATGTACATACAGTATTTACATGAGCTGTATATCTCTTCCTTTGTACAATTTTTCCGAAAACACTTATTCACCCATAGTATACATATCCAACAATAATCTCCCCCTTTTTGACAATAATGCCAAAGAATAAAAGAATATATATACTTATATAGAAACACCAAAATGAGAGATGAAATCTGAATGTACCTGAAGAATAAGCTGGAGAGTCTTATCCCAATTCTCTTGCAAAATTTTGCAGGTGGAAAGAGCTACTTGAACTTCAGCCGAAAGTTCAATCACATGGTCTGCAATGGAGAAGTTATTATCATGGATTAATTTCTTTGAATGTGCAATGTGCTTCTGCATTGAATCCATGATGGGAAGGATCATGTTTTGGATATCTATCAATGTAGATCGGATCCTTGCCTCTTCTCTCAATAGCTCTGCCTGCTTCTCTGACAAAAATTTGATCCTAAGGTGATGAGATGAGCTTGAACTGGGGTCAAGCTTCAAGTTCTGTGTGCTCACCTTCAGATCCTCATCAATTTTATTTAGTTTCTCTCTTATTCCCTTAGTGTACTCGGTAACATCACAAAGCTTAGCAAAAAGAGATGTTACATTAAAAGAAATTTCCATATCTGCCAAAACTGAGGTTAATGCAACCTGATTTATTGCAATGTTCTGGGCAATGTGCCCCAACACCTTATTATCAAATTTCTTTGTTGCACGCTCAATCAGCTTTTCTTGTCCGGAGGCATCTTCATTGAATTTATTAACTGCCTCTTCCAATTGAATCAAAATGTGTTGAGAAGTATCAACATCAACACCTATAGCCTCAGTAATTATGTTCTGGGCATCCTCAATTATCCTGTATTCCTTATCCCTTTCTGATCTTAACTGCATCTTAGTAGCCTTTTTCTCAATAAGTTGACTAGCATACCTCATTTCTTCAATGGTAGCATTATCAAAGTCAATCTTTGGAATTACTATCTCTGTGTCCAAGTCAATGTCTTCAGGAATTTCCTTTCCAGTGATCATAAGTCTTAATGGTTTCTTTTTTTTGACTTCTGAGATGACTGGTTTGACCTTTCGAATAGACACAATAGTAGAGACAGAAGGACTAGCAGTAAAAACTAGGATGCTTGAGGGTTGAGTGCCAAAAAATTTGAGTACTGGCCAAAAATGGTGATACACTCGGTAATATAGTATCTAAGCTCACTGTGCCTGAAGTAGATGGCGACAAAATTGTAGAACAAATTGGAGTAGTCAAAATTGGAGAACTCACAGCAATACCAACTGATGATGATGGAGTCAAGGAGGCCAACTCGGTAGATGAAGAGGGGTGCAGCTCGGTAGACAAAGAGGGATGCAGCTTGGTAGATGAAGTGGTAGTCACTTCCACTGATGATACCTGGAGCTGAGATATGGCAGGTGTAGATGGTAAATTTGGTGTAGATGAACCTGCTGAAGCTGACTCCAACCTTGATGATGTCACAGGTTTAGCTGGGGAGTGAGGAAGGGATGCAATAACTGCTGCTGCAATTTTTACCAGATCATCCTCCTTATCTTCCTCTTCAGCTTCTTCCTCTTTTTCTTCTTCCTCTTTCTCTTCCATCATTGCATGCAACTCTCTTGGTGTAACTGTGATGGATGGAGTGCTATCTGATTCATCACTGCTATTGCTGCTGTCATCATCCTTTATTTCTACTGGGTCTACACTGGGCTTATGTAGATGATAGATGTTTTTCCACATGTTTGTAGCATCATTTACAACATGCTCTATATCTTTGATCAAAATCAAACAAGTGTGGAATCTGATCATCATTTTACCTTCATAGGTTTTCAATTCAGATTTTACCTCTGCTCCAGTGAGACTATGCCGAAGATTCTTCAGGGATTGCTCATATATATCTTTTACCGTCTTGGTGGCTAACTCCCATCTTGATTGTACTCTCTCCAGTAGTTCTTTAGAGATATGAGGAGCAATCTGGTCCGGGGAGTATTTCCATTTTCCCATTTTGTTAAGTACCAGTTCCTCAATCTGCATTTTCTCTACATCAGTCCTTGTCTCAAATTTCAATGCCTTAAAATTTGTGATGCCAGCTCCTTCTTCCAATGATTTGAGCCTTTGCTCGAATGTAGGTGCAGGATTGACCAATACAGGTTCCTGAATACCTTTTCTTGTCCTCCGAGTAAATACTGCAGTAGGCTGCTTCTTGGGCTTGGTAATGATTACCTTGCCTTTCTTCTTTGCCGGTTGCTCTTCTTCTGATTCTTCTTCTCCTTCTTCTTCTTCTTCACTTTCTTTATCTTCACCTTTTCCCTCGGTGAGCATAAGAGGACCCATTGCAGTTTTTAGTTTGGCCACTTTCCTCTTACCTTTGCTGATGGCCTATGGAATTTTGATTTCCAGTTCAATTCTGGCCTTTGCTTCATCATAAGTACCAAAAATCCATTGCCTTGGGTCTACTGGCTCATTTACCAGTGCTTCAATGATATCCCTTGTTTCATCAATATTTACCTCATATGGAAGAGGTTTCACCCATGCAACTCGGGGTCTAACTGCCTGTATGTACACCTTGTCACAGTCAACCATAAAACATACGTCATCTTTATATTCTTCAACAAGCCTAGGAGGAATTCTGAATCGGTTATTCATCCTCTCCTTAAAGTCTTCAAAATATTTATCCATGATACTATCAAAATTTTCTCCCATCTCTGCTATAAACTCATTAATCTGATACAAAATTTGGACATCTTTTCTCCATTCTACGATTCCCTTTGATGGAAAGAATTTTTGTACATAAAATAGTAAACATATTAACAGAGATCCAAATTTATAGGGGTTATTCTTCGATGTCCTTATACTATCCATGTTCTTGTTTAACTGCTTCAACATTACTTCTGACAGATCAAACTCAAGATTCTTCTTTATAATTTTCAGGGCCAAATCGACAGCGTCACACGGTACACTATTTAACCTATTGGAACTATATAACTTATATGCAATAATATGTATGCCAAATCTTAGTTCCAGATCTGTTACAGTGTTAACCTTCAAACCTCTACCATCCCACTCGGCTAGGGTTTGCCTCTGTAACTCATCCCGTCCTAGGGTTTTGGTGGTTTTGGCTTTGCTGAGCATCAGGAGACCCGTGATTTTGTGAATCATCTTCTTGGTTATCAAAACGGGTTGTTCAAACCACAACTGACCATTATGCATTCGACTCAAGATATACCTAATCCATTTGGTTTGGAAGTTTCTAGGCATATGCGCGATGTGAGTCAAACCTTTAGTTTCCAAATGCTTGTGCTCGATTTTGAGAGAACCATTTACACATAACTCCGCTAGGGCATTATCCATGTCCAATGTCCCTATTTCTTGAATAGCACACTAAAAATGAGTGTGAATGTCATTCACGAGGAGTACCTTGGGTGGAATCTATGATTGAGCTCCATTGGGACCGAGCGATTCAGCGATGGTAGGAACGAGCTTGAACGTAGGTGCCTTCCATTCCGTTCCCTTCACAAGAATTTTAGAACCCTTCTTCGCCTTGCTAATGCTGGTGTTTGTGGATGCCATTGCTGCTCAGTGAGTGAAAAGGTTTCGTAAGAATACTTCGCTGGAAAATCTCTTCAAATTGCTTGAACTTGCTTGAAAGCTTTTTTTTTGTGTAAATCTCAAATTTGCGGTGAAAAATGAGGTCGAAATCTGCCCTTTTGATGAAAAATTTGCCATTAATGTTCAATACGGAGGTAGCTGCGATCGACAGACTGTCATCCACTAGCTCGGCTTAAACTTCGCAACTCGGTGACCAAAAGAAAATAGGTTAAACTGACCTTAACTCGGTAAGAGAAGAACCAACCATGCTCGGTAAGTGCAACTTGGTGAAAGAAGCCTTATTACACCCGACTGAGCTCGGTAAGGTCATGTACCGACCATGATCCTGATGTATCTTAAATACTGATTTGATCATATTTTCATTCTAGGATTGCTTAGGATATTGCTTTGTAGATACAGTCCTGGTCTTATCCTGATGAGTCTTAATTGGAAATGGTAGAGTCACTCACTTCTTGAGTGACCATTCCATCACTTGAATTATCTGGCTCGGTAGACTTAGGAATCCATTGCTGCTTCATTTGCTTCCGAATATTGTCTACTTTGATTTTCTTCTCATCCTCCACTTTCTTTATGTTCATTCAGTTTTTAGATATATGACCAAGTTCTGTACATGTATAACATCTTACAGTGGTATCCCTTTTTCTTAGGTGATGCCTTGCACAGTTTATGCCAGTATGACCATATTCTCCACAATAATGACATCTGCACCAAGTGTTGTAGTCCCAACCAAATATTGCTTTGACAAGTTGTTCAGCTGGATTAAATGATTTGGATTTGCATTGTGATGCCTTATGACCTTGCTTTTGGCATTTGTGACATTTACCTTCAAATTTCGGTTTCTCTTTGCATTCATTGGCTTTGTGTTCATGCTGATTGCAATTGTAGCACTTTCCATTAAATTTGTCTTTTCCATTGCTCCAACATCTGTTAGATGTATGACCTAACTTACCACAGTGGCTGCAAGTAGGTCTTTGATTCTTTTGAGTACCCTGTTTGGAGGATTCACCTTCTTCCTTGTATCCAAGGCCTGCTTTACCATTTTGTTTATGAAAGTTTTCTTCATTTTGCAGATTCAATTGATCCATGTCCTTTTGAGATTTTACCATTCTCTCATTGACTTGTTTTTCAGAGATTAGATCACTCTGTAAGCTTGCATTGATTTGCCTTTCAGTAATTAAGTCATTTCTCAAATTCTCATTCTCAGATCTTAGATTCATAATTTCTTCATTTGCATTAGATAATTGAGTTACAAGATTTTCAAGCTGAGAGGATTGATTATTCCTTACTTCTAAGTCTTCAGCTGCCTTGTTCCTTTGCTCCAAGATTTCACATAGCCTGATGGACTGGATTTCTTGTTCCCTTTTGAGCTTTCTTACTTCTTCCTGCAGAGATCCATTCTTTTCTAAAAGTTCTTTGATTGCTTTGTCAGCTTCATCTGAACTACTTGATGGTGAGAGATCTTCAATCTTTTCTTCAACATACTGATGGTCATTCATTTTCCTTGCAAGTTCTTTTCTTCTTTTCAAGGATTGTGAAAGATGCTCTTTTGCTTCATTGAGTTGAGCCATGGCCATTTTCAGATCTAGCTTTTCATTCTCAATAGATTTGTCAAGTCTGAATATCTCCATTGTCCTTGATCTTTGCTCAAGCTGTGAAACTTTTATCTTGAGAACCTTATTGCTCTGATACCAATTGTTGGAAATATTCAAGATATGACAAGTTACTGAGAGGGGAGGGGTGAATCAATAACTTTTAAAATTTCAAACAATAAAACTGCATACTGATATATTCACCATTCATCCAAGTAACCTATTGTAAGCATGAAACAAAATCATTTGCAACACTTGAACACACAGATTTGGTGACCCAAAAACCTTCCAAATAGAAAGTAAAACTGGGGTGGGGATGAAACCCACAAAGCTTCGTTACTGTAGTACGAAGTTGGCCGGTTAAGGCTTACAATGACCACTTCTGGTGATCTGCCCTGTTAGGAGCACAAAGGATTGCTAGATCCACCTTGTTAGAGGATTTACAAACATACAATAAAGTATGCACTCTGTTAGGAGATTTACAAAAGACTGTTAAGTCTACCTTGTTAAAGGATTTACAAAAACTGATTCACCTGTTAGAATGAAATAGTGGATCTGATTACAACTGATTGCTGATAAGATCCACTATGCTCTGATTCACCTTGATGTGATAGATAAAACTTTTCTGCTCCAAAACTTGACCTTGCTGAATACCTTCACAACTCAGTACACATACTTTCGCACGCATGTATTTCTTTCACACTTTCACATTTTCATTCATTACCATTACATTTGAATGATACAATACATTGCATATATATACCATCCAAATAAACAATACATGCAAGGTCAGCCAAAACAACAAGTGCAAATCTCTATACAAAGTTGGCCCAAGGTAAAAACTCGGGTTCACTGAACTGACTCGATGTCCTTCTGATACTCGACGTCCACTGCGTTACTCGGCATCGTCATGCACCCAGTAGAAGTGAAGGCACGGTCCATACTAAACACTTCGAGTAGTTCTGAACTCCGTAACCACTGGAGACTCGGTAGAAGAGATGTCACTCGGTGAACACTTCTATCTGAATTGTAGCTCGGTGATCAAAGGAAACACTCGATAGAACCATGTGACTCGGTGATAGTTAGTTTCCTTGATAACCGTCTGAGCTCGGTAAAATTAATTTCCTTGATAACCTCAGGAGCTCGGTTATCACAAAGTTCTCAGTCAATACTAAGTACATCTTCACTCGGTGAAAACTGATTCCTTTCTTTACCTCGAACACTCGGTAAACATTGGCTGCTTTGTTCACCTCGATCACTCGGTAAACACTGAGAACTAGGTAAAGCTTGGATTACAAAGGAATGTCGGGTGAGAGCTCGGTAAGCATTCAGAATCCAATAAGTGTTGTAACTAATGACAAAAATGTATCATAATGCCAACAGAGTTGATGAGAGAAAAGGCATGAAGAGGCAAAGTTGAAGATGATTTTCAATTTTTTTTTCTTGTAGGTTATTGGTTCCATGTTTCCAAGAGACTTGGAAACTTTTCAAGGTTGGGAGTATGGTGTAGGAGCACCTAGGCATTAGGATATTGAAGATGATCCCAAAGAATATTTTATTGATTTAATGTAAATCAAAATGTTTGGATGTGGTATTCCACATAATGGAATAAATTGCAATGCCTAAGGGCAATAAAATTTTTAAGTTGTCATTTATTTGTCATTCAAGACCTAGATTGGTCAAAAGGTAAAATTTGAATAAAAAAGCCATGAAAATGCTAGAAATCATGTACAAGGTCTTAAATATGTTATTTGGACATGTCTAGGGTTTTTTTACATATTGTGGAGTCATTTTTTATTAAGTGTCACAAAAGTTGTCACAATGCATAAAAGTTGTAAAGCATGAAACAATGCAAAAATGCATTAAAAGTTGTCAAAAGGAAGATGAAAGGTCATAAGGGTAGTTAATTATTTTCTAACCACCTAAATATGTATAAATATGATATATTGGTCAAACCAAATCAATATTGGAGAAGAGGAAATAATTTGATACATTTTTGGTGCACACTATTGTTATTGTTTTGATTGGTTTTTTTAGTTTTAGTATAGTTTCCAGGCCTTGTACAGCCATGTATGGACTAGGAACCATGTAATATATTAATTAATAGATATAATGATGAATCATCCTTCTCATGCTTTTGGTTTGGTTCAATTTTATAAAGAAATGAATAAGTTATGATCATTTTGGTGAAAGTGGGTATTTGTAGATTTGAGATTCCCTAAATACAGTCATGTTACAGCGTGAGGTACAAACACATTTTGAAGACTTGTGACCTCTATTAATAGTCATTGGAAATATATTTTAACTACCTTTCATTTTCAATTTGTTTGAATTATTTTTTATTAGACTTGTTAAAGTTATGAAGATTTGAGTGAAAACTGGTTTTTAAATACCTTCAATGGTGTTGTAGACAAAGATTTGATCTTATACACCGATTTATGAAGGATCAAAATAAATGGCTTATATATTTTGAGACTAGACTCATATATGTATAATTTGAATTTTTTTTTGTGTTATTTGAATATTTTTTTTGTGAAAGATATTTGATGCCCTATGCGGGTTAGATGTTTTACTTCTGGTTTATGACAAAGAAAATGGGTCATGGTGCAGAAATCATAATTTGTAATTGGTAAATTATATTGTACTAAAACTTGGATATGTTTTAATAGGTTTAATTTGGAACAATTCCACCAAATGTTTTTTCAAGAATATCTTTAGAACAAAATTTATGAACAATGGAATCAGATATAGAGATCAGGATATGTAAATGGAGGAGGGTTGATATTTTAGTGTTGAAAAATGCTTTGTTTTGCCTCATGAAATGCCTCTATATAATAAAATTATTTCATATATTTTGAAGGGATTAGAAAGTATCCCACTAATTGGTTGATTTTTAAGATTCTTTGCATCATTTTCTTTCAAAACCATATGTGCAGATATAAACATTAAGTACAACATGTCCAATATTTTTGTAGATATACACATTAATTACACCAATTTTTTCTTTCAAAACCATATGCACAGATATAAACATTAAGTGCAATGTGTCCAATATTTTTCTAGATATACACAACCAACTCAATAAGGGTACAATAATAAGTTATTCCTGTGAAGAAGGATCATCTCAGATAATATAAGTGAATTTGATCAAAATAGGGAGACAATCACTAGATTGTTGTCTAAATTTCAAAGAGAAGGTGATGACAAATGTTTATTGTCCTTGAAAGAGTTGTAATGGCTTAAAGATAAGAAGAATCAAAATAAAAATAGCTAAGAGACATTGTACGAAGAATGATCACATTTAAGGGGGTTTGATTATTATCCATTACTAAGTTCTATGTTATATTGTTTTCACAATTAATATACATATGAACCACATAATGGGGGTTTGACTATCATCATTTTTATATAGGTCAATATTCCCATGGTAGTATGTTACATGGACCAACACATCTTAGAGGAACATATAGGTGTGAATATGGAAGAACATGGAAGCATGAGTATTGAAGGAGAAGATCATGATCCCATGGAAGATGATGATCATGTGCCAAAAAAAACATTTGAAGATGATGGTACAAATGCATTGATCCATGACACATTTGGTACTGGTGTTGTTGTTGTTGTTGCTACTACCAATGATGATGATGATGATTATGATGAGTATGACATTGAGTTCATCCATGATATACCTCTACTTGAGAAGGTAAACACAACACTTTATGAAGGATCCCAATCAACTCTTCTCTTTTTGTATTCTTGTTTGTGAATTTTAAGTTTATGAATGGTTTATCCAACATAACAATGTCATGTATGCTAAGGGTTTTGATATACATCATTATAGTATATAAAAGGTGAAATATGTACCATTAAGATTGTTTATACTAATAGAATTTTTTTTTTATTGTAGATTGATAGGTGACTATTTGTTAGTGCCATCAAATATTCTCCCTTGCTCGTACCAAGAATTATGTGCCACTATGAAACATATTGGAATGGAGTATCAATCAATAGATGTGGGTCAAGAAGATCATGTAATTTATCATAAAAAACATAGAAGTGCAATAGAATGCCCTAAGTTCCATAAAAGAAGATATTGAGATGATCAAGTAAAAAAAAGGTGCCTCACAAGGTTCTTTGTTACATCCTCATCATTCCACATCTTAAATGATTATTCAGGTGCAGTAGCTTTCACAATTTATGGATTACCATGCACATAATAGAAGTCAATATGGCATTATTTGAATGTCTATAGATGGTTCAACATTTATGGACATAGAGGAAAAGTGGCCACACTTTAAAGAAGAATCTCAAAATCTCAGGCTTTCTTTGGCAACTAATGATGTCAATCCATTTGGAGAGATGAGATTTGTTTACTTCATGTAGCCTATTTTTGTTATCAACAATAACCTTCCTCCATGGATGCCAATAAAGAGGATGCACATTATGTTGACAATGATTGTTCCAGGTATTTTATTATTTTATTGTTACCTACATGTAATTATAATTCTTGAAGTGAAATGACCATAATAATTAACTGATGTTGTTCATTCAACTAGGTAAGTACCAAGTGAAAGATATGAATTTATATATTGCACCTTTTATTGATGAGTTGCTAGTGTTATGGAATGCTTTCACTATGTATGATATCTCTAGACCAATTGGACAAAAACAATTTCAATTCCATGCAATGCTTGTGTGGACAATTCATGATGCCCCAGGGTTGACACATTTATGTAGTATGTTATGCTGAAATCTAGTTGTGCGTGATAATACTAATTTCAAAAATGAACATATTTAATCCAATTGTATCATTATCTTGTAGGTCTTCAAATAAAGGGAAAATTTCCACGTTCAATGTGTGGTCCAAAGATGAAATCTCATCATTCCAAAAGTTTAAGAAAGAAAGTGTTTGATGAGAGTAGGCACTTCCTTCACATAAATCATAAGTATCAAAGTGTCAAAAACCATATTTCCAATGGGAAAGAAGAGACTACATCAAAGCCACGAAGAATGACACCTCACCTATGGCAGTTGGAATATAATATAATTTGAGGTTGTCAAGGCATCAATACTAACCACCTTCCAAAGGGACTAAAATGTTATCCCAAAGAATTTCATAGGCTTCCCTACTACGAGCAGCTACAAATTATGCTTTTATTTCATACTATGCATATTGGAAAGAATGTAATAGAGAAACAATGGAAAATGTTGGCTGGAAGGCATGACAAAGAAAAACTTGACATAATTTGTAGTGGCATTCATGATTCCAATCATACAATGAAAAATATCATTGAATCAAATAGCAATGGAGACTAGATTAATGCAAGTGTCCTTCCTTGGTGGATTAAGCCAATTCCAATTCAAGAGATAGATCACTTGGAATTCCCATTCCTAAATTGGGGAGATGAAATTATAAGGTTACTTAATTTAATAAAAATATGATATACCTCATTTTTGCATATTCTCATTAATTGAATAATTACATCCAATAATTAAAATGAGAGAATTATTAAATTAAATAAATTTAATTCCTTAGTACATTAGCCTTAGGAGATAATTTAATTTAATTAAAGTATAAACACTTCAAATTAAATCAAATCTTAATCAATAGGTTTAATGTAGATAATCCGAGTCAATACTTTTAAGAATTAAATAAATAGCTTGATTAATACATATTAGGGTTTTTTGCATTTGACAATTAAGTCAAGTAGTGAAAATGAGAATTGTCTAATGAAATAGGACTTTAGGCTTGACCAAAACATACCATAATTGGTTAAGATGGCAATGAGCTAATTTTGGGGTATTACATTTTTTCCCTCTTTGAATGAATGTGTGAGCAACATAGTCAATTCAAAGAAAATCAAAAAGCATAATGCACAGATCAAGAAATGAGATATATTGATAGGAAGATTATCCTTGTTGAATGTTATTATCATCTCAAGTTCTATAGCATATTAATTGAGTTCCAGTTAAATCTTGCATAAGAATACTCTAGTTGCTTGAAGTCTAGTGTTGAGATAGGAGTAGTTATAAAGTTGCAATTGGTAGTAATAGTTTTTGAAGATAGCTTAATTTCATGGAGATTGATGACCTGAAGTATTTGATTATTTGATACAATAAAATTTCTAGAGATCCATTTTGAAAAATGATTTCATTAGCAATATGATGGGTTGATTTATGAAAGATTATTTATTAAATTAGGAAATGTCAATGTATGGTGCAATTATAAACCAACACCAATTCAATTTTTAATAGTTATTGAAAATGCATGGAAGAAGCTAGTTAAATAGCAAAGTTTAAATGAAACCTGAAGGTGTATGTTTACATTCTGGAAAATGTATGAGCAAGCCAAATATTGCCTCATTTCATTACAGTGCATTACAGTATTAGACTGGAATAAAATATTAGTATTTGAAGTTGGCAAGTTTAAAATCAATAAATTTCATAATCTTCCTTAATAAATGAATATCAGACTTGGTCCTAGCCCATGATATGACCCTAGGCAAGAAATATATACATAAAATAAACAATAAAAATTAAGCTTTAAACTATTGGCAATCATACAAGCAACCTGAATACAAGAGCGCCCACTATGTAGATTAAAATATTTTGTTTAAAAGGGGATCAAATCAACAAAAGCCTATATATTAATGAGCCCCTAGATGATCCCATCCTGTGCCAACCTAAGTCTTGTGAAAAGATGTCTTCGGCTGCCCAATGTTTTGACATAAGTCAGAACACCCTTAATGGCGCCCATCCATTTAGGAGAGAAAGTGGTGTTGTGGGGAATAAAATAGCAAGTCACTAAGAAGTATTTCCCTTTTTCCATATTGCCATCCCAGTCTTGAAGCAGCAAACAACATTTATTGAAACTTGATCAAACCTATTTCCACGCCTAGGAATGGAGGAAGCACTTGGGAAGGTTTGAAATCAATTTTAAAATTGTTTTAAACTTGCTACAAGTTGACTTCAGCACCCCACATTTCCCAAGCTGATCTTTAGGTGATGGGATAGGAGACATTCCTCTTAATTGGGGTAGGAGAGAGGCTTTCTAGGAAAATGCACTAGGAGGTGCATAGATATAGAGGTAGGTAAAGTAGGTTGTTTTGCTTAAGCATGTTTTTTTTAAATTATTATGTTGTTGCTATTCAGCCATAGTTAGGTAGGATTTAAATTTTAATATAATAAATTATTGAGATTAAGAAAGGTAAGTAATTAAGGGTTAATAGAATGAAAGAAAATATGTTGCTATTAAGTTAGTTATAGAAAAGGAAGCATAAGGTTAACTAATAACATTTGTTAGTAAATAAGTATACAATATTAGTAGATATATTAATTCGATACCTAATTAATAATAATACTATTCAATAGAAAAAAAAAAAAAATTAATAATTGTAAGGCAAGTCTTCTACTTGGAATTATGATATATTGTACTAACTTGAAGTATGAGTATTAATTAAATTATGGATCTTGTAATTAGTTAATATGAGTAAGATTTTAACGATTAGGTTAGATAAAAATTGGGAACTAGTATGAATATTAAATTCATTTAAGGATCTACTAACATGTTACATATATTGGATATTTTTTTGATGTATACTATCCTTACACTTAAATGCAAATAAAAATATTAAAAAATAAATAAATAAATTGTGTTGTATTTTGAGGTTGGGATTAGACTTTCTCATATTATGAATTCCCATTTAGTTATATTACTTTTGACTAGATGAAGAAAGTTTGGGTTCCACAAAGTCTATGTGCTAAGCAAGTTGAAAGAAGATGATCATATATTAAATCTTATATTTTTAAAAAATAAAAAAATAAAATAAAATTCTTCTATATTAACTTTGGATCTATTTAAAGGTTAGTTAGAGGTATAGGAAAATCTCAATAACAATAACAAAGATAAAGTTGTTGAGTTCTGCCTTGTAAAATTTTGGGCATGACATTAACTAACTCAGATCTTGAGTGTAATAAAAAGTTAACTGAAATTCACCCAAGTGTGAGAATAAGTGGATTAAGCCAATTCCAATTCAAGAGATACATCACTTGGAATTCCCATTCCTAAATTGGGGAGATGAAATTATAAGGTTACTTAATTTAATAAAAATATGATATGACCTCATTTTTGCATATTCCCATTAATTGAATAATTACATCCAATAATTAAAATGAGAGCATTATTAAATTTAATAAATTTAATTCCTTATTACGTTAGCCTTAGCAGATAGTTTAATTTAATTAAAGTATAAACACTTCAAATTAAATCAAATCTTAATCAATAGGTTTAATGTAGCTAATCCGAGTCAATACTTTTAGGAATTAAATAAATAGCTTGATTAATACATATTAGGGTTTTTTGCATTTGACAATTAAGTCAAGTAGTGAAAATGAGAATTGCCTAATGAAATAGGACTTTAGGCTTGACCAAAACATACCATAATTGGTTAAAATGGCAATGAGCCAATTTTGGGGTATTACATTTTTCCCCTCTTTGAATGAATGTGTGAGCAACAATGTCAATTCAAAGAAAATCAAAAAGCATAATGCATAGATCAAGAAATGAGATTGATCCTACAATTTGATGATGTAGAAGCCTATTAGTAAGCTTTTAAAGATTATCTCCAGAATGGAGCTTAACCTTAAGGGATCCAGATAGAACACCTAGATACCTAGATTGAATAAGCTTTTAAAGATTATCCCCAAAATGGAGCTTAACCTTGAGGAATCTAAATAGAACACCTAGATACCTAAGTTGACAAGCTTTTAAAGATTATCTCCAAAAAAAAGCTTAACCTTAAGGAATCTAGATAGAACACCTAGATACCCAAGTTGACAAGCTTTTAAAGATTATCTCCAAAATAGAGCTTAACCTTAAGGAATCTAGATAGAACACCTAGATACCTAAATTGAATAAGCTTCTAAAGATTATCTCTAGAACAGAGTTTAACCTTAAAAAATCCAGATAGAACACCTAGATACATAAGCATAAAAGATAACAAGATCCAATAATGAGTTGTAGAATCATCCCTAGAATGAACCTTGATCCTCAGGAGTTAGGATTTAGACTGTCCTGATACCTATCCATTGAACTCTAATAAAGATTGTTATAAGATGTGATCAACTGATGAACAAATGAAATAGATGACAAATGATGCCAGATAGAGGGGAACAAGATGCTCCAAGTGAAAAGATGCCCCAAGTGATAAGGACATAAGATGGGAACAAGATGCCCAAAGCGATGAAGATTCAAATCAATTTAAAATTCAAGTCCAATGATGTAATCATATTGCCCCCTCGGGAGAAAAATCAAAAGGTGACACACTAGAAATATGATGTAAAGCAATATATTAAAAGATATGGAAGAAATATGTGATTGAAAAGGTTATAGAAGAGAGAAAAACAACCAAAAGAAACTTTAGAGTTTATTGAGCAAGATTTTGAGGTTGAAAAGGCCAAGTTTGACCAAAAGTTGACTAAATTTGACCATAGTTGACTTGAGTTGACCTTTTCTAGAATTTTTAAGAAAAATTTGAAGAAATTTTGAGTTGAAAAGATGCCAAGATCCTCAAAGCATCAGAAAAATTTGGACTACACAAGGGTTCGATCGTGTCCATCCCAAAAATTTAAAATGTGATTTTGAGTTGCTTAAGTGTGTTAGATATCAAATTTGATCCCGACAATGGATTCAAAGTAGTCAAATTTGCTAGGGGGTGATTTTTGCGCAAATCAAAGCACTTTGAAAAATTAGGTCAAAACTTATATAAGGGCACAAAGGGTCATTTTCAAATCATTTGTGTTTTTTTTCTTTAGTGAAGAATAGAGTTTTGAGGTGAGAATGGCATATCCCATGCATATGCATCAATTCAAGTGCTCCTGACGACATAGCCGGCTAGCGGACTATGCACCTTCGATGAGTAATCAAGAATTCCACTTTGCATTTAATTTTTCACACTTTTCTAGGCATTTTTAGCACTTTTTTGTATTTTTAATGTTTGGTCTATCAGTTCTTGCATGAGAATTTCATTCCTCCTATAGACCTAGTCTTTCTTCGCGTAAAGATAGACCACACCAGCATTTCTTTGCATGTGTTGCTAGGGAATCTTTCCTGGGAGATACCCACCTCTCATGCGAGATGCGCAAGATTTTGGGTAGATTTCACTCATTGTTCTATCATTTCTCATGCGAGAACATGTTTTCTCATGCAAAGATGTGAAATCTCAGATGAGACAGTGTTTTCTTGCATGAAAAACTAGTGACATTTGTAGCATTTGTAAGTTCAATTTTTGTCATTTCATCAATTTTTTGAGCAGGAACAGACCATTTACCTATTGTTGTTGTTTGTGTGTGCAAGTTGTCTTCAATGACATCAGATTTAGGTCCCACTACCCACCCTACAGAGCTTTGTTATGAAGTCTTGATGATGTCAACATGGCTCATATAGACCAACTTAGATTATCCTATTTATGCCAAATGCCAACAGTTCTGGTGAATCATGCCTTGTTGACTGCGTTGGTGGAGCATTTCTATTCAGAGATGAACACCTTCCACTTGTCACAAGGAGAGACGATCGTCACCCTTGAGGACATCTATAGGATTCTACACATACCCTTCCATGGGCTAAGGGTAGTATACAATATACTACCGAGAGTAGGTACAAAGGCACTATTGACCATCTTCCAGTGAGAGTTGGCTATAGCGCAAGCCATCACATGGGACGAGCTTATCCATACATATGGTCCTACACACAAATTAGCTTCAGTCTTGGCCATCTTTATTAGTTGTTTCCTTGTGTTGGATAGAGGGCAACATGGATTAGAGTACAGTTGGGGATAGATGTTGCAATGGATGCTAGATGCTCCTGAGAGATTTGGGTGGGGACAGTGCATGCTTATGCACATGTTCCACAAGATACATGAGATTGTATACCGTGAGCAAAGGAGTATGGCCACTAGATTCTATGTTTTGTAAATCTAGGCATGGGAGCACCTACCAGTCACGAGACCCATTTTTGAGGATGCAAGAGATCCCACAGAGCCATACATTTGTAGGTATAGGGGCTAGTTGACCCAGAAAAGTCTGGGGAAGAGTGAGCAGTGGAGGGCTCATCTTGATGACCTAGTATTTGTCATATAATAGCCTTAGAGAGAGGCTGAGGACTAGGATGATGCTTCTCAAGAGCTAAGCTAGATGTTTGCATCACGGCCACTAATAGGTCAGACTACATAGATCATTGAGAGATTCCCCATCACTCATGTATGGTGGTAGTACAGGCAGCCACAAGATATTTCTCAAGAGTATTGCTCATATGCTTGATTGGCTAGAGATCTAGAGTGCAAGTTGTTAGCGAGGCTAGACCTAGGGAGGTATATGATCAATGTGTGTAACCTAGTTATGACACAATGGGACTATCTACCAATTGTAGCAGATGTTGGGATGACACCTACCTATCAAGCATATTTTGTCAGCCATCCCTTCCCATGATTTATAGATCCATTAGGGATGGCAGCTCTGCAACCACATATGCCTCAGTAGGTACCACCATAGGAACCACCATAGTAGCCTCCATAGTGGCCACCACAAGGACCACCATAGCAGGTGAGATAGGTATAGATTCCTCCTCAATAGATGGGGTTAGATCTAGGTGCTGGTGGCAATGGGACAGAGCAGGGTCGATGTTAGAGACTACGTACTGAGGAGCAGGCACTAGCTAAGTAGCTAGAAAAGGAGATGTAGGACCTGCTTACTGTCGAGACTTAGGATGCATTGAGGTGAGCCAAAGAGTGGATACAATAGGCCTCTCAGTAGCTAGGGGAGTTGCAGATTTAGGTGGCTATGAGAGACACTCAGATAGCAGAGTGGGATCACAAGATCCTTAGACTATGAGAGCAGTTATAGGCAGCTAAGTGGAGGGTAGAGTAGCTACAGGATGAGATTTGATTAAAGGCAGCCCAAGCAACCTGTTACTTTGTAGCTTATTCCATAGTTGTGCCCAATGAGGCTCAGTAGGTGCCCTGATTCTCATAGTATGCTTGGGATTCAGGAGGTGTACAACCACCAGCTAGGTTGGATATGCCTCCAGTACCTCCTCCTCCTCTAAGAGGTGAGGGAGTCGGATAGAGCTAGACTTGATTTTTTGTCTCAAAGTTTTTTATCTAGCTATGTATTGATTGGTGTGCCGACATCATTTTTTATCATTTTTTATCAATAGTGCTCGAGTAGCACTCATTTTTGTACTGACATATTCTTTGATATATATATATATATATATATATATATATATATATATATATATATATATATATGACATTTTGAGTTGAGTACCCTGTGTACATGTCATTTTCATTGTTTTTCTTTTAATTCAATGTACATGAGATGTTTATGTTGTGATTATGAGATGCAATCATTGATGCGATGTATGGATGCATAGTTGATCTGATTTAGAGATGTTGTATAAATCAGATAGATAATGAAATTATGTATGGAATGAAAATGTGAATGGGCTGACACCTCATGTAGTGTTTGATGTTTTTGCTTGATAGTGATAGGTATCCCTTTGAGGAGCAAGCAGATGAACCAAAGAACCAAACACTTGTGTAGTCATGAAGAAACATGATACTTTGAGGAGACCAACAATCCTACATCACAAAGGATGGAAGCATATTTGCAATCAAATCATGTGTGTAGCCAAGTGAAGTATGCAATGCAAACCTATGTTAGATGAAACCATAGGTCTGGTTACTAAGCCTCCTCAATTTTCATCACTGAGCATATAACAAAACTCCATATGTCATACAATTCTCATTGGCATTGCAATCATGGGAATATGAATAGGACATTTGTTCTAGTTTTGTTGGGATGAAATGTAAGCATTTGAGGCACAAGAAGCCAGAATGACCAAAATATTTTTCCCTTTTAATGTAGCAAGTTAACATAAGCATCAAAGCATAAATGCTAGGATGACTAGAATGTTGCTTGCATGTAGACACACCAGACACACAAGAGATCCATCTTATGCAAAGTATTCAGTAAGTATTTTGTCTGCAATGAATCTTGCATTCATAACTTGAGACAAAAGTGTGCTTGATATACTCGCAGTGACCCATGCATTCACTTAGCAAGACGAGTATTAGTATTTACTATAGCATGAAGAGTTCACTCCAACAAGCAAGGAGAAGAACCAATGTTATTGATGTATCCATATATAAAAGGAGTTGAGGTACACATGGCCATCCAATATGAGATGGATGCTCTTATAGTGGGCACTCCTCTTCTATGGGTGCTTCAAATTATTGGAACTAAACCATAAATAGAAAGCAAAGAAAAGATCATGCCCCTAGTCATTGCTTCTCTAGTAAAAAATGACATCATTGAGTTGCTCGAGGAAACATGATGAAGTGAAAGTGAAACAAACAAATAAAATGCTCAACATATCCAAACAAGTATATCATTTTGAGTTTTGTGTTTCTATGTTAAAGGATTGATGTCAAGTGCCTATTTCTAGAACATGAAATAAATATCTCCAATAGAGTGATGACAGTGAATAGTCATAGTTAGAACAACTAGTGACTGAAGTCAAAGAGGAATCTTCATGAAGAAGAACCTTAGTTGGAACTGCGTGAAAGTAGATAGACATAGTTATGTTGACTAGTGACTGATGCAAGAAAGATCTTCCATAAAGGGGAATCTTGTTAGTGACATGAATGACAGTAGGTAGACACAGTGTGAACCACTGGTGATTATCATGAGAGAGACTCCATGAGAAGAATCTTGAAAAGTGACATAAACAATAGTAGGTACATATAGTAAGAACCAATGGTGACTATCATGAGAGAGACTCCATGAGAGGAATCTCGAAAAATGACATGAATGATAGTAGGTAGATGTAGTAAGAACCACTAGTGACTGTTGTGAGAGAGACTCCATGAGAGGAATCTTGAAAAGTGAAATGAATGATAGTAGGTAGACATAGTGAGAACCACTGGTCACTGTCATGAGAGAAACTCCATGAGAAGAATCTCAAAAAGTGACACAAGCAATAGTAGGTAGATGCAGTGAGAACCACTAGTGACTATCATGAAAGAGACTCCATGGATACATGAGCAAAAACTAGGAAACTAATGTAGGAAGTGAAAGCAGGAAAGCAATTGTATAGGAAGCCAGAAGATGCACTACAAGATGGAACATTGGGAACAAGAGGCACTTGTTTACCAGGTTTTCACCTTCTTGGTAGAGATTATTATTTTCTTGCTACCATGATGCCTATTTCCAAGTTTTCACCAATGATATTTTTTCTCGTTTTTCAATTCTTTTGTATTTTTCTCTTTTTTCTCTTCTTTTTTTGTATTTTTTCAACTTTTTCAAATTTTTTTGATATTACCAAGGTGCCTATTGCAAGGTTTTCACCAGGGTAATGATTTTTTTAGGACATTTAAGAATATACATAGAGCCTCTAAGATCAAATCAACTGTAGAACTACTTCAGGTGGAGATTGTTGATGGGCTCCTTTAGCACCTCTCCCTCGGTTGTAGAAAGCTAGTAAGCACCAAATCCGTACACTGTAGTGATTATGTAAGGACCAAGCAATTTAGATTCAAACTTCCCTGTTTGGACCCTTTGTTGTTGGTTCTTTGGGTTTTCTCTTAGAACAAGATCACCTAGCTGGAAGTCATGTGGGTTAACTTTCGTATTGTAGCTTTTCGACATACACTGTTGATAAGCTTGAAGATGATTGCATGCCACTTGCTGACATTCATCTAGTAACACTAGCTCTTGAAGCTGAGATATTCTATAATCTTCATCAGTAATGAGGCCATTTAAGGAGATTCTTAGAGTAGGAATCTCGACCTTAATTGGAAGCACAACATCTACTCCATAGACCAAAGCAAAGGGCATTGTACCCATAGGAGTTCTTATACTTGTTCTATATGCCTAAAAAGCTAGATTAATTTGGAGGTGCTAGTCCCTCCCAAATTTGTTGACTGTGTGATGCAAGATCTTGAGTATCACCTTGTTGGATGCCTCTGCTTGACCATTACCCTGTGGGTAATAGATAGAACACTAGTGTTGCATTATTTTGAACTTTTGTATAACTTCTTGAGGTCTTTGTTTTTAAACTATCTTCCATTGTCAATAATAATGGAGGATGGTACACCATGCCTGCATATGATGTAGTTTGTGATAAAAAGAGTTACAATTTTTCCATTTGCTATTGTGAGAGGTGTTGCTTCTACAAACTTCATGAAGTAGTCTATAGCCATGATAATGAACTTATGTCCATTAGAAGAAGATGGGTGATCTGACCCACAAGATTAATGGCCCATTGTTGAAATAGCCACAATGTGGTAGATGGAATAAACTCCTTGGCTAGAGCATGAATTAGATTCCCATGGAGCTAGCACCATTTGTAGGACTTGTTGTACTTGATTGCCTCTTACTTTATATTTGGTTAGTAGCAACCAACTCTAATAAGTTTACAAGCTAGTGTCAAGCCATTTGAGTGAGATTCACAAATGCCCTCGTGAATGTCAATTAATGCATATTTGGACTCTTTGGGTTCTAGACACCTAAGGAGTGTTCTGTCAAGACCTCTCCTAGAAAATTTGTTAGCAATAATGACATACTGTGAAGCATTATAGATAAGGTGACATTTTTCATTTTGGGTTAGAGTGTCCAAAACAGTTTGATCACAGAGATAAGAGTAGATGCAGTGGTAGCGAGATGAGTCTTGTCTTACAATAGAATAGATCATCCTAGAATCGGGGTATCATAGGTAGGGTAGAGTAATGTTTCCACTAGGAACTCGTGTTGGAGATCATTTTTTGGCATTTGTAGCAAGGAAGCTAGAGTAGCCATGGCATCAGTCGCTTTGTTGTTTACTTGAGGAATTTACTGAAAAGTGATAAGGGCAAAGTATTTCTTCATATCATCAACCATGCATTTATGAGGGATTAATTTCTCATCCTTTGTTTGATACACATCATTAACCTAGTTGATTATGAGCTGAGATTCCCCAAAGATGTTCAACTAATCCACTCTCCATTCAGCTGCAATCTTTATGCCATTAATTAGAGCCCTGCAATGTTGTTTGTATAAGGAAACAAAATTTTATCTGCCTTGGGGAGAAAATACCTTTGTGGTGTTATGAAGAGTATCCTAGCACTAGATCCCTATTTTTTGTAGGACTTATCAAAGAACATCACCCACATTTGGTGTGTGAGTGTCAAAATTGACTCATCAAGAAAATTGATGTTCATCAGGAGAAGACTCTGCATAGGTGCATTTGCTAGCTGATCCGTAATTGCTTGTCCCTTGATAGCTTTTCATTCAACATATTGAATGTCAAACTCACTTAGTATCATGACCCACTTAGCTAATATCCTTGTTAGAGTTGCCTTACTGATTAAGTACTTCAGTGGATCAATTTTAGCTACCAATCTTGTAGTGTGAACGAGCATATAGTGCCTCAACTTTTGGGAAGCAAAGACAACCACCAAGCAAGATTTCTCAATGATATTGTAATTCATCTCATAAGAGATCAATGTATGACTCAGATAATAAATATCCCTTCCCTTTTTATCATTGTCTTCTTGAGCAAGTAAGATACCTAAAGAAGTTTTGGTGGTAGAGATGTACAAAATCAGTGGCTTCCCATAAATAGGAGGCATCAAGATTTGTGGATTAGCAAGATATTGTTTTACTTGTATCAAGCTTTGCTTGCAATCTTGACTCTAATTATATTTCACACCTTTATGTAGAGTCTTGGTGAAAGGTTGTGATCTATCCACCAGCTATGAGATGAATCTACAAATAGATTGAAGTCTTCCTTGTAAGGCTCTCATCTAACTGATATTATGGAGTGGAAGCATATCCATAATTTCTTTAACTTTCTCTGGATCCACCTCAATTCCTTTCATAAACACAATGTATCCCAGTAGTTTCTCCGATGTGACACCAAATGTACATTTCTTAGGATTAAGCTTGAAACTAAAAATTTTCATGTGATCTAGGATAGGTCCCAAATCTTGCAAATGAGTATTTCATTTTGTGCTCTTGACTAAGTTATCATCCATGTAGTCCTCCATGGTCTTATGCATCATATCATTAAAATTATAGTGACTACTCTCTGATATGCAGCACCAGCATTTTTAAAGCCAAATGGCATTACGTTCCAATAGAAGGTTCTCGATGCACATGTAAAAGAAATCTTTTCCTGATCTTCTGGTGCAATTTTGATCTGATTATAACTAGAAAATCTATCCATGAGTGAGTACATCTCATATCTTATTGTCATGTCCACTATCATATCAATGTTGGGAAGTGTAAAATCATCCTTAGGGCATTTTAAGTTAAGATCACAGAAGTTAGTACAAACTCTGATAGATTTTTCATTCTTGGAGACTAGGACAATGTTGGATATCCATTTAGTGTAATCAATAGCACAAATGAAACCAGCTTTCAGAAGCTTCTCCATCTCAGCTTTGACTAGCAATGCAACATGAGGATACATTTTTTGAAGTTTTTGTTTAACGGGTTTAATGCCTGGTGTGATGGAAAAATGATGTATAATGAGATCATGATCTAGCCTTGGCATGTTAGAATATGTCCATACAAATTTTATCTTCTTCTCCCTGAAGAAGGCAATGAATTTCTCTTTTTCTTCTGGAGATAGTGACTATGCCAGATGTATAATGTGAGGATGCTCTTCTGTACCCAAGTTGATTGGCTGTGTTGGCTCTATCAACAATGATGATCTCTCTTGACAATGACTAGGAATTGCATCAAATATCTCATTTGCAGGTGCCTCGGAGAGGTTTTCACCCTTGGATACATATTTTATTTTTACTTTTTTAGGTTCCGACACTCCCAAAATGTTGTTTTCACCATTAGACCTTCTATTTTTTTTCTTTTTGATTGTATGACTAAGGTATTTGATGTTAGCTTTAGTCATGTTAACACTTTGTTCACTAGTGGAAGATGTTACTGGATCGATGGTGTTTAAGTAGTAGGCAAGAGCATAGTCATTCTAGAATGTGGGGACTTTACTAGATGTATTAGAATTTTAGTCTATAAGCTCGAGATATGTGAGTGAAAGGGTAGTGGTGGGTTCAATTGCATTCATGGTATAATTATTAAATTCTTGGACCAGCAATTTGAGACCTAGAGTGGCTTCGTCCACAAGTGTGTTTGAATGCCTTTGAGCACTAACATCATCAATTGAAGACTCAAGGACACTAGTTGGATCGAACCTGTCTGATCTAACCCTAGACACTTTTCCTACTTTGAGTTGGTTTTCATAGACATGAACTTGGTTAATGTCTTTATCTGTAGTTTCTTTTGAAAGGGAGTCAAATTCATATTCCTTAGAATCAGTGCTACATGGTGATAGGTTGTAGAATTCCCCAATAGTGATAGGGACATACTCTCCTTCATCGTCTAGATTTTTACATAAGTACTCAATTCGTAATGCTTGACTAGACTCATTCTATTCTGAATGTGCATGGTGTGGATCAGTATTGTCCTCAAAAGAATAACTAGTACCATCCATAGTGCCGACATGTGGAACAAAGTCATTAGGTTTAGCAAAGAATTTAGCTAGATCATGAAGAATAGGATAAGGATAAGAATCTTGATCATCAGTATTATCTTCTTGATTATTAGACCTAGCTTGTAACTCATTTTCAGATGAACTCTTAGGTTCTAGTATGAATTTGTTAATTCCTAAATGGAAAGGAACTTTCTTGAAACCTAGACCAGATGTGTCTCTATTTCTTTGAGCTATTGCTTCGACAAGATCAACTAGACCATTGTTATTGTATCCAATAGGACTAGTTCCCTTATAACCAAAGCACTTCATGAGTTTAAGACTAGGGCCATATTTCTTAGGAGTGATCTCATGAGCTCATTCTGTGAGGTCAATTAGAGTCTCCTCTTTGTAAGGCCACCTAGCAATGGCTATGTTTTCACTTTCGTCCTCTAAGGGGACTATAGACTTAACAAAAGTACCATTATACTTGGTTTGAGGTGTCAACAAAAATGGCTTTTTTGCCTCAAATGGTCTCCCATAATGACAGAGAGACTTAGGAAGGGTTTTTAATGAGAGTACTAGTTCAATGTGGTATTCACCCATGCTAGTTTCTTTCAGCTTGAATGATTGCTCAATTTGCTTCAGCTTGTTATCATGATAATCAATAGATTCCTTGTTAGCTAATACAAAATTCTCATTAGCTTTTAGCATATTGTAGGTATAGCTAGTAGTCACAAGGATAGTGACTTCAGAGCCATGAAATGGGAATTTTATGCATTGATGGTATGTGGATGGCACAACACACATCTTATGTATCCATGGCCTTCCTAGCAAAATATTGTAGGCCAAGAGAATTTCAAGGACCTAACAAGTGACATCCCTTTCTGTAGGACCAAAGCAGAGGGGCAACGCCACAAGTCCTAGGGACTTTCACTTAACTTCATTATATACTTTGATAGTGATCTTGCAATGAGGATCAATAGAGTCCTTAGAATAATCTAATTGACTAAGCAGAGCAACAGAGACAATTGACACAGGCAAAGGGTGAATACCTAGGGCCAAAGGCTCACCTAGCTATCCAAACCACCCTACAAGAGTTAGCACAATGGAAGCAAACACAAGGAACAAAAACTAAAGGTAGGAAGAAAAATGAAATACTTTTATTGATTCTTCAAATATTCAACATACATGCCCAGCTATAAGGCCTTCTAGGTTATGACCAATTATAAATACATTCACATTCAAAGACCCAACTACAAATTCACACTTTCAGTTCTGCTCTCCAATCTCTTCCCAAAAAACTTGCCTAACTATAAGCCTAAACACTCTATATATATTTGCCAAAATGACTTACAAATTATTCTAGAATATTACATAAGAGGAAGGCTGACCCAACAACAATTAGGATGCATCCCAAGAAAAAATCTTAACATAAATGTCGCGATCAAAATAAATCTTGCAAGTTGGCTTGCAAAAATTATGTCCAAATACTAACACTCAGTACATGAAGGGTCACTCGACATACACTAGGTAACTCGGCACATGAAGAGTCACTTGACATACACTAGGTAACTTGGTACATGAAGGAATTACTACAGTAACTCAGCTCCCATTGAGTGCTATAGTAACTTGACTCTCATTGAGTGCTATAGTAAGTTAGCTCACATTGAGTGCTATAGTAACTCGGCTCCAACTAAGTGCTTCAGTAATTTGGCTCCCACTGAGTGCTACAGTAACTCAACTCCCATTAAGTGCTATAGTTACTCGGCTCCAACATGTAGGATAAACAAAAAAATTAGAAAGACAATAAGGTAACCCAAGATGCTCCTACATTAGACAACTAGGGTTGAAACAAATGATTCTCCTAAATCATTGAGAGGTTGCAATCTAAGTTGAATCCAACTCAGATTGAGAAATCCATGAAGCATCTTCAATAGGACTATTCTTCCACTTCACAAAATATTCATAGTAATCTTTTCCTCTTGTGCTCTTGCCAACTCTTTGATCCAATATTTGTTCAACTTCTTCAATTTTCTTCTTAAGATAATCTTCTGATACAATAACTTCATCCCCAGATTCATGATACTTATAAAAATCAACAATATTGAATATAGGAGATATATCCATGTCATCAGGTAACTCAACTTCATAAGCATTACCACTGTCAAACTTCTTTAAGATCTTACAAGGTCCAAATTTCTTCATCTTCAGCTTACTGTATGTTCCAACTGGGAATCTTCCTTTCTTCAAATGAACCATCACCTCATGACCAACTTGAAAGTCATGGTGTCTTCTAGACTGATCAACATTCTCCTTATAACTTTGATTACTTTGTTCCAACCTCAAGTTCACTTCCTTATGCAAAGACTCCATAAAATCAAAAAATTCTTCTCCTACAACGCTTTTCTTTTCTTCACCAACAACATCTCTCAAATCTGATATACCTCTAGGATGCATTCTAGTAACAATCTCAAAAAGTGTCTTCCCCGTACTCCTATTCATAGAATTATTATATTCAAATTCAGCTTGTGTTGATACCATCTCCCAATTACTTGGCTTATTCCCAACTAAACATCTTAGCAAATTACCCAGGCTTCTATTCATAACCTCTATCTGACCATCTATTTGTGGATGGAATGTAGAACTAAACTTAAATTTAGTACCCATCTTCTTCCACAAAGTCTTCCAAAAGTAGCCAACAAACTTACTGTCTCTATCAAAAATAATACTTCTTGGTAATCCATGCAATCTCACAATCTCTTTAAAGAAAAGTTCAGCAACATGCTCAGCATCTGATGTCTTCTTACATGGTATGAAATGAGCCATCTTAGAAAAATTTTCCACTACAACAAATATGGAATCATACCCCTTCACTGTCTTAGGTAATCCAAGAACAAAATCCATACTGATGTCAGTCCAAGGTTTCTCAGGAATAGTAATAGTTGTATACAAACTACTATTTTGACCCACCCCTTTTGCAACTTGAAAAAGTCCACAACTCTTTACAAATTTCTGAACATCCTTATACATTTGTGGCCAATAATACTTCTCTTTCAATAAGCTCAATGTCTTATCGATTCCAAAATGTCTAGCCAATCTACCACTATGTTTTTCCTTAATCAGATTCAACCTCATAGAACTTCTAGGAATACAAAACTAAATACCTTTGAACAACATACCTTCTTGAATGAATTACTTATCATACTTACTTATGTGATCATTCAGATTTGGTGCTTTGCACTCTCGCCATGCCTGAAAAAAATTAGGATCAACATCATACAACTCTTTCATTTTATCAGAACCAAGAACTTCAACCTTCATTTATGTTAGCAAGGAACGTCTCCTACTCAATGCATCAAAAACTCTATTAGTAACTCCACTCTTATGCTTAGTGACAAATGTAAAACTCTACAAATACTCAACCCACTACATATATCTCTAATTCAATTTATGTTGACTTCCCCAGTATTCTAAAGCTTTATGATCAGTATACAACACTAACTCCTTAGGAATCAAATAATGTCTCCACTTCTTCAATGCTTGAACAATGGCATAAAATTCTTGATCATACACAAAATACTTCCTTTTAGCATCATTCAACTTTTCACTAAAGAAAGCAACGAGTTTACCTTCTTGACTTAATACAACTCCAATTGCATTACCACTTGCATCACATTCAACTTGAAATACTTTATCAAAATCAGGTAAAGCTAGTACAGTTAATTCAACAACCTTTTTTTTCAAAGTGTCAAAACTCTTATCAGCTCCATGTGTCCACTTGAATTCCTTTTTATCTCCCCTCATTGTTTCAATCATAGCATTACAAAATACACTAAAATTCTTTATAATATTTCTGTAAAAACTAGCCAAACCATGAAATGATCTTACCTCACCCACATTCTCAGGTGTAGGCCACTCCAAAATTGCTTTAACCTTCTAAGGATCCATCTTCAAACCATCAGTTGAAATCACAAATCCAAAATACACAATCTCCTCTTGCATAAAAGAACACTTTTTCAGATTAATTAGCAACTTTTTCTCTTTCAACCTCTACAATACTTGTCTAATATGCTCAAGATATTCTTCCTTGGTCTTACTAAATATTAGAATATCATCCAAATAAACAATTACAAACTACCCCAAAAATCTTTTAAGGACTCTATTCATCAACCTCATGAAAGTACTAGGTGCATTAGTCAAACCAAAAGGCATAACTAACCATTCATACAAACCATCTTTTGTCTTGAAAGTAGTCCTCCATTCATCACCTTCTCTAATTTTGATCTGATGATAGCCACTCTTCAAATCAATCTTGATAAAATACTTTGCTCCACTCAAACAATCCATTATGTCATCCATCCTTGGCATAGGAAACCTATATTTCACTGTGATTTTGTTAATAGCTTTGGAATCCATACACATTCTCCATTCTCCATTCTTTTTAGGTGCTAATATAGTAGGTACAACACATGGACTCAAGCTTTCTCTAATCAAGCCTTTCTGCAACAACTCATGCACTTGTTTTTTAAGTTGTTCATTCTCTACAGGTGTCAATCTATATGGTTCTTTGTTTGGAAAACTAGCTCTAGGAATTAGATCCATACAATGAATTATACTTCTTATTAGAGGTAAACCATCAATAATAATGTCTTTATACTCATTAAGAAATTTTGTAATTTCTACTAGTACTCGTCTATCACTATCTATTGTCACTCGGTCATTACTAGCTTCTGTTGCTCGATCATTACTACCAACACTCAGTCCTCTAGGAACTATGGAAAAATAGACTTGATTCTTTTTCATTTCCTTTTCAAATTGTTTCCCATTAATCATGCAAATTTTTACAGCAGTACAATTAACCTCATCTAGACTTTCAATTAAAAGCAGCAATATTTGTTTCTTCCCATTTAACCAAAGAGTATATTGATTCAATTTTCCATCATGTACATCATATCTATCATATTGCCAAGGTCTACCCAACAAAATATGACAACAATCCATGGGCATAATATCACACAAAACTTCATCAAAGTAATGTCCAATTTTGAACTTCACAAGGCATTTCTCACTTACCAATATCTTATGCTCATCTTTGATCCATGAAACATGATAAGGTTAGCCTCTGCAACTACAACTTGGTAACTAGCTCTTTTGATGCCAGATTTGTAGAACTTTCATTGTCAATGATCACTTTGCAGCATTTTCTAGCCATCTTACATCTTGTTTTGAAAAGACTTCTCCTAAAAATAGGTTCCTTATCACTTCCTTATTGCATAAGGTTCTTCTCACCATCAGGTTTTCTCCAACCTCAGGTCCACTTGGTGAACCCTCATCATCTTCTTGAATCACAACATTTCTATTACCTTGCCTACTTTCAAAGGATCTGCATTCAAAATATCTATGTCCCTCTTTACCACATCTAAAACAATTACCATGAAATCCACCTCTAGAATAAGAATTACTTCTTCCGTAGTAAGAATTAGTGCCTGCTCGATAAGAATTACCATTTTTCCATTCAGTATTTCCTTTTTCATCATTCTTGCATTTAGATTTTCCTTTATCCTGCATAGAACTATAAGATTTGCCACTTTCTCCATAAGATCTACCTCTGCCTCTCTGGAATCTACCACCTCTACCTCTTTTTCTTTGTTCATGCTTCTTTGTCAAGATCTCCTCAGCTCTCAAGGCATATTGGTATGCTTCTTCCACACTTTCCAGCTTTACAAAACTTATTTCATCTTGAATTCCAGATCTCTATCAATTAATTTACCTTGCAATTTCCTCAACATCATCATTTAAATGTCTAGATATAATGTCCAATCTATATAATTCCTCAGTATATTCTTTCATAGTCATGTCTTTTTGTTTCAAATTTTGCATCTTTCTTAACAAGCTAACTTGGTAATCAACATGGAGGAATTTGTTCTTTTACCTTGTTCACCATTTTTGGCCAAGTTTTGATCTTCTCCTTTCCTCTCCTTTGTCTATCAGTTTGCAAGTGCTCCCACCATAGTGATGCATGACCTTTCAACCTAGTGACTGCAATCTTCACCTTTCTATTATCAAGAGGGTTTTCATACTCAAAGAACTTCTCCATATTAGAGATCCAATCCAACACAACATTGGTATCCAATTTTCTATCATAAGGAACAACTTCTACAACAGGCTTTGAATTTACCCTAGACAACACTCTCAACAATATTTCCTCATCTTGATCTTCTTCAGGTTCTGGATAATGGTTTGGTGCTACTGCTTCATCATCACTTACATCATCAAGATGTGCTCCTCTCGTCTGAGCTATCTCCACAGCATCTAATCTAGCTACAATTTGTCTCAAATGATCCAATAGAGTATCATCAACATTTCTTCTACCATGAACCATCTTTACAAATCAAGTTCCTGCAAGATCATAACCCTCTGCAAGCTATAGGTCAAATCTATAGATCTGCCACCCTACACCCAAATCCAAATTAGGGTTCTACATGATCCAATCTCCACAAGGATGAACTTTAAGCTCTGATACCAATTGGCATAGGCAAAGGGTGAATAACTAGGGCCAAAAGCTCACCTAGCTATCCAAACCACCCTACAAGAGTTAACACAATGGAAGCAAACACAAGGAACAACAACCAAAGGAAGGAAGAAGAATAAAATACTTTTATTGATTCTTCAAATATTCAACATACATGCCCAGCTATAAGGCCTTCTAGGTTATGACCAACTATAAATATGTTCACATTCAAAGACCGAACTACAAATTTGTACTTTCAATTTTACTATCTAATCTCTTCCCCAAAAACTTGCCTAACCGCTCTATATATACTTGCCAAAACAACTTATAGATTATTCTAGAACATTACATAAGAAAGGGCCAACCCAACAAAGGTCAAGACACATCCCAAGAAAAGATCTTAACATGTCATGATCAAAATAAATCCCACAAGTCGGCCACAAAAATCACGTTCAAATACAAACACTCAGCACATGAAGGGTCACTTGGCATACACTGGGTAACTCAAAACATGAAGAGTCACTCACCATACACTAGGTAACTTAGCACATGAAGGAATTGCTACAATAACTTGGCTCCCATTGAATGCTACAATAACTTAGCTCCCATTGAGTGCTACAATAACTCAGCTCCAACTAAGTGCTATATTTACTCAACTCCCATTGAGTGCTATAGTAACTCGGCTCCCAATGAGTGCTACAATAACTCAGCTCCAAGATGTAGGATGAACAAAAAATGAGTAGGATAACAAGGCAACCCAAGATGCTCCTGCATCAACAATGTTCAGCCTAGCTCCATTATCAATGAGCACCTGTGGGACACGTGTCTAATGTATCATGACCTCAATGTGTAGAGGTTGATTGTGTGGGTGACTTAATGAATTATCATCCTCCTCAAAGAAGGACATATAGTAAGGCAAGTTTAGATGACCTACCAGTGATTGAAATCACTCAAGATCAAGATGTTGAGGAACATTTTCCTTAGTGAGGGTTTTTCAAGAATCTACCTATGGGTAGGCAAGATCTTAAGCAGCTCAAAGATTGTGATTTAAGCATTAGTTTGTTTTAATTGATTGAGAACATTGTAGCTAGTGGCTACTAAATTTGTTGCAAATTTTGCACCTCTACTAGATGGACCAATCAGGGTTTTCTCTTTGTGCTATTCAAGATCAGGAGTAGAAGGTGCAAGGCCTTTAAGTACCAACTTGATGTGAGAACATGTAACAACATTAGCACAATATTGCAAAGATTTATTGTTAGTTGTGTGGGAAGTAGGGCCCCTCAAGACAAATGGTGTCTTGGGTTTATTGTTATCTTCCTTGCCCTTAATGGTAATAATGTCACAGTACTCAAAATCCATAGGTTCAACCATGTTGATCACATTGTTGTCATTAGAGTATGTATAGTTGACCTTGTTGTTAGATTTCAGTTTTGAGTTGTCTCATTTTTCATAAGACAGGAAGGGCTCCTTGAAAGCCTTGTGATTTGAGTTCTTGTTATGTTCGTCTAACACAATGTCACCATCTTCGATCATGTCTTGGACTTTGTGACGCAAGTTTATGCAGTTACTAGTTTTGTGTCCCTTATTTTGGTGGTACTTGCAAAATGTGATTTCATTCCACCATGGTGGGCGTCATTGTGGGTCATAAGGGTGAGAGTTTTCCAATGGTGAAATGAGCTTTTTTTCTAGCAAGGTCTTGTACACCACATCCAAAGGTTCACCCAGAGGCATATACTCTCATTTAGGGCGTGTAGCCCATGAGTTTCTCGATCTATTTCCAAATGTCTTGTTGTTAGGAGGAGATTTCTCAACATTCTTGGTTACCATGAGACTATCTATGAGATTAAAGGTTGCCTTAGTAGGTTTAGGAGTGACATTTTCAACAACCCTACTATGTAAAATTTCTTGATTCTTGTTGATGTACTTGGGTTTGTCCTTGTTAGAGGTGGATCCTTGTTTTGTGTCCTTCTGAAGGGTGAGTTCACCCTTCTTGACCATGAATTCCTCTATGTGGATAGCTTGTGTGACCATGTCCTTGAAGGTGCATGGACCTTGAAGTTGGAATCTATACCTAAAATTGCACAGGAGATTATTAGTGAAGATGTCAAGCTTTTCCATTTTAGGAATCTTGCATGAATATTTAGTAGAAAGTTGTCTCCACCTTTAAAGGAATATGAGGAAAGGTTCACCAACCTTCTACTTAAGATTACACAAATCTCAGATGTTAACAGGATGTTGAATGTTATGAGAATACTACTAGAAAAACAAGTTGGCAATTTCATCAAATGTTTTGATGCCAGGAGGCAAGTGTGAAAACCACTCCATAGCCTGACCACCTAGACTTCTTGGGAATAAACACATGAGATATGTCTAATTATGCATATATTCCATAGACAAGGCATTGAATTCCTTCAAATGATCTTGGGGATTGGTAGTTCCAAAGTATTTATCATACTTAGGTAACTCTACTCCTCTTGGAAAAGGAGGCATGTCTATGCACTTGTCAAATGGAAATGGACAAAGAGCATCTAAGGTGTATGTTTTCATGGGTTTGACTTTATCACACATCATTTGAGCTAGTTGGCCTTGCATGATTTTCAATTGCTTTTGGAGTTTTGAAGTTTTAGTTTCCTCCTTAGGCATGATGATAGTTTCCACATTGAAATGATGGGGTAGCTTAGCTCCCTCTTGGGCAAGTTTGAGAAAATATTTTTCTTTCTCTTCATTGAGTAGGATTTCCATGACCTTTTGAAATTTTTTGTCTTTACAACACTTTGCTATATGTTTAGGGAGTATTTCTACCTCTTCCTACTCCTCATCAGTGGAATGGTCTTTTTCTTTATCATTCCTAGGTTGGTCTTGGTTTCTACTATGTTCACCATGTTCAAGTTCACGATCAACCATTGTAGGAATGTGAATGGTTTTAGGATTTTTCGATTGGAAAGGTCCTCTAAATAAGAATTCAACTATGTTGTTTGGAGATGTGGGACCTGCTAGTTTTAGGACCGTCTTGATACAAGGGGTTCCTCATTTGTTGTAAGTTTATAGAGAATGTCCTCTATATGTGAGGTGATTTGATAGGTGATGGAGATCGTGAAGACTCACCACTGGACAAGCTAGACATAGACCATGTAAAACTTGGGATGAGACCTCTATCATGATTATGACCCCTAGCTCTACCTCTTCTAGGTCTAAGGGGATAAAAAATGTTTCCACTTCTTGTTGCCACAGTCATAAACAAGGACAAGAAGCAAAAACCTAGACAAGGACCACACTAGAATGTAGTCTCAAAAAAGGGGAGATAAGAGTACATTTCAGTAAGGTACAAGTAGTCTAAGTAAGGGCTAGAATAACCAAAGATTATGACTATCATGACACAAAGCACAACCAGCACTAAAGGATAAGAACAAGGTAACATAGAGACAAGACTAGTTGAAATGTGGATCATAAGTCATTAGCTAAGTAGGATGTTGTTGTTGTAGACTATTTGCAGATAGAAAACATGTAAAATGTTGCAAGAAATAGACCAAACTAAGGGCACAAGTAGTTCGAACAAACAATTTTGATAGTTTGGGTGCAAGATGTCATGCGAAGATTCTTAGAGACACATGCAAGAAAGAACACAAGGATAGGTGAAGACATAGAACAACAATCTAATTTCATGCAATGATGTGCACTAAGTATTGTGAAGATGTGCTAAGATTTGACAAGCAAGATAGAATGTTGACTGCAAGACCTTGTGCACAAATTCACATAGATTTGCACAAGGACCTAGATAGAGCCGCGCAAAGAAATGACAAGGCAAAAGGTACTCATGCAAAGTTTTGTAAACTGTGTGTGAAAGTAGAAACCAAACTAACACTAAAACTAGACTTTGAAGATTTCAGACTGTTCTAGACAAATTGTTGATTTGTTTGAAAAATTTTAGATAGATTGCAATGTTGGCTTTCAAGTTATTAAATAACATTTGGTTTCAAACAAGACAAAGTATTTTGAACAAGACATGGGAAGCAAGCAATAGTCAAATACAATCCAACTAAGGACAAAGAAACTCAAAGGGATGGGGGAGTCTTGACCTTCAATTTGTTTAGACAGGTTTGGACATGTTTAAGACTCAATAATAAACATGCTTTATCCCTAAAAGTAAAAATGGTAGAGAAGGAAAAACCTTTGTCCCACAACTTATGTGCATGCATGCACCTCACACAGCTATGTCACCCCCTAGAGGGTGCCCATGTTTTTGGTGTATTCAAAGGGCTCAATAACATATACACTAAATAAACACCCTTGTGGTAGGGGTCAAGTGCATCTACCACCTTCCAACATCCAGTAGCATGCCTATGGTGAGTTCTACAAGAGAGATTCTTCCCTCTCCTTGCACAAAGATTATGCCCCCTTTCGAAGGTGAACCGGGTAACCTCTAACTAAATATTTTTACTTGGCTTCCATTCATATCAATCCTTGGTGGCTCCACAAAAAAAGTTGAGACCAGCAACCCACACTAGCATCTAAAAGTGCACACACTTGCTTAGCAAGACTGGGGCTAGTGCTAGCTAGTGCAACAAATAGAGGCTCTCCTTGATATGTGATATCAAGAATGAAGGAGAGGAAATTAATATGTCTTTGGAGTCTTTCACTCTACAAAGCTTCTTTATTATAGTGAGTTGGAATCTCCAGTGAAAGGAGTGTGCTCACTTGGGTCATTCTTAGAGGTTGGATCACTATGGCAGGCCCTCTAAGGGTTGACTCAAACTGGTGGTTCAGATCTAAGGGTCTAATTTTCTAATTTACCTCAAGGGGAAAGAGCATACTTATCTACCTTACTACCTCACCCAAACACACAAAACACGTTAATCACTAACTCGGCTTAATTGATCTAGACTTATCCTGTATAAAGATTCTAATTCCCTAAAAGGAAATCATCATCATGTCATAGAAGAGGATTCGCACTAGAGAACCACTAAGTTGCTTGTCTCCCACAGATGTATTTAGAGGCTTCTAGGTTTCTGATTCAAACCTTGGTCATGACCTCTAAGTGGTGAAGAGAATACTCCCCTATTTCCTTGTCTTGCACCCTATAAAGTTCACAAGCCTTGATTAGACTATGTTTGAAAAGTAGGAAATAGACACAATGTTTTATGTGGGTTTTAAAATTGGTCTTTGACAATTGTATCTTTGACAATGTCCTAGAAACACATAGTCAGTTCATGTTTGGAAAGTTTGTGTAAAAAGGAATCTTTGTCAAAACATCCTGCAAACAATTGTTATGCTGTAGAAAATTAGAAAACCAAATTAAAGATGCTTTAGAGATCACACATTAATGAAATGAAATGATAAAAAACATTGAAAATCAGCATTTTAAAATATGTTGTTGCAAGATCTCACACAAACTTCCAAATAGATCTACACAAGAAAATGAGGTGTTGTGCGAGAAACTATGCAATGGGGCACTTCTTCATGTGAGAAAGTGCATAGAAGTAGGCCAAATCCTCAAATCTTTGTGTGAAAATAAGATTTTCTATGCAAAAATTTGGAAGTCTACACATATAGGTATGACAGAATGAAAAAAAATAGAAAATATGATAAATGAGGCTAGAAAACTTGTTTTTCTTGGCCTCACGATGGGTGTCACAAATGTGTATGCAGAAATGTGACCTCAGATCTTCACATACACTTCAATATGGTCCTTACCTACAAGATCATCCTAGAATGAACATTCAATTGTCCATCCAAGAGGTCCAATAGAGCGGCTTGTTGCCTTCTAATTAGAGGGATTTTTCCTATTCACTCTCAGGCTGAGAACCAGGCAACCAAACCCTTTAATATGAAGGATTTCATGCAATAATATGAAAGTACATTTAATCTAGATGATGTGCAGTTTAATCTAATAACAAGTAAAAGAGAATTAAACTAGATGGATGCATTTCTAATCTAATATGACATTAATGCTAAACAATTCAAAAAGTTATGACAAGATTGAGTAATTGAGCATGCAATTTGATATTACTTTGATGCAATTCAAATTCCAACCCCCTAAATGAGGAATTAGAAGCCTCTTAAATATAATGCCTGAAATCAATTAATGATTGAGATCAACTCAAATCAATGGTCAAGATTGAAGCAGAGATTGAGTCAGGATGGAAGATTCCCATTGTAGGTGAGGTTAACTAACTCATATTTTGAGTGTAATGAAAAGTTAACTAGAATTCACCCAAGTGTGAGAATAAGTGGATTAAGCCAATTCCAATTCAAGAGATAGATCACTTGGAATTCCCATTCCTGAACTAGGGAGATGAAATTGGAAGGTTACTTAATTTAATAAAAATGAGATATGACCTCATAAATGCATATTCCCATTAATTGAATAATTACATGCATTAATTAAAATGAGAGCATTATTAAATTAAATAAATTTAATTCCTTAGTACATTAGCCTTAGGAAATAACTTAATTTAATTAAAGTATAAACACTTCAAATTAAATCAAATCTTAATGAATAGGTTTAGTGTAGCTAATCCGAGTCAATACTTTTAGGAATTAAATAAATAGCATGATTAATATAGATTAGGGTTTTCTACATTTGACAATTAAGTCAAGTAGCAAAAATGATAATTGCCTAATGAAATAGGACTATAGGGTTGACCATAATAGACTAGAATTGGTTGAGATGGCAATGAGCCAATTTTGGGGTATTACACCACCTAGGTCAATGTGGATGGTTGAGAGACACTTGAAATTTTTGAAGGGTCTGGTTCAACAAAGAGCACGTCCTAAAGGTTCTATGAGTGAGGGATATATGGTATACTAGATAATGGTTTATGTTACTCAATATATTCCTTATCTTGCAGCTAAGACCCATATAGATTGCATTTGGGATCTCAACTCCATTAAAAAATTTGAAGGGGAGTATTTGGTCAGGAATGGTAGATTTAGGAAAGTGAAAGGTAATAAATTATGAGATGTTATTGTAGTTAATTAATTCTTAATATTCAAAATAAATATGTTGTAAGTCATCTATTTACTTTTGTGCAGCTCCTATAGAGTGGGATGCAATATATTTGTTTATTGCAAACAATCAAAGATTGAATGATGGTATGGATTGAACAATGTCAACATTCTAGTCATAGATTAAAATGGGAATCTATGTCTTCATTGGTTAAAAAAGCTCACTATAATGGAGATCCCAATGTCACACAAAAGGAAATAGATTTAGCATATGGTTTAAGAGATATCTAAATACTTATAAGTTTGTTAATCAATCGTATGTTTTTCAACTCATGATGTGATAATTTATACATGTTTGACATTATTGTAGGTGAAACACCACAAGTCTATGTTATGCAATGGTTATAAATTTTTCATCAAATATTTAGATGACACAAAGATAACTTGTGATTTTGGGATAAGTGCAATCTTCTAGGTGACCAATATTTCATCTAGAAATGACTTACATCCTCAAGAATTTCAAAATTGATACTATGGCATTTTGGTTGATATACTTGACTATGTCTTTAATTCCTTCAAATTAGTTCTCTTCATCATCAAATGGTATAGAATAAAAATAATCCTAATAGAACTATTATTGAGCATGAGAATGGATTTCCAATTATTAATACAAGGTTGTTTGAGTGAGTTGGGGATAGGCCCTATTTTCTTCCAAGCCAATGTGAGCAAGTATTTTACTCAAAGGTTCCACATAAACTAGGTTGGTCATTTATTATTAGACATGATCCAAGAGGAAGGTTGATAAAGTATAATGTGATGGAAGAAGAAGATACCAAGGAAGAGGAAGAAGTGGATCATGATCGAGAGTTAGTCAATAATTCTCTTGATGCAAATGATGCTACTACTGATCACAATGATGATTCTTCCATTAATCACAAGGATGATGATGATGATGATGATGAGACAACTAGGATGACTAGGATAGTGGTGCTGATGATGTCGATGATGAAGATGATCCTGATGATGAGATGGATGAAGAATAGTATCAATGATCGGGGGGTTTTGATTAGCTAACAAGGTAAAGAGTGCTACAATGTTCTTTAAAATCATTAAAGTCTCAACTTTTTAAAATTTAACCCTTTTATTTGTTATTCTAGAGGAATTTACTTTTCAAAGGATATTGAGTGCATGTCCACAAGTGAGAAGAAATATCAATGATGACATGGATATGCCTTTGCAACAATATAGAGAACTTATGTAACTTATTTGGTAATGATTGATATTTATGTCTAGATGTTTTATTTATGTTCAATTAAATATTCATTTTTCTAATGAATTTTATGTTTTGATGTTCATGTGAATGTTCTAATGAAACTTGTGTTAATGAACGTTATTCATGAATGAATTTTAGATGTTAACGAGGAATTTAGATGTGGGATTCAAATGAGCTTCCACCTTCACATGGCTGGCCTAATTAGTAGAGAATATTAAACTATTCTCAAAATCAAGTGAAGCTCAACATTAAACTATGATTGCATAAAAACTAACTGTGTGAATCTCTTGGTTTTAGACAATGCAGAAGGACACCATAATCAAACTCATTGATTTATGAAATTTAGTTGTAGTGTATGAAGTATTCAAAAGAATGAATTTCTATTGGATTACCTTAAATTATTCCATAATCTGATTTGTGTTGATAATATATTGTGACAAAATTATGATTAATGAGTGAAGGTTTGATTTTGAATCTTTTGAATGTAATTTGTGGGGATTATAAATGTATATTTCTAGATGCATATTTGGGGGCACGGATCAAGGGCTAGATCAGATCTTACTATTGTGCAAAGGGCTCTCATGGTCGAAGCTCTCCCACATAAGGTTGGCAGAGTGGCTAAATTCCTCAAGATAAAAGAAATGTATGCTTACTATGTTGATTTACTTTCCCTTACAAGGTAATCCATAATCTGCTTGTTTTGAGAAGGTTCATTTTCTTGTTTGAAGTAGCTTTGAAAAAAACCATATGACATGCTCCATGAGATGAAACAATAGTAAGAATGAAATGTGATCAACGTGAAAAAAAAACTACCAATTTTTTATTTGTTGTCTAAACTTTGATATTCAATACATTTTTGTTCATGTAGTTTATGTTTAAGTTTGAATATATTCAAATTAGATTATGTTATTTTTTCTTTTACCAACATTTTGTATCATATTTTTAACTATCTATAATTAACTACTAGATAGCTTATTATGTCGCTGAATCATAGCATTTGATACTAAATTCATTTCTTTATCAAATATCTCATCATGACATCAAATTGTAGAATTTCATTCCATAACTCATGGTAACAATGAATTATAGAATTTGATTCAAATCTTCCTAAAAGAAAAAACTCACATAATATATTTCAAAATGCTCAAACAAAAATTATGAACTATTAACAAAAACATATACAGATGGTCTTATTTTTCTAGTGATATAGAATGTTCTTGTTTACATTGTGTATGGCCCTTCCAGTTTAGGATAAATAGAATGGATTGAATTGCTAGAAGATCCATGTAGTTTACATGTAGCTAGAATTGATTTCTCTCACCTCATCAATTTACCTATTGTTTACACCAATTTAGTCATGGTTTTCCTTTGATTGATTTATAAAAAAATGTGACTCATTTAGTGACTTGTTTGGTATTTGGAGGGTCTCAGCTTTGGCATTAGATACACATCTAGTTATTTGGTTAAATTCAAACAAATTGTTGAACTTTTGTTACAATGATGACTAATGCAAATTTTACATAATAAGATTCAAGTAATATATAACTACTTTGGTGCTTTTACTATTGCAAATGTATGGCACGTTATTTTTTTCAAACAATGTAATGGGCACCCTGGAAATGCCTAAGAGTTGAACCAATTTCTGAAAGAGATTTTAATGTCTTTGCATAGATTTAAAACCACATAACATGATCAAGAAGGAATTTATGCAAACTAAAGATTGAGCTACTATTGAAATAATATTGATTTTCAAAATAATAAAATTAAATACATAGCAATCTCTTCAACTCACCAATTACTTCACCATTATAACATGATATTCTAGTAATGACTTCCCATCTTGCTGCTATAGTAATATGAATAGTGTCATGCTACAATGCTGCTATAGTAAAATCTTCCTTCAATCAGTCCAAGATCCTCATAACATCATCCCTCCACAATGGCATGAATGATATGAGCAAACACCCAATTTTCCTGTAGTTGAAAATGTGCCCAAGCTACTTGTTAATAAAGCTAATAGCAATGAATTCCAAAGGCCAAACCCCAAGGGAATGATGTCTAGAATGTCATAAGAGAGGATAGACATCCTCTAATGCCAAAAATAGATCCATAACTCACACATCCATTTTTTTCTCATATCCAACCTTCCTAACAATAGCCACAAGCTCTCCTTTTATTCCTACTTCATAGGGTTGACCACTTTTCACAAGCAATGTGGGATAAATAAAATAAAATAAAATAAAGAAAAGGCTAATAGACAAACAACTAGACAACTATAAAAGTGGGGACATTATAGTCTGCCCCCCTTGAAATTGCTTGTCCTCAAGCAATCCAACAACACAATGAACTCCAATGTCCACCTAGATCCTAAATAAAGTAGTATGTGACATCCATGTGAACATTAAACCAACTACAAACCAGCATCATTAGGACCAACCACATGTCCTGCAGCCTAGCACCCAAAACTTGTGCTAATGATGTAGAAGTCAAAATGTCACCAGAGGAAACTCTATAGAAGATCTATGAAACCTCTTCTTCCTTGTATCCACCCACATAATATATATTGGACTAAAATTCTGATCATCACCAACATACATTGAAAAAGATGTAGCTATAGGAAAACCATATGCACTCATGCCAACTGTATCAACAATAGGTGTAGCCACATCAAAATACATGGACATAGGAACAACACTAACTATTGCAAAAAAAAAATGAACCAAATCTATAGTTGATGAAAACTCATAATCATCAACATGTGTGCCATCATTAGAACACACATCAACAATTGCATGCATACTACTAAACTCTTTATTGGATGGTTCAACTGACACATAAGTGGCTACTGATATGACAGTATCCTTGCATTCTCTTAATCCCTTTATTATTGCATCACCATCCCCTGACAAAGCCTCATATGTGGACTCTTGACTCTGCACACATGACTTAATGCTTGATTTCAAATCAATAATACTAGAGCATAAAGCCACAACTATTGACTCTGCTAAAACTCCCACATCACCAACCTCATAGTTGGGTGGCTCTATACGTGTCTTGATCCCACCTGAGGAAGAAATTTCTTACTACACTATAGCAACACCATGAGATCTCACATTCAAATCTCCAATAATAATCTTGTCCTTGAGAGTGCTAAAAGTATTAGTTGTAACAATTGCATCAACTATCTCTACACTAACTATAGCAAGAGCTCTAGAAGCCTCAACCTACTAAAGCTCGGTGTCATTATCCTTTGCTACCACTGACACAATTGCATGTCCCTATGAAATAAGTCCATCATCAACACTACAGATAGGACTAGTAGGTTTCATACTAAATATAGGTACATTTACATCAAGGGCTCTTGTCGAGGAAAACTCAAGCTTCCTTCCCTGCAACCTCGATGTTGGCCTTCTAAAGGCAAAAACCATATAGATTACTACACTTTCAATTGTCACTAGATCTAACAAGCTCTCTATCAATCTTTTTTCTTGAAGCTTAAGTCTCCATACTCTCCCACAAAGCATTCATCTTCACACTAACTTTTTTACTACACCATTGACTTCTAGAACTGCCAGTCCTCCTCTGTCTATCCATGGCTAGAAATTGCTAGAGTGCTGGTCACTCCAAATGTAACAGAAAATTTGACAATAATATAAATTTCCTACCCCATAGGATGGCAGGAATGTATAGCTCTGATACCACTATAATGGGCACCCTAGAAATGCCCAAGAACTAAACCAACTGTTGAAAGAGATTTTGATGTCTTTGCATAGATTTAAAACCACATAATATGAACAAGAAATAATTTATGCAAATTGAAGATTAAGCTATTTTTGAAATAATATTGGTTTTCAAACTAATATAATTAAATACATAGCAAACTCTTAAAAACTCACTAATTACTCTAGCACTATAACATGATATTCCAGTAATGGCTTCCCATCTTGTTGCTATAGTAATATGAATAGTGTCATGCTACAATGCTACTATAGTATAAACTACCTTCAATTAGTCCAAGATCCTCATAAAATCATCCCTCCATAATGGCATGAATGATATGAGCAAACACCCAATCTGCCTATCATTGGAAATGTGCCCAAGCTGCCTGTTGATAAAGCTGATAGTAATGAATTCCAAAGGTCAAACCCCAAGGGAATGACGTCTAGAATGTAAAAAGAGAGGATAGACATCCTCTAATGCCAAAAATAGATCTATAACTCACACATCCATTTTCTTCTCATATCCAACCTTCTTAACAATAGCTACAAGCTCTCTTTTTATTCCTACTTCATAAGGTGGACCACTTTTCACAAGCAATGTGGGATAAATAAAATAAAGAAAAGGATAATGGACACACAACTAGAAAACTATTAAAGAAAAAAAATCATTTTGCCATTGTTATGTATGCAATTTCAAAATAAGCAAAAAAATATTTAAGAAAAAAATGGTAAAGGTTTGTCATGTGATTCAAGAGAGATCCCTAGAGAAATATAACAAATGAACAAACATGAGACCTAATCTAATGAGAAATGAAACAAAAACAAATATTAAGACAAAGTCATAAACAAAGTCCACATCCTATGATTGCAAATATAACATGACATAGCCAATAGTTCTAATATGGTATTGAAATATAGGGCATAAGAATTAAACCTACATATAAGATAGACACCAGATAAATAAAGTATAGTTTCTTCACTTTCAACAAGCTACATAAGGTAAAGGTAAGAGTTCCACAGTCCAAGGGCAATTTTCTAGTTATAGTACTATTTTCTAGAAGTGATTTATTCAACTCCTCAAGATTAGAGAGGATTGGAATAAGGCATGATATAACTCATTGCAATGGGTGACAGCTCATGTTGAAGCTTTACAACAATTTTCCCAATAGTCCAACATGCATTATTTGTAATAGAAATAATTTTCTTCACTTTTGCTAGTTGCAATTTTGTGGCAGCATTTAGTAAATCAGCCAAATTTGGTTGCAAATCCACTGCACAAACTTTTGAAAAGATACCAAGTAGTGCAATGACACTTTAAAAAAAATTAGTAGCTTCATCTCCACAACATTGTCAAAGAAGATTTCTAAAATCACTCCTTGTAACCAAACTTTCAAATTCCACTTCCAAGGCCTTAAACAAGCTTGGAAAGGAAGTCCAATAAGAAAAAAATAAACTCCTTATCATCCATATCACCTGCCTTTGTAGGATCAACCTTTGTAATTTTTTTGATTCTTATCAGGTTGATAGATCTCACAAATACAGTTTCAACATAATGGGTAAACCCAAGACCTAATGTCTATGTTATTGTTGTGAAACATTCAAGCAAAGGAAAAAGATCCCTATCTGAATTTGAGTGTTGTTTCCATTTGGAAATTAAAGGAGGTATCAAAATTTCAAGATATTTTTCCTAGTTGATTCCCCCTCCCCCCCCTACCCACAAAATTATAAAGTGTACCAATCACATCACATACAATACAAAGATTTGGCCTTTGGTATTTAACAAAGGCACACAAAAGGTGTTGTAAACTAAGCTCCAAATGTGGTGCCAACTCTCTCATTGCCTCCTCTTCAAGGGTAGAAAAGAAAGAGCAAGAAACCTCCTAAACTCTCTTGCTTTTATCTAAAATTCATTTACAAAGACCAATAAGTACCTTAATAAACTATTCATGTCCTTCTAGATGACTTGTGACCTAAACAATCCATTTATTATATTGAGAAAGAGTCCAACATGTGAAAAGAAACCATCAAGTTCTGTAGTACTAAATTTTCTCAAATTTCATGAATTGATTATATCTTCTTCCTCTTCTCCATCATAAGGTCCATATGCCCCTTGTGCTTGTGAATAAAAAATTCTAGGTTTCAAATCTTGATCCCTATCAAAACATTTTCATCAACCTTTGCCTCAACAAGTGCTTCATCATTATCTACATACACCATGTTTGACAATAGAACCACAATCAAGTGTGGTAGAAACTCCCACAATATTTGTGGATGAAGATGAGCTTTATAAAATGTAGACCAGAATTCACATGACTTGAGTGTCACTTCTTCATCAGCATCTTGATTTTCTTGAAACAAATAGACAATTACATTTCTCATCTGAGGTTGCAGGAAATTAGGTCAAACATTAAGGAGCTGAACAAATGCAACAAATACCAATTTTCTCATTTTAATAGCTAGATCATGAGAAAGAGTAAATAGGCTCTAAAGATACTTATCCATAGATAATAGCAATATTTTAGGCATAAGCTCAATATACTAGTTCATAAAACTAAGTGCTAGTTTCTTGAGAGAAACATATGGTGACTAAAAAACCTAAAATAATCTAGGCAAAAAAAGATTGATAGGTTACTCCTGAAAGCCTGGTACACTAGCATCCAACCCCTCTTATATATCTCCATTGATCCATCAGATTGAAATCATTGCTATCAAATCATTGAACTAATATTGGAGCTTGCATGGCTAATATTGATGATATTACCTATGTAAGACTAATAATTGATATTCAAATCAGAAAGCATGAATTTCATCAATTGGACATAATGGAGTATCTCTTCCTATTTTTATATGATTTTAATGTCCTCCTTTAGGATCTCCTCATATTTTGTTTCATATCATGCACTTTGTAATTTGTATGATGCAATTGTTGATTGCAGATATACAAATTTGCAAACTCCCTTATATAATTCACTTGATTTTTTAATTATGTTACTTAGCATCTTCTTTCATAATAGTTGTCATCTTAGATATGGATGTATAATCTTGACACAATAATATGAGGTTTTATCTGATATATTGTAATGTTTCCACTCAAAAGTTATCCAAATTTAATTCTAATTTTAGAGCCATAATATTCCATAAGTATGTTATTGGCTACATTTCTTATTCAATATCATTACATTTTTTTTCTTCCCTTATTGAGATAGATTTCTAATTTTATTTGTCTCACATAAGTTCTCTTTATTCTTGTTAGATTCATTTCCTAATGACTTGATGGTTTTAATGCCTAATACTATCCTAGACATATGAAATTTATCTCAAGTTTCAAATAGCTCATTCTACTACTCACTAGACATATAGGACCATCTTAAATTAAATTTTTTTTGGATAATGCAGCAATTTGTAGCAATTACGATAGCTTGTCTGATAGGTAGCTGTCTTTCGAATGACATTATTGTCACATGCCATCATAATTAAGATGGACACTACTGACAGATGGTAGCTACTCCAATGGCATAATGTTAGATGTTGTTGTTGTTGCGACATACCTTCTAGTGGATTCCCATTGGGCCTACAACAATGCAATTAGAACTATGATGATTGTTTGAAAATGTATGTCATCATAGTTGCGATGGTAAACCATCAAATATATGATGATGTAAAGATAAATTCTTTGCCCATATTTTTCCAAATTGTGATAGCATTGTCTATCACCATTGCAATGGATGCCCTTGCTGTTGCAAATTGTGATAGCAAAAAAATTTATGCCCATCCAATAGGGGCTAATTTTGGTTATTGTTGCTTGGGCAATAGGTGGTCATCACAATTTAGGCCCAAATGTAGTAGTGTTAGTGAATTTGGAATCAGAGGAACTAGTTACAAAGTTTTAGTTGTAGAGGTTGAGACATCCTAAACCCTATCATGTTTCATGGATCAAGGATGAGCATAAATTATTGGTAAGTGAGCAATGCGTTGTGAAATTCATGACTGTAAACTACTTTGATGTTTTTTTTGTGTTATTATTCCTATCAATTTTTGCCTATTTTGTTGGGTAGACCTTGGCAATATGATAGACATGATGTGCATGATGGTAGATTGAATCAATATACTCTTTGGGTGAATGGAGTAAAGAAAACATTGTTGCCTTTGATTGAAGTTCTTGATAATGTAAATTGTACTATTGTTAGAGTTTATATGGTCAATGGGAAATTTTTTGAGAAGGAGATGAAAAAGAACCAAGTCTATTTTTCTATAATTCCTAGAGGATCGAGTTGTGGTAGTAAGATTCGAGTGATAGAAGATAGTAAAGGTTGAGTGATAGAAGACAATAGGGGTCGAGTGACAATAAAAGGTGATAGTGTTAACCGAGTACCAACATAAATTGAAAAATTGTTGAATGAGTACAAGGAGATTGTTACAAAAGATATTCCTAATTTTTTTACCACCAGTAAGAAGTATAAGTCATTGTATCAATTATATTCCTAGGGCTAGTTTACTAAATAAAACATCATATAGATCGACACCTACTGATAATGAAGAACTTAATAGACAAGTGTAGGAGTTGTTGCATAAATATGTAATCATAGAAAGTTTAAGTCCATGTGATGTACCAATTGTATTGGCACCTTAGAGGAATGGAGAATGGAGAATGGAGAATGTGTACCAATTCCAGAGCTATCAACAAGATAACAATAAAATATAGGTTTCTTATACCAAGGATGGACAACATACTGTATTGTTTGAGTGGAGAAAAGTATTTTACCAAGATTGATTTGAAGAGTGGTTATCATTGTATTAGAATTAGAGAAGGTGATAAGTGGAAGATTGGTTTAAGGATAAAAGGTGGTTTGTATGAGTGGTTGGTAATGCCTTTTGGTTTGACTAATGCATCAATTGCTTTCATAAGGTTGATGAATGAAGTTCTCAAGAGATTTTTGGGTAAGTTTGTGATTGTTTATTTGGATGATATTTTAATATTTAGTAAGACTAAGGAAGAACATATTGAGCATATTAGGAAAGTAGTACAGAGATTGAAAGAGGAGAATTTGTTGATTAATTTGAAAAAGTGTTCCTTTATGCAAAAGGAGATTGTGTATTTGGGATTTTTTATTTCAATTAATGGTTTGAGAATGGACCCTAAGTAGGTTAGAGCAATTCTAGAATGGCCTACACATGAGAATTTAGGTGAGGTAATATCATTTCATGGTTTTCCTAGCTTCTATAGGAAGTTTATAAAGAATTTAAGTTCTATTTGTAATGTTGTGACTAAGAAAATGAGAGGAGATACAAAGGATTTCAAGTGGACACATGGAGCTAACAAGAGTTTTGAGACTTTGAAACGAAAGGTTGTTGAGTTACCTATATTAGCTTTTCCTAATTTCATTAAGGTATTTCAAGTTGAATGTGATGCAAGTGGTAGTGCAATAGGAGTTGTGTTGAGTCAAGAAGATAAACATGTTTCTTTCTTTAGTGAGAAGTTGAATGGTGCTAAAAAAAAGTATTATTTGTATGATCAAGAGTTTTTTTCTATTGTTCAAGCCTTGAAGAAGTGGAGACATTATTTGATTCCTAAGAATTTTGTGTTGTACACTGATCATAAAGCTTTATAGTATTTGGGAATTCAACATTAGTTGAATTAAAGACATATGAAGTGGGTTGAGTACTTGCAAAGTTTCACATTTGTGATAAAACATAAAAGTTGAGTTGCTAACTGACTTGCAGATGCATTGAGCAAAAAATGTTCTTTATTGACTAAGATGAAGGTTAAAGTTCTTGTTTTTGATAAGATGAAGGAATTGTATGATACTAACCCTAATTTTTTCTAAGGTGTGTAGAGAGTGGAGAGCATTAGCTCTATCAGATCAATCAAGTAAGTACGAAGATTATTTCATTCAAAAAGATATGTTGTTCAAAGGTATTTAGTTGTGTATACCAAGAAGTTTTATGAGAGTTAATTTGATTAAGGCAAAGCATAGTGGTGGATTGGCTAGACATTTTGGAATTGATAAGACATTGAGTTTTCTTAAGGATAAGTATTATTGACCATAGATGTATAAGGATGTTCAAAAATTTGTAAGGAGTTGTGGAATTTTTCAAGTAGCAACAGGAGTAAGTCAGAATACTAGATTGTATACACCTATTTTTGTTCCTGAGAAACCTTTGAGTGACATCAGTATGGATTTTGTTCTTGGATTACCTAAGAGAACAAGAGGATATTATTCCATGTTGTTGTGGACAAATTTTCTAAGATGGCACATTTCATACCATGTAAGAAGACATCACATGCAATGCATATTGAAGAGATTTTATTCAAAGAGACTATTAGATTGCATGGATTACCAAGAAGTATTATCTCTAATAGAGATAACAAATTTGTTGGTTACTTTTGGAGGAATTTGAGGAAGAAGATGGATACTAAGTTGCAATTTAGTTCTACATTCCATTCATGGATAGATGGACAGATAAAGGTTGTGAATAGAAGACTGGGTAATTTTTTGAGATGTTTAGGTGGAGATAAGTTGAGTAATTGGGATATGATATTGGCACAAGCTAAGTTTTCATATAATAATTTTGTGAATAGGAATGCTAGGTAAAAACTTTTTGTGATTATTATTGGAATGCAGCCTAGAGGTATATTAGATTTGAGGGATGTTGTTGGTGAAGAGAAGAGAAGTGTTGTGGGGGAAGTATTTTATGATTTTATGAAAACTTTGCATAAGGAAGTGAAGTTGAGATTGGAACAAAGTAATTAGAAGTATAAGGAGAATGCAGATAAGTCTAGAAAACATCATGTTTTTGAAGTTGGTTATGAGATAATGGTTCATATGAAGAAGAGTAGATTTCTTGTTGGAACATTCAATAAATTAGAAGAGGTTTGGTCTTTGTAGAATTTTGAGGAAGTTTGATAGTGGTAATGCCTATGAAGTTGAGTTACCTGATGACATGGATATATCTGCTATATTCAACGATATTGATTTACACAAGTATCATGAGTTAGATGATGAAGTTGTTATACTAGATGATTATCTTAAGAAGTAGATTGACATGGTTGAACATGTATTGGATTAGAGAATTGGTTAAAGTACAAGAGGAAAATATTACTATGAATATTTGGTGAAGACGAAGAATAAACTTGTTGAAAATGCTTCATGGATTTCTTAATTAGAGTTCAATTTAGCTCGAATTGTGACATCTCAATGATTCAGGAGAATCATTTCTTTCAACCCTGGTTGTTTGATGCAAGATTATCCTAGGTTGTCTTGCTATTCTTCTCATCTTTGTTCATTTTTCCTGTTAGTGTTAAGTTTTAGTGGTTTTCGAGTTGTAGTTGCTACTAATTTTAGTGTTGGTCAAGTTGCTCAGTATTGATTGAGTGTTTTGGTGGTCAAGTGTTCCTCCATGTGTTGAGTGAACCTGATGTTTCTGATGCTCAGTTCCTTCTTTGACCAAGTTTTTTTCTATTTGGTTTCTAGTCTAAGCCAACTTATATAATTAATTTGGATCATAGATTTAATGTATATATCTTGTCTTGGAATGTGTGTACACTATTTTGAGGTCAGTTGTCTCTTATTTAAAAATCTAGAATCTTTTGTAAGATGTTTTGGCAAGTGTAAGAAGAGTTGTCTAGGTTTAGGTTAAGTGTCACTTAGAGAGTTCATAATAGATGATCCTAGAGGAGTGAGTTTATAGTTAGATTTGTAGAGATTGTAATCTTTGTATTGGTCATAACCTAGAAAGCCTTATAGTTGGGTATGTTTTCTACTAATTTGATGAATCAATAAAGTTATTGTTGGTTCTTCTCTCCTTGGTGTTTTACTTTGTTGATTTCTTTCATTGTGTTTACTCTGCAAGGTGTTTGGACTATTAGGTGTGTCTTTGGCCCTAGCTTTCCTAGCCATACTTGCATCATAATTTGAATTAGATTAGCTAGAAACCAAAGGAAGAAGGGTGCTAATATTGAATCTGGTTTGTAAAGAGGAATGCAATACCAATAAGTATACTCTCTTAGGCCCTTGATAGGATAATGTAAATGTGGGATTGAACTGATTACTTAAGAAATATTAATCTAAATGATATGTGAATATGATCAATCAAATTAAGATGTAAATCTAGGGTAGAGAAATGAATTGTAAAAGATTCACCTTGGAATACGTAGAGGAATATGCATTTATACTTAGTAACTTTTTGATCTAAATCTTTATTGAACTTTTTATTTGCAGATCTTGGAATGAAATGAAGAAAGGAACATAATCCATAAATCTCCTTGAAATTTGAGATCAAAGGACTAGGTGAACATGGATAATGTCCTACAACTAGGTTGGCGTAATCCACAGTTCTAAAAATGACAACTTTAGAAAGCTTGCAAACTATAGGTTCTTGATATGAAATTCTTTTTGTTCCCAACCTACAAATCAACACATAAAGAAAGGTTTGGGGGTTGGGTTTTGATGAGGGCTTTCCTTGGTTAAGTCCTAGGCTAAGAAATTAATCATAAATGAGAAATGTAAATGTAAATTTAAAGGACTATAAAGAATAATATAATTGTTAGGATTCACTTTGCCCATGTGTAAGTAATGTGTATGTAACGTAGATCTTGAATTAGGGTTGTAGAATATCTCCACACTTTGCAATGGATCTATCATAACTCTTCCATGGTGTCATGGATATGGATATGTATCAATGGAGAGGATGAATTCTTCAATGCGGATCTCCTCCCTTTATTGACAAAATATGCTAGATCTTGAAGAGGAAATGCTCACAAAGGATTATCCAATGCTAGAAATCTCCTTGCTTGAATGCTAGAAAAAGACTTGAACTTCTTGAATGCAAAAGACAAAAATTTTCACTAGAGAGAAAGAGCTTGAGTGCATGAATGATCTTGAGATGCTTGAGATATGAAAATGAAGCCTCCAAGTCTCCTTATATATGATTTTTCAAGTTCAAAAATAAGACTATCCAACTAGATAATGGTAATAAACTAATTAAACCCCTGAGGACTTTCAGGCCCTAAGATTTGAATTGCTAGGGACTAGGTTGACCTAGGTCAACCTAGTCTAGGACTATGTTGACCTAGGAGGATTAGGTCAACCTAGTCTAGGAAGATAGGTATTGGGTGCCACAAAGAACTATGGTAGATATTGAAATGATAAGGTGAAAAGATGGAAGAGAGAAGAGGAAAAGAGAGCGAACATGAACATATCCATGGTCCAAAGAGGGAATCATGAAGAGGACATAACGTAATGGTCTTAAAAGGAAAGTGTGTCCATTTTAAGATGGTATATTAAACCCCCACTTTAGAAGGAGTATGAATTTCCTCAAACTCGCAATAAAGTAGATCAAGAGTTTAGAGAAAATATTATTATGACTAACGAGGAAAGAAATTATCAAACCCTTAATAGAGTTGAGTCTTATCTCATCCAGAGTCAAAATAAAAGAGATAGGTGCTATGAAAAAAAGGGGTGTGGTTGCTTTCCCAATAAGGTTTGTGTGTCTTATTGTGGACCACATAAGGAAAAAGAACAAGGAAACAACTAGGGGAAAAGGTCTCTGAAAAAGAAGGTGGCATTGAATAGTCTAGCAAGTGTGTGTGGCATGCTAGTTAACCTATTAGAGATGAACCAAATGGTCTAGCAAGTGTGTGTGGCATGCTAGTCAGTCTATCAAGGGATTCAACTTCAAGGGAACTCCATGTCCAAAAAACAAGAATAAAAAGGTGATTCAAGCATAAGGATGTGTGTTTCCTTATGGGATCAAGACCAAGCTTCCCAAACTATTAGTAGTCAAAACAAGGGTTGAAAACAAGGATCGTGCCTCCCAAATTATTAGAGTGTAGATAGAAATCTAAAAAGAGACCAAGCCCCCAAGAACTGTCTAGAGTTCCTAAAGACTAAAAATAAAAAATTAAAAAGAGAGAGGATAAAAAGACATGAAATAACAATGCATAGATTTGGGTATACCTTAGAAATCATACCAAGTGCTAAGGCTAAGGTACTCCAAGCTATATATAGAATCCATATTTATATGCCATGGAAAAAGGATGAGAAGAGTATATTCCCCCATGTTAAAACAATTGTGAATGCCTTAACAAGAGCAATAACTTTAACAAAAGCATACATGCATCCATGAAAGAACGTCTCCACTATGAGATGCCCCCAAGAGGAGAAACAAGCACAGCAAAAAGATAGAGAAAAAAAGGTACCTACTAACTACGGGGCCAGTAAGATCACATAATAACATTAAATGCTATGTCAAGTATAATAATATCATCATTCCCCAAAGGAAGTAGAACTATGACACAATGGAGGAAAAGACACAAAAGAGAGATATGAAGACGAGTATTTTTGGGCCAATAACATGGAGACCAAAAAGAATCAGTGCTACTATATCATAAGCAACTAAGAAGACTAAACAAGACCACTAGTACAAACAATAACACATTCACAACATGACCTAGAATGACATATAGAAGAAGAGAGATACAAAATAGAACAATGTAGATAATAGAGCAATCACTTTATCCCCTTGTCCTCAACAAAGCAACAAGGATCATCTAAAGAAATAAAGAAGGCAATAGAAACATAAGCACAACACATGAGAAATACAACAAAAGAACACTAAAAATTACCATTATGGATTGAGTTTACGTCAAGCATTTCGTATACCACCCCCCGCCCCCATATTAGTTTGAAATTCTAGGGGAAGGATGACAACTCACAAGAGGAACCATATCCATAACAGTAGGAATCATAGTGAGTTCTAAACAAGGACCTTGAGAGTCACTATGCTCATTACTAGGAGTGAATGTAAGTTGCGTAGAAAGCATGTTAGGTAAATCATCATCACAACTATCATATAAAGTATCTTCCATATCTAGATTAACATAATCTAAAATATCAATAGAATCATCATGTTTATCCAAATGCATAGTGAGACCTTCTCAAACTTCCTCTAAAGTCACACACAGGGTGTGATCAAAGGAAGGTAAAGGTTGAGATGAAGATATAAGTTGAGAAGCAAGAGAATAAGCTTGAGCCTTATCTCTAGCTTGATGATTTTTACAATGTTGACAAGCATGTTAATTACACATAGTTTTAAAAGGGATAGTAGAAGGATTAAGATAAACCACCATAGGTTCCATAGAAGGAATTTTTGGACCAACAACCAATGTTCCCCCTTGGGATTCATGACATGGCTTAACCACCTCTTGTGTTCTATAAATCTAGTTGTTGTATCAAACATTGACAATTCAATCTTTTGATACAATAAGAATCCTATCTTGTAACAAGTGGTATTAGAGCTTGGTCACATGTTCAAATTACCTTAGGTAATGCTGAGGGGAGGATTTTTGGACTAATCACCAATGTTCCCCTTTGGGATTCCTAACATGGCTTAATCACCTCATGTGTTCTATAAGTCTAGTGGTTGTATCGAACATTGACAATTTGATCTTTTGGTGTAGCAACAACCGTATCTTGTAACAAGAACATCAATGGGTTGAGATGTAGGATCTATTGAGATGGATGTAGTAGGTAAAACATGTGTAGAAGTAGAAGGTGTAGATGAAGTAGGCAAGAAAGACGGAGATAAATCAACCCTCAAGATGACTAGACTCCATAATCCTAGCTAGTTTACATCATTGATAGTTTCTATAAAGATGATCAAGATGAGTAGGTGGATTTTCAGGATGAGATGGCCAATAAAAATCTATCTTAGAAGAATCTCTAGGATGTGAAAATTTATAAAGAGAATGATTAACAATAATACTCATTCTATTACATGAGGAAATTTCAAACATTTATGAATAGGAGAAGCAACAACTTGTATGAAAAAGCCATGGAATACCAAGCTTGATTTGAAATTGATAAGAAGTAGGAATAACCACAAAGGTAGTAAAAATAGTTTTCTCTAAAATAGTATCAGATGAAGTGATAGAACTTTGAGGTAAATAAAGAAAACTATTACAAGTTTGAATCCATACAGGAGTTGAATCATAAGTATCTCTATGCAAACCTTTTATTAAAAGGTTCTTTTTGGTGATAACATTCATAGGAGAGGAAGGATCAACCAAAGTACCATGAGAAGGAATGCGAGACACTCTAGCAGCGACATAAAGAGGACCATTAGGTGCCTTAAACATATCAATTTGACTAAACCTAATAATAGGTGGTGTTTTTTGTGGATTAGGTGGAGAAGAAATTAGAAGTTGAGAGTCTAATCCAACATGATTCACTTCTTCTATCTTGTCATGATAAAAAATATGGCAATCAGAAGAGGAAGGTTAATTAATGACATTCCCTGAGTGTGAAGGCAAAGGATCAATATCAATCTATGAAGTCTGAGTAGGTATCACAACAAACTTACTCATATGATTAACTTGAGCATCAATAGAAATAGCCTTAGAATCAATAAGGTCTTGAATAGAATTCTTTAAACCATGAAACTTTTGAGTATCAAGAGCTAGTTGATGGTGATATTGAAAAAAAGATTTATAATCAAAATACTTAGGCAAAGGTTTACTGGGATCGATAAGATGAATAGGAGGAAGATTAAGAACACAAGCGTGAATCAACTTAGTCATCACCTGATGTAGGAGCATCTTGGGTTGGTGTTTTATACTACTCATTTAGGTAGTTGTTGCCAATTTTTAGTCATTACCAAGTTACTGCAATTGTCAAGTGCTAGTAATTTTATAGTTTAAGCCAAGTTTAGGTTATCCCATGTCATTGTAACACTCAAGTTGGCATGTTATCCCATCTCACTCTGTCGTATGTGTTGAGTTTCATAGTGTGTGTAGAGTGACTCTTCATGTGTTGAGTTTTTCCTATTTATGCCAAGTGTTAGCATCTTGGACGTGAATTTTGCATTTTTGGTGCGAGCCGACTTGCAAAATTTATTTCAATTGCAAGGTTTTTGATAAGATCTTGCCTTGGGATGCATCCTAACTGTTGTTGGGTCATCCTTCCTATTTTGTAATGTTACAAAATATTTTGTAAGTTGTTTTGATGAGTATAAGTAGGGGTCTTGTGGAGTCTTTTGGTCATTTAGTTTTAGAATGAAGCATAGATGTGAATTTTGAAGAGCTAGGGTTATAGCTTAGGAACCAGATGATAGCTTGGTGGACTTGAGGGTACAAGTGTGGATTCTTCTTGTTGTTCTTATCTGGTTGTATTTTTGGACTAGCTGGGATTGGGTTTGTAAGTTGGATCTCATTGAATCTTGTAGAACTGACATTTTTTGTAATTATTGTTTGAATTTGGCCTTAACCCAAAAGGCCTTGCAGCTGGGCATATTGCATGTAACTAGTTATATCTATGAATAAAGAGTTATGATTTGGTATCAGATCTTACATTATTGCTTCTTGTTGTTGTGTTTTTTCTTTGTGGTTATTTTCTAGGGGCTAGGGCATCTCCTTTGGGGATTCTCTAGCCTTTGCACTGCATTAGGTGGTATCAAAGCAAAGGTTTTTCCTGAGCATCTAGATAGATCACCGAAGGTGAGGCAATTTATACTAGGATTGTGGGTTAGAGAAGGTTGATTTGGTGGAACCGATTGAACTTCTAGATTTTTGGATCTATTGTTTGGGGTTTGTAAAACCTTGGAAGATGCCTCCAAGAATGTTGGACCCTAGGGTGATTGATGATCTTAGTGATGTTTTAGAAGAACGAATCTTAGAGAAGGTTAAAGTAGATTTCAGATCTAAGATGGAGGATGTTAAAGCTAGTTTCAGATCTCAGATAGTATTGATGAAGAGTGACCTGATTGCTGAAATTGTTAGTGCTTTAGGTGGCCTACTTAGGCATATGGGTACTGAAGGTAGTTATGAGAAAGTTGCCGAAGACTTTAAAGTTGCTAGATTGAGTGATCATGTGGAGAAACCTATTGGAATTAGGGATAGTCAGTTGCTTGACCTAGGTCTCAGTTGAAGCTGAAGCATAAGATGGAGGTTTCTAATTTTTCTGGTACTTTGAATCCTGAAGACCTGATTGATTGGATTGGTGAATTGGAAGACTACTTTGAGCTTGAGGATATTAAGGATCCACTCAGAGTGAGGATGGCACAAACTAAGTTGAAGGGACTTTTTGCTCTTTGGTGGAAGGAACTACAAAGAGATAAAGAGGAGGAAGGTGAAATGAAGATCTCTAGATGGAGATTGATGGTGACTAAACTGAAGGCCAAGTTCATTCTTACTAATTATGAACTTGAGTTTCTTAAGAAGTTGTAGAATCTAAAATAGAAAGATATGTCTATGAAGGATTATATTGAGGAGTTCTACAAGTTGACTATTTGGTCTGGTCATAGAGAATTGTCAAACAAAAAGGTAGCTTGGTACATTAATGGTTTAAGATTCAATAGTTAGGATAAGATTGGTATGTTGAATATTCCTTTAGTTAAGGATGCTTATTAGTATGCTTTGAGAGCATAAGAGAAGCTAAAAGTGAAACATCAAGGTAATCCTCGAATAAAGGAGAAGTAGGATAGCAAAGGAGAAGCTAAACTAAGTATAGAGGGTGAACCAAAACTTGCTAATCAAAAAAGGAGGATAGGTGGAGGTGTGTTCAGAGGTAATTGTTTCAAATGTGGCAAAGAAGGGCATCAATCTTTTGAATGTCAGATTGGTAGGACAATTGCTATTATGAATGAGGTTGAAGTCTAGGATAGTTAGCCCGAGAAAGGAGAAAGTTTACTAGCTCAGCGAGTACTGGTTGGTGAGAGGACATTGGATTCTTGTTAGAGGACTACTTTGTTCATGACTTGTTGTAAGTCTGGTGGTAAATTTTGCAAGGTGATCATGGATGGTGGTTGTATTGATAACCTTATTGCTAAAGAGATGGTTCAAAAACTTGGTTTGATGAGAGTGAGACATCCTTATCCTTATCAGATTGGTTGGTTGCAAGGTGAGCATGCTTTGGAAGTGAGGGAGCAATGCCTTGTTGATTTCTAGATTGGGCAATATAAGGATCAAGTGTTGTGTGATATTGTGGATATGAACAGTTGTCATGTGTTACTTGGGAGACCTTGGCAGTATGATTGTAGGACTATGCATGATCGTGTTAGGAATGTGTTTACTATTGAGAAAGGTGGTAGGAAGTTTTTTGTGATTCCTTTGTAGAATGAAGAGCTCGATAGGAAGAACCTGAGTATTGGCAGCCAATTTGAGTTCGCAAATCCTAAGAAGGTTGGAGATTAGCATGGAAAGTAGACCTATGGAACACCTTGTGAAGAAGAAGAGGAAAAATAAGGGAAAGAGTGTGCAAGTTGAAGACTTGGAGTACATGTATGTGAAGAACCAATTTAAGATTTATGTGTTGAATCCCAGAAGATATTCTTCCAACTTCTAGAACATCTTTTCAAATTTGGGGTATGTGATGTAGGATCATCTTGGGTTGGCATGTTATCTTGCTCATTATGGTAGTTGTTGCTAAGTTTCAATCATTACCACATTGCTGCAATTGTCGAGTGCTAGTAATTTTGCATTTTAAGTTGAGTTTAGGTTATCCCATGTCATTTTAATATTTGGGCTAGTGTGTTATCCCATCTCACTTTGCAATATGTGCTGAGTTCGATATTGTGTGTCGAGTGACTCTTCATGTGCCAAGTTTTCCTATTTATGCCAAGTGTCAGCATTTTGGATGTGATTTTTTCATTTTTGGTGTGAGCCAACTTGCAAGATTTATTTTGATCATGACATTTTTTATAAGATCTTTCCTTGGGATGTTTCTTGACCATTGTTGGGTCAACCTTCCTATTTTGTAATGTTTTAGAATGTTCTGTAACCCATTTTGGCAAGTATAAGTAGGGCTCTTGTGGAGTCTTTTGGTCATTCAATTTTAGAATGAAGCATAGATGTGAATTTTGAAGAGCTAGGGTTGTGGCTTAGGAACCAAAGAATAGCTTGGTGGACCTGAGGGTATAAGTGTGGATTCTTCTTGGTGTTCTTATCGAGTTGTGTTTATGGACTAGCTGGGATTGGGTTTGTAAGTTGGATCTCACAGAACTAATTTTTTTTGTAATTGTTGTTTGCATTTGGCCCTAACTTGGAAGGCCTTATAGCCAGGCATTGCATGTAATTAGTTATATCTATGAATAAAGAGTTGTGATTTGGTATCAAATCTTGCATTATTGCTTCTTGCTATTGTGTTTTCACTATGTGGTTATTTGGTGGAGGCTAGGAAATCTCCTTTGGGGATTCTCTAACCTTTGCACTATGTCATCACATTAGAAAAAGGTTCAAATAAGTTAGTATATTGAGAATTAGGATGAAATACAGAGGAAAAAGTAGTTGCACCTTGAGATGTAGTAGTCACTTGATCACCATCTGTATGTCTAAATTTGATTTTGATAAATTTGTTAGACTTAGAGGACTTGTTTGAATGTTTCGTGGCATCACTCTTATCACTAGAAATAGGAGCCATTGGAGTAGAGCTCTTGAGTTGATTCACTTGTAACTGGTAATGGTGAAGCGCTACACATAGGTGTGAAAAGGTGGTATGCTCAACAAAGAGAGTCTTATCCCTAATGATTTTTTATAAATTAGAAATAAAATTTTTAAAAATCATGACCAGGCATGGGATAAGAAATCTGAGCATACAAATGTTTAAATCTTCTAATGAATTCAGTAACTCTCTCTTCGACATTTTTCTTACAATGCATTAAATCAATTAAAGAAAGTTGTGGACCAATATTATTCTGAAACTATTGAATGAAAGCATTAGATAGAGTTTGAAAAGAATCAATAGAATAAGGAGATAGAGAGCAATACAATTCTGAGGCTCTATCCCTAAATTTGTGTAGAAATAACTTAGCCATAAGCCTATAGTCGTGAGCAAAATCACTACATATAGTTTGGAAAGTTTTAACAAGAATCTTGGGATCTCCCTTACCATTATAAGTCTCAAGATGGGGTACCTCAACATGTTGTAGAATAAAAACATGAATGATATCTAAGGAAAGGGGATTCACCACATCACATGTAGGAATATTGTGCTTAGATTGGGTTAAGTGAGCAAGTTGTTGTAAAGCAGGGACAATTTGAACCAAGGTACTAATAGTAGGATAAGAAGACATACTAGTAGGCATAGGTATACTAGATGGACTAGGAAAGGTATTAGAAGTAGATGGAATGTGTAAGGATGTTAGTGGTGAATTAGAAGGAAAGGTTAAAGGTTTTCAGTAAGTAAAAGGAACCACATTATACAAAGGCAATGAAGAAGGAATGGAAGTAGGAGAAACACTCATGCAAAGTAAAATACTAGGAAGACTAACACTTAAAGGAGTGGAAACTTGTGTAGAAGTAGTCATAAGAGGTAGAGCATAGGTAGGTACGTTGGAAAGAGTGGTAAATTGGGATAAAAGGTTTAATGGTGGTGGAAGAAGGAGAAGGGCATCCTAACTCTTGAGCACATTTCGTCAAAGACTTAGCTTGAGCATCAATAAGGTAGGATAAACCATACAAAATAGAAAGGTTGTTTTCATCATTATTAACAAGCTTCTTAAGACCTTCAACAACAGCAACACTATCAAGATTATAATTATCTTGAGCAAGCCAAGTTTCCAATTTATCAAATTCACTAGAAAGCTTATCAACTTGTGAAGGAGGAACTCTTAAAGTGTCATTTTCAATGTGAGATGAATGAGAAGAGTAATACCTAATGATAGGATTAAGATCATGAGAAAAAAAGGTGAGAATCATCAAACAAACCCATGAATCTATAGATTTATCTAATGAGAATGCTATAGGTAGGAATTTGTGTAATTAGGCTCATAAAAAGAGAAGATCACAAAAGGAAAACCTATTAAGATCTAACTAAAGGAAATAAAATCCAAAGACATGCAAAATAATCCAACACCAAAAAGACAAGGGGTTCACATCAGGTTCACCAAAATGTTCAGTGGTAAAATGGAAGCATTTTAATAGGATGTAGGTGTCCACTTTACAAGGCACCAAGCCATTAAAATATGTGTGTGTGAGGGAATGAGGAGGGTCCCCAAGTATGATTCCACTTATAATCCTAGTTAGATTAGCTAGGACCCAAAGGAATAAGTGTGCTAATACTAAATCCAGATTGTAAAGAGGAATGCAATGCCAAGAAATACACTCTCTTAGGCCCTTGATAGGACAATGTGAATATGAAATTGAACTAATTGCTTAAGAAATATAAATCTAGATGCTATGTGAATATAACCAACCCAATTAAGATGTAAATCTAGGGTAGAGATATAAAATGAAATGAAATGTAAAAGACTCACCTTGAAATATGTAAAGGAAGATGTGTTTACCCTCAATAACTTTTAGATCTGAATTTTTTTGAACTTCCATTCGCAAATCTTGGAATGAAATGATGAAAGGAACAAAACCCAAAAAATTCCCTAGAATTTGAGACTGAACAACTAGGTTGACATGGAAGGATGCTCTACAACTAGGTTGACATAGTTCATGGCTCCAAAATTGACCAAAATAGATAGCTTTTGAACTATAGGCTCTAAGTCTACAATTCTATTTGCTCCAAACCTACAAAACAACATAGAAAAGAAAGTTTTGGGGCCTAGGTTTGATGAGGGCTTAGCTTGCTCAACCTCTAGGTTAAGGAATTAACCATAAATAAGAAATGTAAATGTAAAGGAATGTAAACAGCAAGATAAATGTTAGGATTCACCTTTCCCGTGTGTATGTAATGTAGATCTTGAATTAGGGATGTAGGGCATCTCTACACTTTACAATGGATCTATCATAACTCTATCATGGTGTCATGGATATGGATATGCATCAATGTAGAGGATGAATGCTTCAATGCAGATCTTCTCCCTTAATGGCCAACAATACGCTAAGTCTTGAAGAGGGAATGTTCACAAAGGATTCTACAATGCTAGAAATCTCCTTGCTTGAATGCTTGAAAAAGGCTTGAACTCCTTGAATGCAAAAATATTCACTAGAGAGAAAGAGCTTGAGTGCATGAATGATCTTGAGATGTGAATTGAGATATGAAATGAGATTCTTGAGATGTGGAAATAAATCCTTCAAGTCTCTTTATTTTTTATTTTTCGGGTGGGAAAACAATACAAGATGACTAGATTACAATCATTAACTAATTAAACCCACAAGGACTTTTGGGCCTCGAGATCTAGAACTGTCAGAGACTAGGTCAACCTTGGTTGACCTAGTCTAGTACTATGTCAACCTAGAAGGACTAGGTCTACTTTGGTTGACCTAGTCAAGGAGGATAGGTCTTGGTTACCACAAAGAGCCAGGACAGATACCACAGAGATAAGGTGGACAAGGATTACTTTAGCGATGAATCTGCACCTTTTGGCGATCCCGTCTGATGGGTCAATTGTCATTTGGTGAATATTTATCATATTTGGGTCCAACCACATCGTCGAATATTTATAGTATTTGGGTCCAATGCTCGAGGTGGTCACACATTAGCTATCACATGATTGGTCAAAAATATTAGTGCAATCACCAATGCAATATATAGTTTGGATACATTTATTTTAAACATATTGCCAGCCTTTGCATGTCATTTCTTATTGGCTGACATTATTTCACCATTACTACAACCATATAATCCCTTGGGTTGGGTGCCACCAACCATTTTATCAACGTGTGTCAATCACTCGCCCCATTTAGCCAATTGTTTCCTACTATAGGCTTGCATCGAAAGGTGCATTTCTCCTGCATTTGACATTCCCACTTGTTAATCCTACCTAATTCACCAACCTAGATTGGACTATAAGAAATTATTATTCTACACAATTCGCTATTTTTTGGTTTGGAGAGTGGCATTTCTTATTGCTGCCAAACTTTCAAAGTGCTGAGTGCATTGGCCATTGACTCATGGACCCTAGTATTTGTAAAAGGCAAGTAATTTTTAAATTATTTTGTAAGTGGTACTAGTTATTTTTTTAGTTTCACTATCCAATGTCCATTGGTGACTAGACATCTCACATGCTAAGATAGCCTATAGGTATTAGGTTTGCGAATTATATTGGGTAGTATCGTAGACTATAGTACTGTAGTAGTAGTACCCCTTTTTTGAGAATGAAGCATATTATTGTTATTATATGTAGTCTAAGTAGTAAGTCTTTTTTTCAACAACTAAGTTGATTTTTTTTGTAGCCTTTATCGGTTTTCCATGTCAAACAAGAGGGGTTTGATCCCTAAAATCCAAGAGAGGTCACTATTACCAAAATGCAAAACCATAGCGGCATATTTTGGTGATGGAAATGTTGGCAACCTACAAGATTCACAAGTTAGATCTCCAGTGGTTACTGAAAAAGGAGATTTGTCACAGGTTGGACCCTCAGACAGTATTGAACTTTAAGTTGGTGAACCTGATATCTCAGTCGAGGACGAACTTGAACAAAATTTGGAGGAACTTCCCCTAAGTAGGGAGTCATAAATTTAGATTATAGAGTTGGAGTCAGTCCCAGACTAGTTGGTTGAGAAAACCAAAATTTATTCCATAAATTAGGTTCATGCACAAAAGGGGAAAAGAAAACTGGAATTGAAGAAAGATCGATCTCGCTGGGATCTGTCTAAAAGGAATTTTTAGTTAGAATGGGTGGAAAAGTACTGGTTCATTGAACCAATGCCCAATCCAAATGATGGTGAGCCTCTTGCAGAATGCAGATGTAAGATTTGCATAGAGATAACAAAGAAGGAGAAGAGGCTACAGCTTAAAATTGATACCATAGAAAAGCATGTCGGTAAAGTTTACAAGAAGGAAATTATAGATGGAATCAAAAAATCTGTGCTAACTTGGAAAACAAAGGAGAACTATCTGCATATCAAGAATGTTGAACTATATGAGTTACACTAGCAAATATGGGAGAAGGATTCTACAGTAAAAGGTTCCATTGAAGATTTCATTGGGAAAGCAATGAAAGTGCAAAATATGAGAAAAGTAGCTCAATTAGGTGTGGTCTTTTATATATTGAGTCAAGGACACCCTATGACGGACTACCCTACAATGACTACATTATTGCATTTTTTGAAAACTTGAAACTATCCTAACAGTCACTAGTCAGTAAATAGTGGGTGGGAATGGGCTAAATGTCTTGCATAGGTTGAAATAAAAGATATGAAAGAATCTATAATACTTCCTAGGTGTGCATGCATGTTTATACTATAAACAATCTTTGTTGTCAACCATTTCTACTATCTATTGCTAAATTGAATCGTAGTGTGATAGCTAAAAACTTATATGAATTATTAAAGACTACTCTAATTGAATCTAGAGGTTTGGATAGCATGGAGATTGCCAAAAAGTTGGTGTGTGTTCGAACAGATGGTGCTTCGGTTATGCAAGGTCATAAACGCAGTCTTTGCAAAAAGATCAAGAATGATTTGGCACCCTACGCTATTCCCATTCGTTGCATGGCCCATCGAATGAATCTAGCTTTTGGAATTGTCAGCAATTTTGGTTGTGTAAGTAAAGTAGAATCTCTAATCAAAGAGATTTACCAATACTTCTATCAAAGTCCAAAACAAGTTCGAGAATTTCAACACTTTGCTGCAGGACTTACTGATGGGAGGAAGCTTCTTAAAGACAATGATACTAGATGGATCTCTTTGGATGGACTAGCACATCGAGTAATGTTTGAATACCCGTCATTGCTAGGACTAATCCACTCTGTGCGAGATAGATTCTCTCGACTATATTCAAGCCTAACTAATGTTAAGGTACTCTTAAATTTAGCAGTTATTCTCCCCATGCTACAAGACATGAGAAATATTATAAAAAAGGTTCAACAAAGAGCTACATACATTGCAAAATATAATAAGCTATGTAAAATGACATGTAGTAGCGTAGATACTCTATATCGATTATTACCATTAGATGAAACAAAGTTTGCAAAGTGGTTAGAAATCTTAGATTTGAACAATCTTGGGAACTTTTTACATCTTGGTGCAAATGATGAGGTATATGCCAGGGTACGTGGAGTTGACATACCAATGTAGTACTATGCCCACGTCAACCCTAACTCCAACCCCAATGAAGTAGGAAGCGAATTTGAATCAGAACTAGAGAAGGTACTTTCACGTGCTACAAGTGAAGCCTTCAAGAAGATCAAAGACTCTATGCTTGACTCTGTCAAGTGAGTTTGCTACAATCTTTCGTCAAAAATTAGATTTAGATTCCCTCTAGAGGAACTGCTAGAAGCAATGTCAATTATTTTTCCACAATATTGGTCTCTAAACAGTCCAACTAATTTTCGAAGAAGGATGACGAATCTGATTCAGCATTTTTGCACACCTAAAGTAATCAATGGAGTCACCATAAATGAAATTTTAGATGAAACTCGACTGAGAGACCAATCATACTCTTTTGCAAACATTATGAGGGAATAGTATGCTATTATGGAGAACCTAAATGAAGAGGGAGTGGTAACAAAGCTTTGGAAAAACCTTGGTGAGAGCAATCAGTTGAGACAGGCAATACCAAAATATTTCAAGCTTACCAATTTATGTTTGACAATGATATTGGGTTTAGTGGAGGATGAGAGAGTTTTCAGTACTTTGGGCTTCCTTAAGTCAAAGGTTAGAAACAAATTAGACAAAAATTTGGATAGTTGTCTAAGGCTCTATAATTCTAGGTATGAGGTAGAAAGTTTCCCTCATGATAGGGCTGTCAGCATTTGGAGAAAGTGATGTCAAAGAAGAGGGATTGCCAACATTTCAAACACAAGTGGTAGTGGTAGTGGTGGTGGTAGTTGCAGTGGTAGTGGCGGTGGTAGTGGTTCATATCGTGATATTGAAAGTCAAAGCAATGAAAATGATGTTGAATTTGGCATGCATACTGAGTCTGATGCTAATAATGAATCTAAAGAAAACACAACAAACAATGAAATGTTATATGCAATAAATGAGGAGGATTATGATGATAGTGATGCTAAGGCGGTCCAGATAGAATGGCAACTATAGCAGCTGCTCAACCTTCTGCGTGAGTCAAGTAGTAGGCTAGTAACTCTAATCTAAGACTCTACCTACAAATTAATTATGTAATATGTTTGTAGAAGTTAATTTATAGCCTTCATTCATTGTTCCTTTATAGATACTTAATTTTTTAAATTTATTTTTGAACATGTTGATGTTACAAACTTAGTACTTACATGTGGAGATTTTCATTGATTATATTTTTTTAACATGTTGAGATTTTCATTGATTCTAGTTTCTTTAAGAGTTGTAACATAATGCATTTAATAGAATAAGCTCCATTTAAAAAAAATTGTATTATAATTTATAATTACAAATCAACTTGTAACATAATACATTTAACGATTGTCAATTACAAACAACTACAACCCTTTGCAAATGACTCAATGTCAAATTGCAATGACCGTAAATTCCCTTTTGCAGATACAAGGGACCAACAATAGTTGTAGGTTAGTTTGTAATTGTATATATGATCAAATATGTTGGCTCTTGATTCTTGATATGCCATAGTATGCTAGTGACTAGCTACCCAACTATCCTGATATGCTGGCTCTTGATTCCTGTAACAATTAACATTAAACAAAGTTGAAATTAAATCCAAAATTTGAAATTAAAGAGAAACAAGTAACAAAATGATTATAGTTCTATCACTTACTAAGTTGTTACAGTGTTACTACTTAGTGCTATCAACAAAGACTGCCACTGATAGCAATAGTAACAGTTTGAGAAGATGACCTAGCTTCACTGAATTTCTTTAGGATGCTCCATTCTGCATCATTTGGGAGCCCCATTTTTTGAAGTTGTAGCTAATTAGTTGTAGTCTCGTCAAAAAAAAATACTTCTGAGAGATAGAATCATATGATAGGATGAATCTATCTATATCATTACTCATTGTTGATAGTGGTTTGATGAAACTTGCAATTCCCTCCAGAGTGAATTCCTCAAGCAATTTCCCTAAATTAGAATTCATCCTGCCCTACAAATTTTTCATGTAATTTTTGTTTCCAATGAATGTGTTTTCTGTGTTAGCTAGATTTGGTAATCCAACATTTAGCAAGTTCACTATGGTGTTATTCATCTTCATCAACTCTTTGGAAACAGAATTGAGCGATTCACCAATTTGCGTTACTTCTTCACAATGTTGAGAGACATTAATGGCCATTAAACAGGCATCCAAGAAGTTGTTCATTCCATGGTTTTCCAAATCCCTATCACTGGATCTTTTTAGTTTATTGAGAACTTGGTCAGAAAGATCTTTTAAGGAACTAGTGAAGATTTGTCTTTTAGTCTGAAAATCAATTTTTACATTTTCAAAGACAACTCTGAGATTGCTATTTAAATCAAGCCATTCAACCAAACCATCACTGATCATCATTATATTTTCACAAATTTCTTTTTTGATAAGCTTAACTGTGTTTATTATAGTATCCTTCACATGATGGTCTTCGAAAGAGGTCGTTCTATTTTCTGCCATTACATGCTCCACCTTTTTCTTCATTTCAGACATCTCTTTTTCACTCTTTTTTTGCATTTCCTCTAGTTCCCTTTGCCAATCAGTTGCTCTCATCCTCTCATCCTCCAATTTCTTCTTCAAATCTTGGATTTTATTTGAATTAGTTACCTCTTTTTTCTTCTTTTCCTCGAGTTCCCTTTTCAAATCATGGATTGTCTTTGAACTAGACTTGTCCTTTTTCTTCACAATTTCAAATTCCTTCTTCAAATCATGGAGACTTTGAGTAGACTCCTCTTTCTTCGTGTTCTCCAATTCCTTTCTCAAATCGAGGTTTTGCTTTGCAGCTAACTCCTCTTTTTTTTTTGCATTCTCCAATTCCTCCTTCAAATCACTGATATTTTTTGCAGCTGACAACTATTTTTGTTTCATATTCTCCAATTGGTTATTCAAATTGTGGATTGTGTCTACAGTAGACTCCTTGTTTTTCTTCTCATTCCCCAATTCCTTTTGCAAATTAAAAATCATACTTGCCCTAGACTCCACTTTTTTCTTTTCCTTCTCCCATTCATCCTTCAAAATTTTATTTTCCTTGGCAGCAAATTCTAGCTCAGTTTTCAATTGATTGATGACCTGTGCACTACTCTCTATAGACTTGAACAACTGTGCAGTAGATGCTTGTTCATTCTTAAGTCTTTTTTGGCACTCATCCAATTCTTTAGTCAAATGTTGCACTTGTTCATTCATCTTTTCTTGCTGGACAATTGCCTCTATAAGAGAATATTTCTTTATCCTCTTTTGCAATTCTTTGAACCTATTGTCTGCTGCTTTCTCCTTCACCTTCACATTATCAAGGTCTCCCTGTAACTTTTCTATTTGCTTTGTAAGCCTTTTTTTTTCCCTCTTCGCTTTTAGAAGTGTAGACTAGACCATTTTGTTGCTCTCTTTTGATATATTGATTTTGTCAATATTTTTCACTTTTGACAAATCCATTAGAAGACTGGTAACTTGTATATCGTTACAATTTATTACATTTTGTGGTGGCTTATTATCTCTACCCAGGGGCATAATAGCCATGAAGTTCATCATTTCATTGTTTGGATCATATGTTGGAAATATTCTGTTAGTAGATCCCTGACATTTGGCAACTACATCACTTTTCAAAGTCTTCATAATTTGCCTATTTCTTTTGCTTGTCTGTTCAAACTTTGATGCAAACTCATTCAAACTAAAATCTAGGTTTTCTGACATAATTGAGTGTTTGAAAGGTGAATTATCAACTGTATCGTTGAATGTTGATGCTCCTCCATCTCTAGCTAAACTTATTCCACCTACAATTGTATTTTGAGGATTTCCAACATACTGAAGATTGCCCATTCCAAATCTTGGTGTTTTAGGAGTATTTTCAGGGTTTTGTACAGAAGCCACTGGTGCATACATTGCTGAAGTAACCACTAAAATTTCTTGCAGTGTAATTTTAATAAGTTTTTTCTTTTTTGCACAAGGTTCATCCATGCTAGTGCTAGTGTTAGTGCCAGTGCTAATGGGATCAACTACAACTAGATTTGAAGATTTAACAAATAATGTGTTGGGATGACCTTCAGAAGCATAAGTATAATATTTTTTTCCCTTTTTAGATGAATCATCTTCAATCTTGGAGCTTCCAATGATTGGTTTACTTCCTCTTTTGGGTGGGTCTGCTACTAGAACTGGATCCCAAATCCCATCACCACTTGCACCAATGGGCCCTATACCTGCATAACCCATTTTTTGTATCTTAGTTGCTTGTTTACCATATGATTGTTTAGTAGAATCACTTATTTGAAGTTTAATAATATCTCTGCCCCTAGTTGACCCAGAATCCTCAATACCTTGAATGTCAGCATCAAACTGGAGGTCCTTCTATCTTTGAATATTAGTATCATTGTCACTACAAGTACCAAGTTGATATAGTATAGTTGGATGCTCTTTATCCCAATAAGTGCTAAAAAGGTCATCCTCATCAATTTTCTCAAAATTTGTTCATGTCTTTGGTTCACCCACATTTTGCCTCATTTTCCAAAACTCAGTTATCTTGGTTTGACACCACATTTTAGATATGCATGCCTCTTTAATTGCTTTTGGCATAGACTTCTTAGAAGGTTCAGATGCTTTCTAGTAAAAATTTAAATATGTTAGAGGCCTTGATTTGTGTGACTCTGATATGTGCAATGTCATAATTTGGGATGATAGTTGTTGCATTGAAATATTATTCTCTGCTACATGTTTCTCCATCTCTTTCTTAACCTCATCCTATGAATCCTTGTTTTTTAACTTTTCTATCAATGACATCTCATAGTGTTGATATTTGCTCGCAGAGTTCCCATTGGCAATAAGTCTTGTTTTTATTATGTTCAGTGGATCATAATTCCAGTTACTAACAAAATGAAAGCCAGAAAAAGTTACCAATTCATTTGCCACTTTGAAAGCCTTTCTCTCAAATGTGAGGCCTCCAATTGCAAAAGGCAAGGAAGGAAATATTGTTTTCTTTTGTTGTCTACTGAAAAGTTCATTTGCGCTCTCCACCCGCCTTACATATTCTGGTACAAAAACCCTTTCTGTAACATGCATTGGAAGTTTGCAGATTCAACTGTTGAACTGTAAAACCTTTAGATAGTGTACTCTTCCATGAAGAACCAGTCAGCCAATTGAATCTGACTTCCCAGTTGAATGCAATCTTTACAAGACACAAGCAATCTAGGCATTGTAGTGCCTATGATTTTTTGGTAAATAGGTGCCAAAAAGAAGTCTACAAAATAGTTGTAGTTTTTATTATTAGTAGTCATCCTCATCTTATGTGTCCACTCATATACTGGACTTGGTGTCTCTGATTTCTTCTGGGTTTTCTCATCAAACTTATAGACCTCAATATCAAGCTTGTTGTTCTCTCTCTAAAAAATTGGGCGATGCTTTGCTAAAAGAAGGTAGCACAAGTAACTTGTGAACCTAAATGTCTTCGTCTTGCCTGTAGTTGTACTTTTTTTAATTATTAGTAATTGTTGTTGCATAGATTCAACAATGTACTGAACAAAATTATATCTTACTGCTACATTGTCAACTGACTGACCTCGAAAATGGATATTATAAATCATTTCAAGAACACTGGCCCCCACTTCCTTGTTGCTATCCAATCCTAGACAAAATGATAACAAAGAAATAGTATTCTGAACCCATGGCACAAAAATATCATACTGATAAGGAGGCTTATGGTCTTTTTTCAGTGTAACACTAGTAGTGGACTCTGAGGGCATTAAACCCTTAATATATGAATCTTGAAAACTTCTTTCCAACTTGTCATAAGCCTAAGCTAGTTTATCCAAGTCAATGCACTCCTTAGAACTTTTTGTTCTAAGCCCTAACCCTAGGTCTAATAGAGTGAAAAATTCACTCTCAGTTATTGATAAAATTTCCTCCTAAGTGTTTTGGTTTACAATTGCCTTTCTAGTTTCATCATAATTCTAAACACATAGCATTACAATTTCAGGGCAAGAGAATACTTCGGGTACAACGAAGTTTGCTAATCCAATAACCAGAGCAGCTAGTTTATTTGTATATGCACCAATACTACTATTATATTTGTAATAAATTCTCCCCTTTTAGGGATCTTTCCACTTACTAAACAATGAATGTCTAATTGCCATGATTCCAGAATCTCCATGGATAACAGGATCAAAAATATCATGAGATTCATCAGTGAAACCTGGGGTTTGTAGCACTTGTCTGAGTTCTATAATGGTGTTCTTTTCCTTTATGGGTGCACTCGTTTGAGAGGTTTTTGACTTTGTTTTTCCCATGCCTGGCTGCTACTAGTTATTAGACTTCAAGCCCTATTCAAAATAATTGTAAAGTGTAAACCTAAGACAATTAAAATCAAGATTTCTATTGCTGCAAATTGTAATGGAATTTTTTTGAAAAAAATTAAATACTTGGAATTGAGATTGGATAATTGGTGTTGTAGTCTGATACCTAAGTTTCACACTTTCAGTCTTCAAAAATCAGAACACAAAATGGAATTATGCCAGTCTTTGAAAATTTAAAATTTGAAAACCCTATGACTATCGTATCAGACTCTCATCTTACAGTTCCAAAACTCTCAACTTCATACTCTAAAAATGTAATACTTGAAGTTTAATAGTTAAAATGAAAGTAATAAGTAATTAATAGTTTTAACTTTTAGGTACAATGTATATCTAACCATAATAAATTGTCAAGACTCAATATTAAATAATGTAGTGATGTACATAAGTTACACATGTCACGATTCTGGATGAATCTTGGCAGATGGGAAAGCATTCCCCAAATCAGCCTGAAATTCATCTCGGGCCATCGATCTATAGACTATCAAATGGTCATTAAATTTATTATTATTATATTATATTATTTAATATAAATAGTATTAAATAATATAATATAATAATAATAATGAGTCATGACCATCTCAATCTGATAGATCGACGAACCGGGATGAATTTCGGGCCGATTTGAGGAATCTTTTCCCATCTGCCCAAATTCATCCAAAATCGTGACACATGTGATGATTTTGGATGAATCTGGGTAGATGGGAAAAGATTCTCCAAATCGGCCCGAAATTCATCTCGGGCCATCGATCACTCGATGGTCATTATTATTATTATTATATTATATAAATATTATATGGTTATGATTATATCATATGGTTGTAATTATATTATATTGTATTATAGTATAAATAATTATATCTAATGTTCTATTATTTTTAATCAAATTATTAAATTATTATTGTTGTTAAATTTAAAAAAAAAAATTAATGTAACTGCATTGGTTTATATTTTATATTTTAATAATGTATTTTTTTATAATTTAAAAATATAATTGCAAATGCTCTATTTTTATTCATATTTATTATTTAGTTTCAAAATTAAAATATAATATAGTTATAATATCTATAAATTATTAAAATTTAACATATATTGAAAATTGTGATAATTGTTCCTAAACTATTCTTCACCATTGAAAAGATTTCATAATGAAAAAAAAGTTAGGAATAGGTGACAAGATAGGTATGAAATAAAAAATTGATACATAAATTATCAAAATTATATTTAACTTTGTTAAGGTTATAATCTATTAATCTTTAGTTTTCCTTGAAGCTCCATTTTTTAACTTTTAACCAATCAGATTAAAGGAAAATAGTTGATTATTAACAGTTCACTATTTTTAACTAAGTTGCGGACTAATAGTGACATTTCAATAGTGCATAATTTGAGAAACAAGATGCCAAAAATGAACTTACAAAGTCATAAACTAAGAAGAACAACGATTTGAGAAGCCAAAAACTATTGTTTTCATTGATAATATTTTAGACTATACAATGTGAATAATATTGATTCATAGCTTACATATTCAAAATAGCTGATTAAATCACTAATTAGTCTGATTTTACTATTTTGTAATTTACAAAAAAGGGTAGGGCCCAATCCAAAGAAAAATACAGATATCTTGAAAACATTTTTTTGAAAAACTTTTTCCCTAATCAAAACATTTATAGGGAACACTAAACAAGGAACCACAGAACTAGGGAGGTTGGAAGCATGAGCGGGTCGAGGGGCCGAGGGAATGAAGTCTTTAATCAGAAAGGTCTTCAATTCCATCCGCAAGGAATCTATTGGAGAAAATGATGTCACTGAACTCGTCCAGCCATGTGAAGTTTGTCTTGCTAATGTCATCATCCAACAACAACCATTTTCATAGAAAATTCCTTCCAAGCTGCGCCCACTTCTGATGGCGAGTCAGTTGTCATTCGTTCATGCTGAGCAAGAAAGGATGCTTATGTATAATGCACCCTATGCCTTCCTCCTAGCACTTGTCTACTACATCTACAAAAGGGATGCCAATACCTAGCCTCGGTACCTGCTCGGCCAATACAATAATTTTTATATCATCTTCTAAACATGTTTTTTTTAAAATGTTATGTAGAAGCATCAGCATGTCTATTTTTTTTCCTCCAAGGTCGAGAAGAGACGCGAGGAAGCGGGAGGTAATATTCATGGACACACGGTACCTCTTATCATTTCTCAAGAATTCATGGCCGAGTATCATGCATATAGCATGACGGGTAAAAGGACTTCGGCCATCTACCTTGCAAACCATGGCAAGGACACCATCAAGAATTTTGCCCAGAAAGGACTTTTGTAGAGCCATATTAGTGCATTTTAGGCGAATTGGCGTATCCATGACTACGATTCAAGAAATTGAAAACTCTACAAAGTGCAACTACAAACCAAATTCAGATTGAAGAAATTAGAATATGAGAAATGATATTGAAAGAGGAATTGAAGAGCCTATTTAATGGTAGACTGCAGTTGCATCTAATTCTTTGGCATTCGCGATCTTCCATATCTTATTTTTTCGTATTCCTATTAATTTTTAAGTGTGTGAAATGTCGAAATGTGCTGACATTAATGTCGGATAGTCAATAGTGCCTGACATGATTAATGATTTCTATGCAAACTTTTCCACATGTCTCCATTCCAAAAAATTACGTGCGACTCCAAGTCTTTTCAAGTGAGTGGCCCTGAGATGCATCTACTATTGTTGATCTCTAACTAATCAATAGTAAATAAAACTATTGTATTTACTATTAACATTAAAAAAGTGACGATAGCTGACTTGGTAATTGTGACACTGACGTAACAATGTTACGACATTATTAATAACACACCTAAGACAGTACACAAGTTGAAACTTGAAAGTGACTACTCAGTAGTCAATACAATCACTAACCAATACATGTGAAAATTTCGCTTTCAAATTAAACAATTTTTCACTTTACCACTGAAGATTAGCCAAGACCATTATTATTCATTTTCCTACAAAACAAGTAATTCGCCTCTGACATTATTAATTCATTTTTGGCAAGCAAAAACATAGCCATTATTTATATATCCGTCAATGAAAAAAACATTAATTCACCACATTTAAAATGGTTTTTGCTAGGGTAAGAAAAAAATTGCCAACATATAATATTTTATTTCCCTATATGGAACAAAAAAATCGCTCTCAATATTAAAATTTTCTTGCCCCCAAGATGTTGGATTCGTCAGCATTTTAGGCTTTTTTTTTGGGAGGGGTTTTTTAAAGTTATCCCTGAAGCTGGAAAGATGGAAAAGAGGAGGAAAAGAGAGTGAGCATGAGCATATCCATGGTCCAAAGAGGGAATCATAAAGAGGAGGGAGCTCAATGGCCTTAAAAGGAAAGTGCATCCATTTTAAGATGGTACACTAATGTGATTACGCTTCCTCCTATTAAACCTCTTCTTCCTTCTACTACATCAAGTCCACATTTTAATCCTCAAGATTTTTGTCAGTTTCATCACCATCATGGACATGATATTGAAACTTTTTATTCTTTGAAACATTAGATTCAGGATTTGATTTATTCTAATTATCTATTGATTGTCAATATAATGGGAATAATTTTATGGCACCTCCTAATGAAATTCTTTAAATCTACACCAATCCTTTACCTCGACATACTACTAATACTATTGTTCAACATCCTTCTTTTCCTCCTCCTCCAAAAATGAATTTTGTTTATGATAATTTACAACAAGAGAATGATACTATTGTTAATCTTGTGGAACATGTATTTCAATCTCCACCTCCACCTTAGGAAAATATTCCATCTAGATCTAATGATCAACCTAAACCTATACCAAATTGTAAGCATTCTAGAGCCCTTACTATCTCATTCATTGATGCTGATAAGTTCAAGGCTCTAGAAGGTCTTCTCTATATTACTACTCATATTGTTAAATATCCTTCTTATGGGTTTCTTTTTGTTCCTACTTCTATGGTTAATATTATTACTGAGGAACATTTATGTGCTCAGAAAAAACATCATGATTTCTATGACTCTACTAATACTTGGATTCAAACTTGTAATGATTTCTTGTATCCTCTGCAAGGTTCTATTTGTTTTCTTGTTGAGCTCTGTGGTAAATTGTTGAATAGTACCTTTTTTGTTATTCCTACTTCTAATTAGTTCTAAGTGAAGCTTGTTTTACCTTGGTTGACTTCAATGTAAGACATTGCTCTCCTATTCATCAATGCATTAAATTTCCTTATGATGGGGAGATTAAGACAATCAATCATTGTCTTTATCATCCTTCTAGACCTCAACATTGTGCTACTTAAGATTTATTTTGGCCTTCTAATCCTACTACTCCTCCTACTTGTTTGGATTATATGTTCTGCTCTTATCAAGCTTATAAATGTTGACAGATTGCTAAGTTAAGTATGCCTAGGGGTATCTCTTGTGGTCTTTTACCTACACCTTCTACACCTATTTCTTCTAATTTTTCTATTTCTAATGGTCAACCACCTCTTGCATCCATTGACCCTCCTAGTGTGGTTCTCTCTTCTAGTGTAGTTCCTTCTTCTATAGTGGATCCTTCTCCTAGTATGGTTCCTCCTTCTACATCTCAAATTCCTATTGCTCCTTCTCTTGTGTCATCAAAAGGCAAGGAATCTATGGTTGTTAATCCTCCTTTTCTTCTAAACACATCTCTAAAAAAAACTAAGTGTAACTGACATGCTCATGGATGTTGAAAGAACCATCAAACTCATGCTAAAGCTCATACAAATACTTCTCATCAGCCCATGTCTGTCAAGGAAGTTAATCATGAAATGCATATTCCTATTTTGAATCTTATTGATATTAATTTAAACATAGAATATACTTTAGATGATGATGAGAATGAGATTATTGATCTTGATGTTGATTTACCCAACATTCTTTCTATGCATCTTATGCTTACATATAGACCTAAGCATAATGAATCTCTTGAGGGTCCTTCTTTGGATTTAGATGTTATTCCCACTATGTTAGATATAGCTCCTCTTGTAAGTTATGCACCTTCTCTTATTACTACTAGCCAAGATAAGGAAGGAGGGAAACATGCTCAAAGTGAGTTCTCTAGAATAGTATCTTTTTGTGTGGTTGCCTATTGTTATGTGCTTTCCTTATATTGTGTTCACTTAATGTTTGTTTAGATTTCTTTAAACGACCCTTGTTCTTCTGTTGGCTCAAGATGATAAAGGAATCAAAAGTTTTGTATCATTCTTGTACTTGTATCTTACTTTTTCTCTCTATCATTATATATTATGTTTTGCATGTTCTATTGTTCATACATATATCCTTGTGTTGACTGCTTGGATTTGTGACATGGTAGCACCATTCTTTTTGGTCTTTGTGGTGATGATCCAAAAAGACTTCTTCATTACTCTTATGTATTTTTCTTCCATCATATTGTACTTCTACTTCGTTTGGGGATGATGATATTTCATACTTGATATAATATATACATATTATCATATAATCATAATAAACCCAAAGTCACTAGATCCTTTTTTGTGCTCTTGCATGTTATGTATTATTTCCATTTATTTGTCTTATCCTATGGGCATATCATAGTGGAAATTTCTTTCAATGATTCTATGTATACTTTGTTAAAGTAATTTCTCTTGTTAAAGTGTTAGCAATGAATACTCTCAGCTCATTTTTGCATTCTAGCCATGGTGTAGTGAATAGAGATTCTGAGTATAGCTTGGGGTACTTTATCCCTAGATGCTTAGTATGATTCCTAAATTATCCTTAAATCTATGCATTATTACTTCATACTCTTCCTCAATTCACACATCTCATGAATCCCTTTATGGATCATGCACAATCCTAAAGAATGGATTCTCTATGCACACATTCAATGCAGGAAGTGAGCATCCTTGACATTGGATCTCACTTTTCTCTACACATGCATATGCTAAATCTCATCTATGGGTAAAACATAACAATTTTCTAAGTCCTATACATTGGTAACACATTCTTACTAGACTTGTCATGGTGATACGAAGAACGTTGATCTATGGGTGAGCCTTCTGATGGGTTGACTATTAGGTTACCACCTTGTTAGACTATTTCAATGTCATCTTTTCTAGAAAACCTTTTTGTGATTCACAATAGGGTGGGAAGTCTACTGGGTGACATAATCACTCCTCTCTCCTTTCTTTTTAGTCTTTCTATCTTATTTTGATTTGGGAGTTAGCAAAGTCTCAATCCCTTGGGGGCTTGATGGATTTTATGTCTCCTTGATTTTAGTAAGAGTATCTTAAGCCTTGTGCTTTACTTTACCAAGAGTTTGGATCTAGCCCATAATCTCACTAAAATAGGGGCTAAATGTGTCATCTTAAATTGGATTCAATCTAATTTAATAAAGGTTTAACACCTTTTTAATGTGAGATCATCAATCTCCTTGTGTCTTTCATTGCTTATTCCCTTTTCTATCCTACCTCCTAGGAGGAATTAGGGTAAAATGTGATAGATCCTCTTTAAAGCTCCTATTTTCTTAACATTAAGCTCAAGGTACGATCTATTCCTCCTAGGTCTTCCCTTTCTTTCATCTATCCACTTGGAATCTACTCCTTGCACCGTAATGACTATATCTTAGAATTTGCACTTGATTTTAGAGATCCAAGATGTGTTTTGGGATCCTGAAGGTCTTGAGACCTAGTTTTCAAGGCATAGTATGCCCCTAATTGGGACCTATTTTGGGTCTCCTCTTTGGGTCTAGTGTTTGGATGCGTTAATTCCTATATAAGTCGGCCTACAAGAGTTAGTCTTTTTTTATCTCTATATAAACCCTTCCATTTCCTCCATTTCTCATATCCCTCAAATTTACATGTAAGCATATTTCATTCACTAGTGTTCAAGCATTCACAAACTCAAGCTCTCAAGTGTTCAAGTTTTCAAGCCTTCAAGTCTTCAAGCATTCCTCCCATCCAATCCAGATAGGTGGAATTGTTCTAATTCCCATTTTAATTCCAATTTGACAAAAATGAGCATTCCAAATTAGTTGAAAATAATTTTTTGTTGATGTCACATGGTCTTTTTTGCTCACTTTTGCTCTACAAATACACAAAGTTAATTAGAAATGCAGAGAAGTTAGCAAGATTGCGATGTCCAGAGGTAGGAATGGCTTCATAATTAGTCAAATTTGAAGTCCAAAATAATCAATTTATTGGTTCAATCCTGCAAAAAAATCAGTAGTTTGAGAAATTTGAATAAATTGGGAATGAGGGGAAATATGTTTGAGGGATTCATTCAACCTAAAATCAGTCTATGCACTTCTTTGATTGCTATCAACCTTCTAGAAGACCATTTGAATGGATCAATTCGAGAGTCTTTGGGTGATATTTGTTGGAAATTTGTTCAGCTCTCCCCTTGGAATTCATGACAAGGGCTTAACCACCTCATATATACTATAAGTTAAGTGGTTGTATCTGGCATAATTGATAGATCAGTCTTTTGGTGCAACAACAACCCCACTCTATCAAGTGGTATCAGAGCTTGGTCATAGGTTCAAATCCTCAAACCCTCGGGTAATGCTAAGGGGGAGATTGTTGGAAATTTGTTTAGCGCTCCCCTCAAGATTCGTGACAAGGGTTTAACTACCTTCTATGTACTATAAGTTGAGTGGTTATATCAAGCATTGATAGATCGATCTTTTGGTGCAATGACAACCCCACTCTAACAATATTATGATCGTACCCACCCAAGTCACCCTTATTACTTTATTTTTTATTTATCCACATTGCTTTACAAGCATCGCCACCAATCTGTATGCCTCCTCCATTGCAAGTCTTCATAGCTATTTGCCATTTCTCTGCCTTTTCTCACTGTTGTTCATTTTTGTCTATTTGCAAGGCATAGTTAAAGTAACATATTTGTCAGATCTGCTCACCCATTTTGTCAAATCTTCTCCCAGTGTTGTCTTTTGTTACCGACCTTCTTTGTCGTTGATTTCTAATCTTTTATGTCTTTATTTGTCAAATTGAAAGTCCATAGTGCTGACCCTAGATCCGTTTTGTATTTCAGTTGGAATATAATTAATATATAATATAATCAAATAATTTTTTCCATCTCTATATCATTTTTTCTAGCTAAAATGTCTTTTTATCATCCCCATAATCTCTTTGATTATTGTTCTGCTGCTCTTTTCACCAGAGATTTTTTTTACTTTTATGCAAGGTTTAATCATCCTCTCTACCAGTCCATAATTTAAGTGCCAAAAGTATTTCATTTTAGCTTCAAATTGTATAGATTATCTAAATCTTTTAAATAACAATCTCCATGAATTAATTCCAAAGAGCTTGGATATATTGAATCTAGGGTATTCTGACTTCTCTAACAACCATTTATCTGGCCCTATTCCAAATTCCCTAGGAAAAAACTTTAACAATGAAAGTTTCTTAGGGAGTCAATGGATTTGTGTCAAGAACCCTAACAAAAATGTCCATCTACTTCATAATTGTAAGGGTTTTCATCTGATGAAAGAGTTTAGAAAATTGAGCTTAATATCATATTTCATTTCTGGAATGACAATATTAGTGCTAGTGATTGGCAATGTGCAACCAAATGGAAGAAATGTGTATTTTGATTATGAATTCTTTCTAAACCAAACATTCCAAATCAAATTCCCAAAACCGTAATTTCAATTTCAAGTTCTAGAATCCCAAATTCAAAATTTAGAATACCAATTATCAAATAATATTCCAGCAACCAAACGGGCCCTAGGGCTTTAAGCACACTCTTCAAGAATTTTTGAAGCAGGGACAAAGCTTTTGAAATAAAAGTGATTATGCAAATTGTTTACCCTACTCGAAAGATCAATCTTATGGGCGCAATGTTTGGAGGAATAGGTTTGGTAGTGCTTATTTTTTACCCCAACTCTATTTATATCAATATGGAGACAACTCATATTATAGATGCTATGAAAGTCATAAATACTTTCTATTAGAAATTAGAGATCTATGAACATGAACATCAATGACCTCATACAACTATGGGTTGTACCCTTACACATGTTCCAAGCACTAGTTAATGCCAATAAGCATTCTACAATGGCAGTATGGGTCGAGTGGGATGGTGTGAGCGTGTTAATGTTAACTTTTATTCTTCTAGGTTAAATTTGACAACCATCTACATGTCAAAAGTTCAAATCTTATTATAAATAGAATATACTTTTGAAAATAATTTAATTAATACCACATAAAATATTTGTTTAAATTATAATATTTGGAAATATAAATCATTATTTTTTTAGAAATTAAGATAGAAAGCTTAAGTTAGTAAAAAACTAAATAAATGGAGATAAAGAAAATATAAATAATTTTAGATGTAGTAAATTAAATTATTATTATTTTGTGGTGGATATCTATTAGCATTTCTTTAGATAGATTTATTTAAGATATCTATACTAGTTATAAAATCCTCAATTCCTATTAAAAATATCTTAATTTAAAGCTCATTTATGACACTATAAATAAGAGGACAAAAATACTAATTTTTGTATAAGCTAATTATTTTTGAAACAAGAGCTTTGTGGAGCATGAGTCCCTGCCTACTGTAAAAAGTATGAGAAAATATTATAATAACTAAATATATGTAATATTACTTAGAAATATAATATGTGAATAGACAATATTAATATATTGATATTAGTTCTAGATATTTGTTTGATATTTTTTCAAAAAGATTAACATTTATGTATTATAAAATATATTTGATTATAATTATGTAGCAATATTAAGTTAATTTTTATTAGTTTATAGATATATAGAAATTAAGTTTAGGAAAATTTTGTGAATCATATGGTTAATATATTAAAATGTGAAAAATTGAATTTGACTTGTACTATATATGATATTTAAAGCTTGTATTAGTTTACATCACTATATTTGAAAATAAAAAATTGAGTTGTACTATATATGACATTTAAAGCTTGTATGAGTTTACATCACTAAACACAATCTTAATTTGAAGTATTAACATCAAATATATTTTAAATTTTAAATTTTCAAAATTTTAATTATTTTTTATGATTGTTTTTATTTTTTTTAATAATTATTAAAACTAAATAACTATTATAATGTTTTCAAATTACAATTAAAAATATTTATATATCTTTACCTTTATATTCTCTTAAGATCTAAAATATAAATTTTAAAATTTTTTTTTATCCATTTCTTCTATAATTAATAAAAAATCTATGTTCTTAAAAGTTAACCATCTAAACATGAGCCCATAAAATATTTTTGATATTTGCAAAATTAATTTTTTAAAGATAATTTAACAATAAAATGAATCAAGCTATAAATATCTATAAATGGATAATCTTGTGATTCACTTGATTTCTTTTGTTTTAATCTAACACGGCTTCTCATACACATAATATCATTGGATGTTTTTTTTTTTTTATAATTCTTTCATTCACACTGTATTAATGACAAAATAGAATAAAATATTAATTGTAAGACTGATAATGCCACCTAATAATTCAAAGTTGCTGGCATCTCGGTGGTACCAGAATGTAGAGATCATGGGTGAGGTGATTATGAAAGTTAACCATTGTTTGTTGGGGTTAAACGGGATTAATGGTGCCAGACGAATTCTCGGCCACCTGCAGGTGCTGAGTATCAACAGTCATACAAGGGAACTAACAGAATAATAAAAAGCAATTTGTCTTGCTTTAGTTTATTGCCCATTGAAGGTCCAATCACTGACATCGAGGACAGTCACATTATCCGGACAACTAGCAATGTTAGGAAGTACTATTAAGTGTAATTAATGTTCAGATATATTTCTGAATTATTGAACTATGAAAATAGTATAAAACCCCAAAAAAATTACAATTGATCAATTGAAAAATAAAAATAAACTAACATAAATTAATTTAAAAATAGAAATTTTGTCAAACTTTAGAATTTGAGTATTTATAGAATTGCATAAACTAGCAGTTGCATGTTTTTGCACATGCAACAATAAGCCAATAGGAGTAATATATTTGATGGGGATGAAAACATGACATAAATTATATTGAGGTTTTGATCAAAGGAATAGACTTAGAATGACATAAAATATAATAGTTTGAATTTCAGAAAATCAAAATGAACAAGAATAAAACTTTGAGAATACATGAGTGAAAGTGAAATCTTAAATTAATAGTATGGAAGAGAAACTAACATTAACCCAAGAGGCATGTTTAGATCTCATGTGCATATTATTTTTAAAGACATTTTAACACTTTTATTTTAGATTGAGTGTAAAAAGTGTTATGAAATTTTGAGAGAAACCTGCTATTGAAAAGTAAGATATTATTGATAAGCTAAAATTTACATATCCATGCAAATTGTAAGGTACTCTTTTTCTCTTTTTGGAAGATGATCTATATATGTATACATATGCAAATGATTTTGAGTTTGGCTCATTCCTATAGCATTTTCCTCCCTCTACGCACACATGAATTCAACATATTTAGCCCCAACTTATCGACATAAGTATTGTAAATAGTTAGAAATTATTCAATTAATTACATAAATATGCATACATCAACCCTAGTATAGTTCATATCCACCTAAGTCAAGTAGTTTGAACTCCTAGGATTATCTTTGTGACCATGAACTCAACCATATAGATGTAGATTTGACCACCATCTTAGAAATATTTAAATTTAAAAATTAGTCAACTCAACTCTATTATGTTGCAGTAGCAGAGCGAGAAATAGAATAGGAAAGTTTTATGTTTTGTATGTTTTAAAATTAATGTTTTCAATAAACGTCCTACATGTGGTGGCATACCTAGAGTAGCAGTTCGATGAGCTCTCCAGATATAGCCACCTAGGACCGGGTGTAGATTCTTTAAATTTGAATAGTTTTAATGATTGTCAGATTTCAATAATAGGTAGCAGGAAGTTTCGGATTCTTATCCTTTTTTGGATAGAAGACGGAAAAGAAACATGTGGCCTACTGCATGATTGTCAGAGTCCAATAATAGGTGGTTGACGATTTTTGGTTTCTTATCCTTTTCTTGGATAGAAGACGAAAAAATGTAACTCATCCTTTTATTAGAAAAGGAGAGTCAGTTTTAAATAGGTAAGGAGGCCATGTAAGGGATATTCGAGTTTGATTAGAAGAGAAAGTTCAGTTTTTGTGTATGTCTTGTTCAGCGATAGAGCAATTTTTTTTTGGTTTTTTGGATTAGATCTATACTATTACATATTGGAACGATGTCTGAAAGGAAAGCGGCATTATAATTATTTCCATTTACTGTTCAATTCCTTCTGTACAAGGCTGGTTATTACGAGGAGAGCCAAAGCAAGTAGACCGCACTAAGAGGATCGAAAATCAACCCTCCTTTTGGTACTATTAGTAGCGGAACTCTGCAAGAGCTTTGACAAATTTTGTCAGGTTATATGGAGTTGCTGAGTCGAATTGCGCAACCTGTGGGCTGAAGAAAATTGTTCGCATCAAGGAAGATTAGATTCGTATGAAAAGGTAGAACTTTTCATTGGGAATTTCGAGCGGGAGTTGAAGACACAGCGAGAAGTGCGAGTTCCCAAACTCCCTCAGGCAGAATCTGCATTCAAACTTTCTCAAGACTGAATCGCTACCGTTAGACTTGCTCTCCTCGTCTTCTTCAAAGGTTGGAGATTGTGGTGTTTTTCAAGCATCAAGTTTACAATACAATGGCGCCCGATCGCTACCCATGCGAAGGTTGCATGTAGATCTTCGTGGAAAAGAAGACCACGAGGAAGGCGTTGTAGAAAAGTTGCCATGCAACAGGGAAGGAGCAACTGCGAACATCCATGATATTTATATATTATCTTGAAGTCAATTCGAGTACGATCCTGGCTGATTGATGTACGTGCCCCCTTGAAGTAACTTAGTCAAGTGATTATTCCTCCTGATCTTTCCAAGGTGTGGCTCTGCATCATTTTTGGTATCAGAGCCTGAGAGTTGCAGGTTGTGAAGTTATATGTTGAACGCCCCTGATCAGGATTCTTCAGTAGGGTCAAGCAAGATGGTGACCAATGCAGAGTTAGCGAAGAAGATCGAGGAGCAAGAAGAACTTCTCCAGAATGAGAATAGAGAGTTGAAGGAGATAGTGGCAGAACTAGCCAGTAAGTTGGAATATATGCAGAATATAGTTGAGAAGAAAGACATGAAAGAAGGAATGGAAGAAGAAGAAGATGTACCTGACAGTGAAGAAGATAGAATAGTTGAGAACGAGAGGCCATTTTTAAAAGCTTTAAAGGCTTTGGGAGGAAAACCCATTGACTTACTTATGTTTATAGGAAAGATGGACGCTGAATTAGTGTTGGAATGGATTGAAGCCTTGGAGAATCATTTTGAATGTGAAAAAGTTTCAGAGTCACAGCAAGTTAAATTGGCCAAGTCCAGAATGAAGGGAGCAACCCTTACATGGTGGAATTTCGTGCAAGAGGAAAGGGTAAAGGAAGGTAAGAGGAAGATCTGTTCGTGGAAGAAGATGGTGTCGATGATAAGAGAAACGTACCTCCCTGAAGATTATGAGGTACAGTTGAATCAGAAAAGGCAGAATCTCAGACAAAGGGATATGGATGTCTGTACTTATACAGAAGAATTTCAGAAGTTAAGTCTAAGGTCAAAATTCGCAGAACCTGAGAGTATCAAGGTAGCAAGATACCTAAATGGTTTGAGGATAAACATACAAGAAGAGTTGCAGTTGCTGAGTCCAAACACCGTCACTAAATGCTATCAGCTAGCTTTGAAGGTAGAAGAGAAAATCAAAAGGAGACAAGAAAATAGTAACAGAGGCAGAGGAAGACAACCATTCAGAGGAAGAGGAAGGAGTTCAAATTTTCAGCCCCAACAGGAGATGCATAATGAAGTTAATAATTTTGATAATTTCAGAGAAAGTTTCATAGGTAGAAGGCCAAATTTTAGAAGAAGATCACCAGGAAGGACGAATGGACCAATAAGATGCTACAACTGTGATCAGGAAGGTCATATGGCATACAAATGTCCAGGAAAAGCAAGCTCTAGTACTCAGGGCGAAAGAAGAATACACCTAGCACAAGAAGCAGATTTACAAGAGGACTCAGATAGTCGTGGTTGTCCGGAAAAAGGGGAAGTACTTATGATGAGAAGAACATTGTTAAAAAGGCCTGTCAGAGAAGAACCACCACAAAGGAAGTCCATTTTTAGAACTACCTGTAAATTTGGAGGAAAAGTTTGTAAGGTACTTGTAGACTCTAGTTCTACAAAAAAATTTGTGTCTCTTGAAATGGTGGAAAAGTTAAAGCTACCGAGAATACAACACCCCTACCCTTACAGAATATCTTGGTTAAATAAAGGGCAACATACTATAGTGGAAGAGCAAGCTTGGGTGGAATTTCATATCGGAGCCTATAAGGATCGATTATTGTTTGATATTGTTGATATGGATGCATGCCACTTACTTTTCGGCAAACCATGGCAATATGATCTCAAGGCACATCATGATGGAGTGAAGAATACGTACACCATTACAAAGAATGGAAAGGTCATTGAACTAATACCTTTAGTTGAGCCAAATCAAGAAGAATCAAAAGCCGCAGATGCCAAAATTATGATGATGGTTAAGAAAGAATTCTTGAAAGAAGTGAAAGGAAATAACAGCCCACTCTTTGCACTGGTTCCTGTACTCAAAGACAAATTACAGAATGATGTTACAAATCAAACAGAGGAAGAAAATTCAGAGATGGAGTCTTCAAACTTGAAGGTGGAAGTGATAGAAAAGAAGAAGTAAAAGGTACCTGACGAAGTGGAACCAATTCTGGGCAAGTACCAAGAAATTATAGCTGATGGAATACCAAAAAGTCTCCCACCAGTGCGAGAAATCAGTCATTGTATTGATCTCATACTAGGATCAACATTACCCAACAAGGTGGCATATAAGCTAACACCACAACAAAATGAAGAAATGGCAAGACAAATTGAAGAGTTGCTCGAGGCTGGTTTGATTGGTAAAAGTCTAAGCCCATGCGCAGTACCTACAGTTCTAGCACCAAAGAAAGAAGGAACATGGAGATTATGCACAGATTCAAGAGCATTGAACAAGATCACTATAAGGTATAGATTTCCAATGCCTAGAATAGAAGATTTACTGGATTGTTTAGGAAAAGCGAGATATTTTTCAAAGATTGATTTGAAAAGCGGGTATCATCAGATAAGAATTAGGCCAGGAGATGAATGGAAAACAACATTTAAAACAAATGAGGGATTGTATGAATGGAAGGTAATGCCATTTGGATTGTCTAACGCTCCTAGTACGTTTATGAGGCTTATGAATGGAGTCTTGAAAGATTTTACAGGGAAGTTTGTGATAGTGTATCTAGATGACATTTTGGTTTTCAGCGAAACAAAAGAGGAGCATCTGAAACACATAGATTTCGTGTTGAGAAGGTTACAAGAGGAAAAGCTAATGATCAATATGGAGAAGTGTAGTTTTATGCAAGAAGAATTGACATACCTTGGCTTTGTGATCTCAAAGGGAACACTCAAGATGGATCAGGATAAGGTAAGTGCAATTCTTTCTTGGCCAACTCCTAGAACTATTGCAGCAGTTAGAAGTTTTCATGGTTTGGCCACTTTCTATAGAAAAATTATCAAAAATTTCAGCTTGATTTGTGCACCTATTTTGAACACTATAAAAGGAGGGCAAAAGTGTAAATTTGTTTGGATAGAAGAAGCCAATAAAGCCTTTGAACTTCTTAAGCAAAAAGTGGCCCGTCAACCAGTCCTGGCATTTCCTGATTTCAATAAAGTCTTTCAGATTGAATGTGATGCAAGCAACATAGCCATAGGAGGTGTTCTTAGTCAAGAGGATAGACTTGTAGCCTTCTTCAGCGAGAAGCTCAATGAAGCCAAACAGAGATATTCAGCATACAATTTGGAAATGTATGCACTTGTTCAATCCCTGAAGAAATGGAGGCACTATTTGTTACCCAAGGAATTCATTGTATACACAGATAACCAGGCAATTAGTTTCATAAGCAGTCAAGAGAAATTGAATCATAGGCACATGAAATGGGTGGAGACATTGCAAGCATTCACATTTTCTATCAAGCACAAGAAGGGAGTAACAAATAAGGTTGCTGATGCATTAAGCAGGAGAACTTTGACTACGTCACAAATTCAGTTGGAAACTACAGGCATTTCAAATCTGAAAGGTATGTATGTTGATGATGTTGATTTCAAAGACATTTATCAGGCATGTATTAATTTGGATGAAAGGTACACTAGAGAATATTCTGATTTTTTGGTACAAGAAGGATTATTGTTCAAGGGAGGACAACTTTGCATCCCAAAGTGTTCAATGAGAGATAACATAATACAGGAGAAACATAGTGGGGCATTATCTGGTCATTTTGGACTAGATAAGACATTAGAGCTGGTTTGTAGACACTATTTTTGGCCAAAGTTACAAAAGGATGTGCGGAAGTTTGTAGAAGAATGCACCATTTGTCAGAAAGGTAAAGGTAAAAGTACCAATGTAGGATTGTATCAGCCCTTACCTATTCCTTCACGACCATGGGAAAGTATTAGTATGGATTTTGTTATGGGATTACCAAGAACTCAGAAGGGGTATGATAGCATTTTTGTTGTTGTGGATAGATTCAGTAAAATGTCACATTTCTTACCGTGTAAATCCACCAAAGATGCATCATACATTGCAGATTTTTTTTCAAGGAAGTAGTGCGAATTCATGGACTACCACTAAATATTGTTTCAAATAGAGATGGCAAATTTGTGGGTCATTTTTGGAGGACTCTTTGGAAGAAACTTGGCACAAATTTATCATTTTCATCTGCATATCATCCACAGACCGATGGCCAAACAGAAGTTGTCAACAGATCTTTGGGAAATCTATTGAGATGCCTTACAAAACAACATGGAGAAAGGTGGGATTCCATACTTGCTCAGGCTGAATTCTCATACAATGAAACAGTGAATAGAAGCACAGGGAAATCTCCATTTCAGATTGTGTATGGTACACATCTAAGAGGAATTCTCGAGTTGAGGGAACTTCCAAATACTTTTCCAAGTAGTTCACATGCGAAGGAATTTGCTGAAGCTATTAAAGAGGTCCAAGATCAAGTCAAGTTGCAGCTGCAGAACTCAAATCAAAAGTACAAAGAAGTTGCTGATCAGAAAAGAAGAGAAGTACAATTCGAAGTTGGTGATTTAGTATGGGTATATCTGAAGAAAGAGAGGTTACCTCAAACGAAGCATACAAAGTTACTACCTAAGAAGGTTGGTCCTTGTCAAATTCTGGAAAAATATGGACATAATGCCTACAAAGTTCAGTTACCTACAGGCATTGGTATTTCACCCATATTCAATATTTGTGATCTCACACGATACAGAGGTTCTGAAACACAAGCCGTACAAGAAGATTCAGTAACAGAAGATCTGCAATAGCTACCTAAACCAACGCCACCTCAGTTGGAGAAAATCCTAGATACAAAAATAAAGAAAACTCATAGACGACAATACACTCAGTATCTAGTCAAATGGAAGAACAAACCAGTGACAAAGGCTATTTGGATGGATGAGCAACAAATTAGCAAACATGGTTCATCAGTTCACGATCTCATCTCAAGTGGACTTGAGATTCTTTCTACAGGGGAGTATGCTGCAGTAGCAGAGCGAGAAATAGAATAGGAAAGTTTTATGTTTTGTATGTTTTAAAATTGATGTTTTCAATAAACGTCCTACATGTGGTGGCATACCTAGAGTAGCAGTTCGATGAGCTCTCCAGATATAGCCACCTAGGACCGGGTGTAGATTCTTTAAATTTGAATAGTTTTAATGATTGTCAGATTTCAATAATAGGTAGTAGGCAGTTTCAGATTCTTATCCTTTTTTGGATAGAAGACGGAAAAGAAACATGTGGCCTACTGCATGATTGTCAGAGTCCAATAATAGGTGGTTGACGGTTTTCGGTTTCTTATCCTTTTCTTGGATAGAAGACGAAAAAATGTAACTCATCCTTTTATTAGAAAAGGAGAGTCAATTTTAAATAGGTAAGGAGGCCATGTAAGGGATATTCGAGTTTGATTAGAAGAGAAAGTTCAGTTTTTGTGTATGTCTTGTTCAGTGATAGAGCAATTTTTTTTTGGTTTTTTGGATTAGATCTATACTGTTACGTATTGGAACGATGTCTGAAAGGAAAGCGGCATTATAATTATTTCCATTTACTATTCAATTCCTTCTGTACGAGGCTGGTTATTACGAGGAGAGCCAAAGCAAGTAGACCGCACTAAGAGGACCGAAAATCAACCCTCCTTTTGGTACTATTAGTAACGGAACTCTGCAAGAGCTTTGACAGATTTTGTCAGGTTATATGGAGTTGCTGAGTCGAATTGCGCAACTTGTGGGCTGAAGAAAATTGTTTGCATCAAGGAAGATCATATTCGTATGAAAAGGTAGAACTTTTCATTGGGAATTTCGAGCGGGAGTTGAAGACACAGTGAGAAGTGCGAGTTCCCAAACTCCCTCAGGCAGAATCCACATTCAAACTTTCTCAAGACTGAATCACTGCCATTAGACTTGCTCTCCTTGTCTTCTTCAAAGGTTGGAGATTGCGGTGTTTTTCAAGCATCGAGTTTACAATACAATGGCGCCCGATCGCTACCCATGCGGAGGTTGCATGTAGATCTTCGTGGAAAAGAAGACCACGAGGAAGGCGTTGTAGAAAAGTTGCCATGCAACGGGGAAGGAGCAGCTGCGAACATCCATGATATTTATATATTATCTTGAAGTCGATTCGAGTACGATCCTGGCTGATTAATGTACGTGCCCCCTTGAAGTAACTTAGTCGAGTGATTATTCCTCCTGAGCTTTCCAAGGTGTGGCTCTGCATCATATTATGTTTTTCCCTTGAGTTGATTGAGTACAATTTTTTTAAAATGTGGTGATATGTGTTAGTATTTATGACATTTAGTTCACTTTTATCATCTAGAGATCTTATTCTCTATATTTTATTCACATAATTTTACATTAAACTACTTTAATTGGTATTAAGATTTCAATACAATTGTAAATACTTTTACCCTTTAAATGCTAAAAAAAAAGCTAAGAAAGTGAATATAAGTTAAGGAAAATAATAAAGAGAAACTCTATATTGAGTATGTTCAAATATAGATATAAAGAACAAATCGAAAACCTAAACTTAGACTTGAAAATTTGATATCAAATAAAGTATAAATTCAATAGGTAGCATGTGTCACGTGTACTTTCCACAAATGGGTAGTCATGAGGTTAGGTTTATGTATAGAATTAGAATTAGACTAAGGGTTTACACAATTCTTGGTATGATGGTTAAGGATAGTAAGGTTTGTATTAGGGTTAGTATTTAAAGTTATAGTTTAGCAATTAGGAATATGGATTACCATTAAGAGTTGGGGTTAGGGTTTAACATCTAGTATTAGCAATATGAGTAGGAATAGGGTTATGATGTTGTTTTACATCTTTTTTAGAATTATGTTTAAGGCTAGAGTTTGATTAGGGATAGAACTTTAGATAAGAATATAGTGTTAGGATTATGATTTTTAAAACCATACTTTATCATTTAGGATTAAGAATAACAATAATAATAATTTTAACCTTAATTTGTGTACCCTTTAATCATAATTTAAGATATATATTTTCTATTATACATATTTAAATACAATATTATTTACTAACTAAAGATATTTTTTTGCTATTTAACATATGACATCATTTTAGTTGTATAATAAAAAAATAAATATTAATATAGATTTCAAAAGAAAATTACTATTATATTTTTTTTACATGCAAGCCCAAAATATTCTATAAATTAAACTTAATTCTATTTTTAAAAAGAATTAAAATGAGTCATTACCTTTCTAAAATTAATTTAAAAACATAATTTTTTATTTCAACAAAATCTTTCTAAATCTTAACTAAAATCTATGTAGACTTAAAAAATAAATATTTTTCTAATTAATTCAAAATTAAAATCTTTATCATAATAGAATATTTATATATTTTAACTATAAAATATTTTTATTAACATATTTTAATTTTTTAAAAGAAGTTATCAATAATTTTAAAATAATTTTTAAAACCAAAATCTAGATTTCCATAAAATCTATCTATATTATTAATAATAATTAAGAAACATTACTTATCAAAACATTACTATTCTATTATACTTTTTTTTCAAATTCTATATTAAGTTAAGTTGTATTCTTTTAATTTTTAAAACAAACATAAATTAGTGCTTAAATTTATAATTAACTAAAGAAAAAATAAAATTAAATATTTTGTTGTTATATATAGATTTATGAAACATTAAGCCATCTTCCTCTATTCAAAATTGACAACTTGTTAAAGGTGTCCTCATTGCAAGTTGTATAAATTTTCTAATTAACAATACAACCTTTTTTATAAAGTAGACTTTCCATTTTAAGCATTGCTTTATGTTTTTCTTCATTTACTTTCATTTTTCATTATAATCTATTACTAAAGTTTTTGATAAGTAGCTTACAATTTTCCTATATTTTCTTTGAAGAACCTTATTTATCATTGAAAATAATTATAAAACAAGATAGAAACATCTCTACGTTTTTAAAAGACATCAACATGGAATTCAAAAAGATATGAATACCTTTTTTTTTTTTCCAATTTGGAAATCATTATACCTCAAGAATATCAACATATACAAATAGAAAAAAAAATGACTAGATTTCAAAGATAAATTTGCAAGAGAATAATATTAGAAAATTGAGATCAAATTGAGAATAACAAACAACATTATGAAAAAATGAAAACATTTATGACAAAATTTGAGTCAAATAGCTAAAATTTGAGCTTTCTACTATGAAATGAGTTTGTTCTTATAAAGAAAGGGTAAACAAAATCCTTCAAATGTGGAAGTAGATAATATAAACTATAGGTTGAATTATAAATTTAGAGAATAAAATAATTTAAATTAGAAATATAAACGATATATAGAAACATTTAGAAAGTGGAAATAAAAGATAAAATTTACTCTCAGAAAATTTATAAAATCCGAAAACAAAGCTCCCAAATATAAGCCTATAATTAGTGAAAACAATGCAGGGTACTAACAATAACCCAACTCCACCAAAACGAAAAGTGTTTCCCCAACGAAAAAGCCGAGCGATTCCCCCGAATAATTTGCTTGGTCCACGATAAATCTTTCGAACCCTAAAGCCGGGTCACGAAACCCTAATTGAATGATTAAATTGGGTTGTTCAAGAATAAATTGCGACATTCTAATATTAGAGGTGTGGTCAATCAATGATTTCTGTAAAGAGTCTTTCATATATTGTCTTAGCGGATGGTGGCATTTGTGTGGTTTCAGAGTAGTGGATCTGAAAGCTGAATGGTGTTAATGCCATGGCAACGTTGCCGAGGCAATCAAATTCATTGGTTTCCTCTTTTTCCCTGTTGCCCATATTATAATCGATCCCTTGCTTGCTCTAGTTTCATTACTTAGAGCGCATAGCAGTACCACATTTGACCGTGTGGTGACACAGATCTACATTTTAAGTCTCACTATCAGAGGCTTTTCTTTGATGATGATTTCTTGGAATATTAGGGTTTTGGTGTCTTACTGATTGATGTGTTTTGCTTTTAGTTAATGTGATTATTGTTTTGTATTTGTATATTGTTCCCGTTTTTCATCTATTTCATCTAGTCTATAGTAGAATGACAAGGGTTAGGGTTTTGTACAACTTGTAAGAGCTTCGTATTCGTCAGTTTCAGGAAAAAGATAAACATCAGATGATTGGTCTTTATTCGATAGTTGATATTTAAAACATTAAGGTTTTCTTATTTCTCACTGTAATGGATCTTCTTGAAACGTTTAGCTCTTGAAAGTGTGTATTTCGGCGATGGCTGGAAGAGTATAATCTTATCAATGTGCGAACAGTTTTATTCAGTTAGTTTGGAAAACATTTCAAATCAGGGGAGGCCAACAACTTGATTTTGACAATTATGTTAATATATTTTTGGAGTGGTTCTGCAAATTTACTGTTACCGATAAATTATTGGGAGGGTTTTTGAGTTATTGCGAGGGTTTTTGAGTTTAACATTTTTTCTATTGAATATCAAGGAACCCTGATACAGTTGCTAGTTCTGATCATATTACTTTATCATAGGCAGATTACCAGACCAATACAAAAATTTACGACATATACGAGCTATACATTTCAGGTTATAAAAAACTATAACTAGGAAATCACAGTATGATCAGACTGGATATCTGTGCACCTAGGCAACCTATCGTGTAGCCTCATCTTGCCAAAGCATGACCTTGTTACCAAGATGAACTGTTCATAACGATGATTCAGATATTCTGCTCCAGGAACCTCGTCAACATCCAAAGGTACAGTAGCAAGTGGAACATCAGACTGTGGGATAACGTGATCCACATTCTGTCTCTCTTTTTCATTTTGGTCCCTCATTTCTGCTGTGAGGTTGTGTAGAGTATCCTCAAACCCTCTTCAGTGTGTCTGGTCCAGGTATAGCTATGAGCAACTTCCCCTGGAAAGATATCTGCAATTCCATCCTTCACAAGGTCCTGCAATTTCCTCCTGCTTAGTTTCATGAAAACTGTAACTTCTGTAGATATTCACTAAGGTGTCGGCTGTTACCCTTGAAAATGTTTGTCAACTTCCAAAGTTCAACATCCATAACATTCTTATTTATCCCAAACAAGTCCCGTGCTTCGCAGAGGTAATCTGAGCAGAAGAAGACGCCACATAAGAGGGATGCTCAAAGTACCCAACCACATGTATTGGTCACCCCCATCCAAGAGAAGATCTGTTCAATCAACTAGGAGAATCATCCCAATCAAGCACTATAGATTTGGCAATGGATACTTTAATTTTTAAGCCTTGCAGAAAATGGCCAAGTTGGTCATCAAGGCTGCAAATTTTTCTTCTTCCAAACTAATTTTAATAGAGAGGTCATCCACAAATAGGATATTAGTAATCTGTTCATTTGGGAATATGATCCCTTCAACTTTAGGCGAGATCACTTCATCCCTTGGTGTGTAATATATAGCATCAACAACAATCACATATAAAATAGGGGCAAAAGGACGTCCTTGCCTTTTTGACCCAGAAAGGGCAAAAGGATCAGACGTAACACTATTGACCTCAGACATAGCCTTAGCATCATTCACGACCATAGATATAACTGTCTTTAGCGAATCCAAGCCACTCCATCATAACTTAGCTTACTCTCGTTTGCACAATCCGTAGCCTCCCATCCAAACTAATCTGAGTAGGACTTATAGTCTTTGGTAAAATATCTCCCAGTTTCTTAGCTATAACTTTTGCCAATAGGATACATTTCATAAAGTGACTGGTGTTCAGTTCATTATTAAGGCTTTATCACCTCTTGTTGGAATAAGTTTTAGAGTCCACTATTTATCTCAGAGCCTAGAGACTTCTTTTCAAAGGCTTCTTGATACACTTGGTTAAGATCTTCACCAATCTAATTTAGCTAGTAGATGATCCGGTCTAGGAGCCTTGTCATTGGCCAAATCAGCAATTGCCTTATTTGGGTCTTCACGACATTTCTGCAATCATCCTGCAATCATCTTCCCTGACATTATTAGGGATAATGCCTCTAATCTTGTTTCTGAATGCCTCCATATTATGACCTGTATCTTCTGCGGAGAAGAGAATGCAATAGCACATGGCAAAGGCAGACCCACAATCTGAACTCTTCCAACTCAAAAGCAAACCCATGGTCAATCACCTTCAAATAAAATTGTGTGATAATATTGATAGCAGAACACACATCTTCATCATTTAGAAGGGAGGTATCAAGTGAAAAGGCCTCTTTTATCCCTCCAGGACCCGGGGCTTGACCGGAGTAGGAAATGTTTGCAAAGATGGGATGATGATCTAAGAGAGAGTAAGGTACCCTGATCCATCCACTGCCACTTCCCTACTTGAAAATAAAGAACTCACTGTTTGCAAAGAATCCATCCAGTCTACTGTAATTCCTTTTATTGCTTTGCTGAAAATTACACCAAGAGGACTAGATACCTTTATGATCAGACTTTCCTCCTATCAGTGGGTTAGCCAACTTATATGTAAACTGCACTTCTACCAGAAGAATTTTTTCCTCCTTTGCATTCAAATTTACAGCCTACAGATTTATGCTATAGCCTCTCCACCATGTTAAAATCACCTTGGTCTCTATTTAGGACCTACTATTATGGAAGAGCCCCCTTTTCCTTTATCATGATTAGTGGAAAAATATTTGGAATCCTTTCAAATGCACCAGAGTAATATCAAGTGTAAAATTGACTGCTTCAACTTCTTGGAGCATTCTGGTCAGGGAATTTCAGCCCCTTCATGAACCACAAATTAAATCCACATACCTCAATTAGTGGTGTCCATTGAGGTGGTGCAGGAGCACCCATATAAAGATTGTACATGTTGCCGCATTTCAGACTATACTGAGTTGCAAAGGTTACCGAGCAACATAAATTGTTTAGGATAAGATCTTTTCTTAGGATTTGTTCAGACCATTGTGGGGTCATTCTTCCCTTTTCTATATTGATCTAGAATATTTTGTCAGCTGTTTTGGTGGGAAGTCTCTTTGGGTCAGTTTTCCTATTTTGTAGTAATCTAAAATGTTCTGTAGACTGTCTTAGCAAGTATAAATAGAGTTTTTAGATTTAGGTTTAGTCAAGTTTTTGGATACGAAGTTATGAGGAGAAGAAATCTTTAGGAGAGCAAGTGTATATACTGTTCATTTGATGAATCAATTAGAAGAATATTGTTATTTTTCTCTTTTTGGTGCTGGGCTTTTTTGGTTTTTTGCTTCTGTTGAGTTTATCTCTGCATCATTTTTGGTATTAGAGCTTAGCAAAAGGTCCGAACAAAGGTGAATTGTGAGTTTGTGTTTGTTGTGACAAGAACTTGTAGAGTGGCCACACGACTAGGTTGAGTGGAGAGAATCTAGATAGGATAAAATGGTCACAAGAGGAGATTTATCTCATGATAAGAGGATACTTTTAGATGCATGGGTTGCATATTGTGATTTTCAAAAAAAAGAGAAGAGAGGAAGAGAAAAAGAAAGAAAAGAGAAGAGGAAGCTAGAATGAATCAAGAGATATCAGAGAAAATGAGATTCCTAATAAGGGAACTTAAAAAAGGGGAAGAAAATTTAGAGAGACTAAAAGAGGAGTTGAAGAAAAATATGGAAAAAGAAAATAGTAATTTGGAGAAACAATCCATTGAGATTACAGAAGCTTGTGAAGATGGAATAGAGAACCTGGTTGCCAATGAAGAGAAGACTTGTCCATTGGAAGGACCAAATGAACAAATTGATGCTGATATAAAAAGTTTGTAGCAAATAGTTGTTGCTGAATCTTATGATAAAAAGGTTCTTGAAGATAGGAAAGAGGTTGAAGTGGTACTTGTTGATGAGCCTTGTGATAAAAAGGTTCATAAAGATGGAAAAGAGGTGGATGTGTTGGTTCCTGATGTATCCAAGAGATGGCATTTGAAGTTAAGAAAGAAAGTGGTATTGCCTATCAAAAGGATGATAGTTGCAGCAAGGAAGAAGACTTATGATGAAGCTAAGAGGATAGATAAGGATCAAATGGTGATGAATTTGTCTCCAAGCATGAAGATATTGCAGCATAAAGACATCCAAAAAAAAAATGCAAAGGTTCCTATAGTGAGCCAAATTGATGAATTCATATGATGAGGTCCCATTTGTTTTTTCTAAACCATTTATTGCAGGTTTACTGGAGTTCTATCTGAATTCTTATGTGGAAGAGGTTTATGAAAATATGAAAGTTGACTTGGTTACTTGGCCAGAGTACAAACAACAAATACCAAGGAATTGGAAGACAAGAAAGATGAAGGACAATCCAAGGGACTTGGATTCTATTGTCTTTGGGAGTATGGTGTATGGTGCAAGGGCACCCATATAAAAATTGTACATGTTGCTGCATTTTAGACTCTACCGAGTTGCAGAAGTTATCGAGCACCAGAAATTGTTTAGGATAAGATCTTTTTTTGGGATTTGTTCAAACCATTGTGGGGTCATTCTTCCCTATTCTATATTGATCTAGAATATTCTGTAGGCCGTTTTGGCGGGAAGTCTCTTTGGGTTGGTTTTCCTATTTTGTAATAATCTAGAATGTTTCGTAGACCGTCTTAGCAAGTATAAATAGAGTTTTTAGGTTTAGGTTTAGTCAAGTTTCTGGATACGAAGTTACTGGGAGAAGAAATCTTTAGGAGAGCAAGTGTATATATTGTTCATTTGATGAATCAATTAGAAGAATATTGTTAGCTATCTCTTTCTAGTGTTGGTTCCTTTTGCTGTTTTGCTTCCGTTGAATTTATCTATCTTTGCATCACGAGGTTTTCAAATTCTTGTAACGTTCAAACATCAATTTGTTGATATTCTTTTTAGCTTTCTTTCAGGTAGTGGTCACCATGGGTCTACCTCTTTTCTTCTTACCCCTTAGATCCTTTGTTGTTGTTTTTTTTTTTCCGTTTTATCGTGACCTAAGTCCAACAATGACCAGTGGCCGATGCGAGCTTAGGATGAGACTAGTCCCCCATGGGTGAGAGCAACAACACACAAGCCACTCACCAAAAAATCGGAGGCGGACTTGAACTCGAGACCATGGAGTGACCCACGACTTCAAACCTTATCCCTCTACCGTGCACACTAGGGGTTGCCCCCTCCTTAGGTTCTCTGCTACAACAAATTCATCCAACTTGTCAACACCGCTATTACTCCTATTGAGAGTGGGGGCAATTCTACATCCTATCTCACCATTGTCGATGATGGTATGGATCCCTGTATCCACACCACCACCCTCCCTTTTCATAGGTGGGTAGTCTAAATTGAATTACATCTAGGAGATCCATTGTTTCTCTTAGTTTCTGCCAAAGTCAGGATACTATTGTATTAATTCATTTAGTTCCCCTATTAATTATATTATTTTATTACTTTAACCAATTAGAACAAAGAATTAAATCTTTTTATTAATAGAAATTAGTAAATTTACCATATATTTTAATGCTGATGGTTTCTCATGAAAAAAGGCAAGGACAAAATTCAATTTTTTGAAAAAATATCTTACATTAAATTAAGCCCCTTTCCATATGACATATTTCTGGCTATCACCGCATGTTTTAATGTGACAAAATCTTTACCAAAACTTTCATCTTGTCGGGCGAAGGAATGAAGAGGAAATTAGGAATTATGATATCAAAAAATAGATCAAAATCTTTTTATCAGATTTTGATCAAACGTCAAACACATTACTCACGTCTGTTGTCAGTTGCAGCCTTACTCAGCACGTTTTGAAGACTTATAAATTAGAAAAGGCTTAAAATACAACTGGATGAGCTTAATTTTATGTTTGTAGGTGGTATAAAATAGATGCATGAAGCATTATCGGCTTAGCCCAAATAATATCAAGTTTGTTGTTTGTTGAACTACTATAAATGAAATTTTACTTTCTTGGATTATTTAATTGGCTTATCTAATACAAAATCATTAAATAAAAATAAGGGTAATTATTTTAACTAAGAATATAAAATTTAACATAATTTATCAAATAGATATTTGACACATTTTGTTTAATTTTTCAGTTTCAACCACCAACATAAAAATTACAAAGATGAACTAGAATAAAAAATTAACCCATACAAATATTTTAACTAATACTATTTTTCTATAATATGTTGAGATAATATGAAAATTAGACAATTATAAATTTGAGATAAACAAAATGATATATTAAATTTTCTTTATCTTATTTTTAGATAATTTGAAAATTATAAAATTATAAATTTGATTAATCTAATGATAATGTATTATTCTATTTTATATTTAGATTTTAATTATCTTATATAGAAGTGTTATTTTTTCTTTTTGTTTTGATTGGTAAATGGCCGAAGCCTGGATTAATTATTATTATTTGTTGAAATTATTATTATTATTATATGTTGCATTGTAGATTTTTCCTTTTGCTTATATAGAAGTGTTATTTTAATTTTTACACATAGAATGACATTATAAATATAATGAATTGAAGAGGCTTACATGATTTGGTTTGGTCTTTTAGTATGATTTTTTTAAAAAAGATCTGTAGTAATTAGCAATTGATAATAGTAATTAGCAATTGAGAAGACAACTTTGGGTTTTCCACCAAGGCTTAAATATTTGAGTACCAGTCAATCTAAACAATATTTGGAGACCTTAACTTGGATTAAAACATGAATTTATCTTATAAATCTTCACCCTTTTCATATTTTTGCTCCATATGTGTTAGATCCGCTTACCCATTTTGTCAAATCTTCTCTCCCAGTGTTGTCTTTTGTTACCGACCTTCTTTGTCGCTGGTTTCCAATCTTTTCTTTCTTTATTTGTCAAATTGAAAGTCCATAGTGCTAACCCTAGATCCTCTTTGTATTTCAGTTGGAATATAATTAATATATAATATAATCAAATAATTTTGTCCATATATATATATGTGTGTGTGTGCGTGTGTCAGATTCGCTCACCCATTTTGTCAAATCTTCTCTCCCAGTGTTGTCTTTTGTTACTGACCTTCTTTGTCACTGATTTCCAATCTTTTCTTTCTTTATTTGTCAAATTGAAAGTCCATAGTGCTAACCCTAGATCCTCTTTGTATTTCAGTTGGAATATAATTAATATATAATATAATCAAATAATTTTGTCCATATATATATATATGTATATGTATATGTATATGTATATGTATATATATATATATATATATATATATATATATATATATATATATATATATATGTATATGTATATATCACTTTTTCTAGCTAAAATGTCTTTTTATCATCCCTATAATCTCTCTAATTATTGTTTTGCTGCTCTTTTCACTAGAGATTTTTTTGACATTTATGCAACGTTTAATCATCCTCTCTACCTGTCCATAATTTTCTGTGCCAAAAGTATTTCATTTTAGCTTCAAATTGTATAGATTATCTAAATCTTTTAAATAACAATCTCTATGGATTAATTCCAAAGAGCTTGGGTATATTGAATCTAGGGTATTTTGACTTCTCTAACAACCATTTCTCTGGCCCTATTCCAAATTCGCTAGGAAGCAACTTTAACAATGAAAGTTTCTTAGGGAGTCAATGGATTTGTGTCAAGAACCCTAACAAAAACGTCCATCTACTTCAGAATTGTAAGGGTTTTCATCTCACAAAAGAGTTTAGAAAATTGAGCTTAATATCATATTTCATTTCTGGAATGACAATATTAGTGCTAGCGATTGGCAATGTGCAACCAAATGGAAGAAATGCGTATTTTGATTATGAATTCTTTCTGAACCAAACATTCCAAATCAAATTCCCAAACCGTAATTTCAATTTCAACTTTTGGAATCCCAAATTCAGAATTCAGAATACTAATTATCAAATAATATTCCAACAACCAAATGGGCCCTAGGGTTTTAAGCACACTCTTCAAGAATTTTTAAAGCAGGGACAAAGCTTTTGAAATAGAAGCAATTATGCAAATTGTTTACCCTTCTCGAAAGATCAATCTTATGGGCATAATGTTTGGAGGAATAGGTTTCATAGTGCTTATTTTTTACCCCAACTCTATTTATATCTATCATGTCCCCTTTTCAAATAATTAAAAATAATAATCTTTTCTAAGGCAGGCAGGCCCAAAAAGGTGAAGTTTCGAAAAAAGGGGATAATCTTTGGAAGCTAATGGACTAATAAATGAAAATTATTATTAAAATATGTTTTATTAACCCCTCTTGGACGTGAGTTAGGGTTATGCCCTCTTTTAAGGAGTTTGGAGGCATTTTGGGCTCATTCCAGAACTTGATTTTTGCTCATTTCTTTGTTATTCTTCAGAGGTTGCCAAACCTGTGGAGAAGGAGACCCAAGAACGGGAGTTTGCAGGTTTCTAAGAAGGCTAAGGATGGGAGTTTGAAGCCATTCCATGTGCATGCTCATGTAGAGTTTGCCTTTGTGCTGAACAGTGCAGATTTGTGATTTTTCGGGTGTGTTTTTTATAAGAGTTTGGTGTTTCTGGTTGAGTATTTCATATCAGTTTGGATTGTTGCTGTATTTCAGACTTTTAGATGTTAAAATAGAGTTGAATATATGTATTTGGTTGTGATTATACTTCTGTGATTGATTATTAGTGTTTTTGTGGTGTTTTCGAGCTATTCTATGTTGTTTTGAGGAGCCCAATGAGCATTGTTTTTATCCTCCGTTTGGGAGCTGTTGTGTAAATGTTATACAGATCTGAAAATGTCATTTTGTAGGCTGTTATGCTGCTGAAATTTCTATAAAAATTTCTACTTTCAGATTTACTAATAATATGTGAAGCTGTGAAGTTTTTGGCACTATTTTCGACATACCCGATTTGGGGTTTATTGAGAAATTGGTGGATCTTTGAAAGATTGGTTGTTTGATCTTAAAGATCTGATTAGAGGCTTGAAATATCATACAAAATCAGAGGAAGGGACATTTCAATGGTATCAGAGCTATGATCTTGCCAGCTTGAGAGTTTATAGAAGTTTGCATGTCAGTTTTGACAACTACCCAAATCTTGCATGTCAAAATTTATGGTTGCATGCTACTTCTAATCATTTGCATGTTAGTTCTTGGTGAATTTGGTGGTTACATGTTGCTTCTAATCAGTTGCATGTCAAAATCTATGGTTGCATGCTACTTCTAATCATTTGCATGTTACTTCTTGGTGAATTTGGTGGTTGCATGTTGCTTCTAATCAGCTGCATGTCAAAATCTATAGTTGCATGCTACTTCTAATCAATTACATGTTAGTTCTTGGTGTTTGAAGAAGTTATAACCTATTGGGGTTACACTCTACTTTATCCAGAATGGACAGGTATAGTACAGAGTCTCAGAGGACACGATCTTGGACAATTGATATCCAGAGTCTGAACAGTAGAAAGAATGGTTATTTAGACATTCGAGATAAACTTAGTAAAATAAGCCATGACATGTCTTAATAGTTGGTTGAGCACCACCGTATAATGAATGACATGTTGTCTGACCCAGCTAAGGTGGATAAGTTGACTGGATTTCTATTTGGCATATTTTCTTGCAAGGTAGATGACACAATTACCAAGAACTTGCATGAGGAGTTTGAGAAACTAGCTTATAGCCAGGATGAGGTCTCAGATTCTACTTTGCCACAAGAGGTAGTGAGAAAGGATATTACGCAAATTGATAGTAATGGTCAACTTGATACTCAAATTGAGACAATTGTATACAGTTCGTCAAAGAGTGATGTCACAGGTATTCAGGATGGTATAGTTACAACAGGTAGTGACTACAGCATAGTGGGTTCAGATGATGATTATGAGGATGTTGTTGTGCATGATGGTGAGATACCTAGTAGAGATGAGCAGACATTGAGCATTCATGACTTTGTTGAGAAAGAGTACCAGGCACAGTTAGATGCTTCAACGCATGAGGTTGAGGCTGGTAGTACTTCACATTTGTCCAGCCGACTGAAAGTGGACAAAGACAGTATTGTGACTTCATTATCTCATCATGACAGGTATGTGGAGTTAGTTGGTATTGGTCATATTACTCAAGTGAGGAGTTTTCTTGAGTTACCGGCTGATTCTAGTTTACAAATATGGACTCGAGATTGTTATATTGGCATTTGGGATTCAGTTGACTGGAGATCTTTAACACTTTATGGTAGCAGTGCTTGTTTGGGTGCTATCATGGATTTGATTAGCAGATTGCACGGTGTTGTCTTTTCTTGTGCCAGCAGCTTGTTCGATGCTAGTATTAGTTTTTATACACCGGTGTTGGCCTTTGTTCATATATCCAGTCGACCATACTTGCTGGAATGTGTTGATGATCTTTCATATTTGGCAGTGTGTACATATGAGTCCCAAGATCATATTGGCATTGATGACATCCAGGAGGATGCAGTGGGTAGTTTTGAAGACTTAGTTTCCTTGGCAGTTTCTTTTGGTACAGAGGAGTTAGACATCAGTGCTACAATTTTTGATACTCCATATGTTGATATGAGCTTTGGAGTTGATTCACAGGATATGGATGGTAATACTCTAGAGACTAGTAACTTTGAGGATACTCCTTTAGACAGTGCATCAAAGGAGGTTTGTAGGAGACAGTCTAGCCAGTGCCATCATGTGTCTAATCAATTGAGAGTTAGTGAGCGAGACATTGCTATTGCTTGCCAGCATTTTGATGATGCTCGTTAGTTGTTAGCAGTTTATGGATGGGGTTCTCCTACTAGTGATGAGCAGGGAGGCAGTTATCTTTCCTTGACAGAGTTCCACTCTTTATGGGAGGCTATCCAGATTCTGAGACAGGATTATATGCAGTTGGTAGCAGATAGAGATTATCTTATGGAGTGGGGCAGTACAACATACGATGCATTGTTGGCCAAGGAAGATGAAGTGAGTGAGCTTACTCAGCAGCTTGAGGTGACTTATGAGATTCTTGAGAGTACACAGTTGGCTTTCAAGGAGTCATAGTTTCATTTGGCTAAGGTGACCATGGAGTTAGAGCAACTACAGTCTTTACCAGATTCTATACAGTCACAAGCTATGGTGTCTGGTGATCCAAGGATGTCCATGGTCGAGATTGTCAAAGATAGTGGAGATGGGGATGTATCCATCCTTGATACTAACATTGGCATATTGGGTTTGTCCCCACTAGAGTCAGGTTCAGTTGAGTTGGGTGCTGCAACAGATTGTTGTGGTATGCTTGACATGGTGGTGACCTCTAGTACTATTGGCACGAAGACTAGAGATGATGTATCAAAGACCATGTGTGATGTTGGTGAGCCAATAGTTGGCATGGTTCCTGCTAGTAATACTACTCCCTTGGTGATGTCTTTAGAGGTAGTAGTCAGTTCCAACTTGGTTAGTGATCAATTGCAGTTAGTTACATCTGGGTTGTAGTCTGAGCCACTGACTGAGATTGGCGCATTCTATCGACATTACATTGTAAGGTATGCTCATCAATTCACCTTTGATGAACATGTTGATGAGATGATGATACAAAGATGTACTTTGGTTCCTAGTGCTTATCATCAGTTATGGGATAGTTTGATGCCTCGAGATGAGAGTTGTGATGGGCACGACATGGCGATAGGTCCTGCAGTTGACAGCTTGATAATACATGACTTAGAGCAGGAGTTTTGGAGTGATGCTTCAGTGGGTGTTGTTATTGATTCTACTCCTTTGGCTATGACATCTCCTGACTTAGTTGGTGATCAGTCATAGTGGGTTGTATCACTTGTTCATGGTGAGCTGTTGACTGAGGTTGGTTTTTTTTATCAACATTATATTGCAGGGTATGTACATCAGTTAGCATTTGATCCTTGTGTTGAGGAGTTGATGGCAGGCAAATTTGGTTTGGGTTCCATTTCTTACTGTTGATCTTGTGATGGCTTTTCACCATTAGGGGTGCATGGGAGTTATGGTTATGAGACAGTGGCCGGTGATTTGCAGAGTTGTGTTGACTGTAGGAGTTGTACAGTGTGTGGATTCTCCATACTTGGTATAGTTTCATTTGGGAGCATTCACCATTGTTGCAAAGTTGGATTGTACATTCCGTATAGGCCAGTGGGATGCGTTGATGGTATTTACTATGTTGGTAGTTTGATTTGTCCACTTTACTTGGGTTTTGATGTTCTAAGAGTTTGTGTCTCGTGGGTTTCTGACTGTGGAAGTTGTGACTTTGGAGTTTTTTTGAGCAGTAATTGTCAGTTTGATTATGGATTCCTCTTGGTTATATTGCAGAGGATATTGCAGGAGCTTGTGTTAATTGACAATAGTATAGTTCATGACTACATTTGGGATCTAGGTGGATTGATTGGTTTATTGTTCAGCCATTGCTTGAGGACAAGCAATATTTGGAAGGGGAGGACTTGTCATGTCCCCTTTTCAAATAATTAAAAATAATAATATTTTCTAAAGCAGGCAGGCCCAAAAAGGTGAAGTTTCGAAAAAAGGGGATAATCTTTGGAAGCTAATGGACTAATAAATAAACATTATTATTAAAATATGTTTGATTAACCTCTCTTGGACATGAGTTAGGGTTATGCCCTCTTTTAAAGAGTTTGGAGGCATTTTGGGCTCATTCTAGAACTTGATTTTTGCTCATTTCTTTGTTATTCTTCAGAGGCTGCCAAACCTGTGGAGAAGGAGACCCAAGAACGAGAGTTTGCAGGTTTTTAGGAAGGCTAAGGACAGGAGTTTGAAGCTATTCCATGTGCATGCTCATGCAGAGTTTGCCTTTGTGCTGAACAGTGCAGATTTGTGATTTTTCAGGTGTGTTTTTTGTAAGAGTTTGGTGTTTCCGGTTGAGTATTTCATATCAGTTTGGGTTGCTGCTGTATTTCAGACTTTTAGATGTTAAAATAGAGCTGAATATATGCATTTGGTCGTGATTATACTTCTGTGATTGATTATTAGTGTTTTTGTGGTGTTTTCGAGCTATTCTATGTTGTTTTGAGGAGCCCAATGAGCATTGTTTTTATCCTCCGTTTGGGAGCTGTTGTGTAAATGTTATACAGATCTGAAAATGTCATTTTGTAGGCTGTTATGCTGCTGAAATTTCTATAAAAAATTCTACTTTCAGATTTACTAATAATATGTGAAGTTGTGAAGTTTTTGGCACTATTTTCGACATACCCGATTTGGGGTTTATTGAAAAATTGGTGGATCTTTGAAAGATTGGTTGTTTGATCTTAAAGATCTGATTAGAGGTTTGAAATATCATACAAAATCAGAGGAAAGGACATTTCAATATCGATATGGAGACGACTCATATTATAGATGCTATGAAAGTCATAAATACTTTCTAATTAGAAATTAGAGATCTATGAACATGAACATCAATGACCTCATGCAACTATGGGTTGTATCCTTACACATGTTCCAATCACTAGTTAATGCCAATAATCATTCTACAATGGCAAAATGGGTCGAGTGGGATGGTGTGAGCGTGTTAATGTTAATTTTTATTCTTCTAGGTTAAATTTGATAACCATCTACATGTCAAAAGTTCAAATTAGATTATTATAAATAGAATATACTTTTAAAAACAATTTAATAAATACCACATAAAATATTTGTTTAAATTATAATATTTGGAAATATAAATTTTTTTTTTTTTAGAAATTAAAATAGAAAGCTTAAGTTAGTAAAAAACTAAATAAATGGAGAAAAAAAAATACAAATAATTTTAGATGTAGTAAATTAAATTATTATTATTTTATAGTGGATATCTATCAGCATTTCTTTAGATAGATTTATTTAAGATATCTATACTAAGTTCATTTATGACACTATAAATAAGAGGACAAATACACTAATTTTCGTATAACGTAATTATTTTTAAAACAATAACCCAACTCCACCAAAACGAAAAATGTTTCCCCAACCAAAAAGCCGAGCGATTACCCCGAATAATTTGCTTGGTCCGCGATAGATCTTTCGAACCCTAAAGCCGGGTCACGAAACCCTAATTGAATGATTAAATTGGGTTGTTCAAGGATAAATTGCGACATTCTAATATTAGAGGTGTGGTCAATCGATGATTTCTGTAAAGTCTTCCATATCTTGTCTTCGCGGATGGTGGCATTTGTGTGGTTTCAGAGTAGTGGATCTGAAAGCTGAACGGTGTTAATGCAATGGCAACGTTGCCGAGGCAATCAAATTCATTGGTTTCCTCTTTTTCCCTGTTGCCCATATTATAATCGATCCCTTGCTTGCTCTAGTTTCATTACTTAGAGCGCATAGCAGTGCCACATTTGACCGTGTGGTGACAAAGATCTACATTTTAAGTCTCACTATCAGAGGCTTTTCTTTGATGATGATTTCTTGGAATATTAGGGTTTTGGTGTCTTATTGATTGATATATTTTGCTTTTAGTTAATGTGATTCTTGTTTTGTATTTGCATATTGTTCCCGTTTTTCATCTATTTGATCTAGTCTATAGTAGAATGACAAGGGTTAGGGTTTTGTACAACTCGTAAGAGCTTCGTATTCGTCATTTCCAGAAAAAAGATAAACATCAGATGATTGGTCTTTATTCGATAGTTGATGATTAAAACACTAAGGATTTCTAATTTCTTACCGTAATGGATCTTCCTGAAACGTTTAGCTCTTTGAAGTGTGTATTTCGGCGATGGTTCGAAGAGTATAATCTTATCAATGTGCGAATAGTTTTATTGAGTTAATTTGGGAAATAATTCAAACCAGGGGAAGCCAACAACTTGATTTTGACAATTATGTTAATAGTTTTTTGAAGCGGTTCTGCAAATTTACTGTTACCGATAAATTATTGCGAGGGTTTTAGAGTTTAACTTTTTTTTAATTGAATATCAAGGAACCCTGATACAGTTGCTAGTTCTGATCATCTTACTTTATCGTAGGCAGATTACCAGACTCTGCGTTATCAAAAATACATGAGAGATTTTGCCAAAAAATTACAATACCACTACTATACGAGGATCTACAATCACAATACAAAAATTTACGACATATACGAGCTATACATTTCAGGTTATAAAAAACTATAACTAGGAAATCACAGTATGATCAGACTGGATATCTGTGCACCTAGGCAACCTATCGTGTAGCCTCATCTTGCCAAAGCATGACCTTGTTACCAAGATGAACTGTTCATAACGATGATTCAGATATTCTGCTCCAGGAACCTCGTCAACATCCAAAGGTACAGTAGCAAGTGGAACATCAGACTGTGGGATAACGTGATCCACATTCTGTCTCTCTTTTTCATTTTGGTCCCTCATTTCTGCTGTGAGGTTGTGTAGAGTATCCTCAAACCCTCTTCAGTGTGTCTGGTCCAGGTATAGCTATGAGCAACTTCCCCTGGAAAGATATCTGCAATTCCATCCTTCACAAGGTCCTGCAATTTCCTCCTGCTTAGTTTCATGAAAACTGTAACTTCTGTAGATATTCACTAAGGTGTCGGCTGTTACCCTTGAAAATATTTGTCAACTTCCAAAGTTCAACATCCATAACATTCTTATTTATCCCAAACAAGTCCCGTGCTTCGCAGAGGTAATCTGAGCAGAAGAAGACGCCACATAAGAGGGATGCTCAAAGTACCCAACCACATATATTGGTCACCCCCATCCAAGAGAAGATCTGTTCAATCAACTAGGAGAATCATCCCAATCAAGCACTATAGATTTGGCAATGGATACTTTAATTTTTAAGCCTTGCAGAAAATGGCCAAGTTGGTAATCAAGGCTGCAAATTTTTCTTCTTCCAAACTAATTTTAATAGAGAGGTGTCATCCACAAATAGGATATTAGTAATCTGTTCATTTGGGAATATGATCCCTTCAACTTTAGGCGAGATCACTTCATCCCTTGGTGTGTAATATATAGCATCAACAACAATCACATATAAATAGGGGCAAAAGGACGTCCTTGCCTTTTTGACCCAGAAAGGGCAAAAGGATCAGACGTAACACTATTGACCTCAGACATAGCCTTAGCATCATTCACGACCATAGATATAACTGTCTTTAGCGAATCCAAGCCACTCCATCATAACTTAGCTTACTCTCGTTTGCACAATTCGTAGCCTCCCTTCCAAACTAATCTGAGTAGGACTTACAGTCTTTGGTAAAATATCTCCCAGTTTCTTAGCTATAACTTTTGCCAATAGGATACATTTCATAAAGTGACTGGTGTTCAGTTCATTATTAAGGCTTTATCACCTCTTGTTGGAATAAGTTTTAGAGTCCACTATTTATCTCAGAGCCTAGAGACTTCTTTTCAAAGGCTTCTTGATACACTTGGTTAAGATCTTCACCAATCTAGGAGCCTTGTCATTGGCCAAATCAGCAATTGCCTTATTTGTGTCTTCACGACATTTCTGCAATCATCCTGCAATCATCTTCCCTGACATTATCGGGGATAATGCCTCTAATCTTGTTTCTGAATGCCTCCATTATGACCTGTATCTTCTGCGGAGAAGAGAATGCAATAGCACATGGCAAAGGCAGACCCACAATCTGAACTCTTCCAACTCAAAAGCAGACCAATGGTCAATCACCTTCAAATAAAATTGTGTGATAATATTGACAGCAGAACACACATCTTCATCATTTAGAAGGGAGGTATCAAGTGAAAAGGCCTCTTTTAGCCCTCCAGGACCCGGGGCTTGATCAGAGTAGGAAATGTTTGCAAAGATGGGATGATGATCTAAGAGAGAGTAAGGTACCCTGATCCATCCACTGCCACTTCCCTACTTGAAAATAAAGAACTCACTGTTTGCAAAGAATCCATCCAGTCTACTGTAATTCCTTTTATTGCTTTGTTGAAAATTGCACCAAGAGGACTAGATACCTTTATGATCAGACTTTCCTCCTATCAGTGGGTTAGCCAACTTATATGTAAACTGCACTTCTACCAGAAGAATTTTCTCCTCCTTTGCATTCAAATTTACAGCCTACAGATTTATGCTATGGCCTCTCCACCATGTTAAAATCACCTTGGTCTCTATTTAGGACCTAAATATTTGGAATCCTTTCAAATGCACCATAGAGTAATATCAAGTGTAAAATTGACCGCTTCAACTTCTTGGAGCATTCTGGTCAGGGGATTTCAGCCCCTTCCATGAACCACAAATTAAATCCACATCCTTCAATTAGTGGTGTCCATCGAGGTGGTGCAGGGGCACCCATATAAAGATTGTACATGTTGTCATATTTCAAACTATACTGAGTTGCAAAAGTTACCAAGCAACATAAATTGTTTAGGATAAGATCTTTTCTTAGGATTTGTTCAGACCATTGTGGGGTCATTCTTCCCTATTCTATATTGATCTAGAATATTTTGTCAGCTGTTTTGGTGGGAAGTCTCTTTGGGTCAGTTTTCCTATTTTGTAATAGAGTTTTTAGGTTTAGGTTTAGTCAAGTTTCTGGATACGAAGTTATGAGGAGAAGAAATCTTTAGGAGAGCAAGTGTGTATATTGTTCATTTGATGAATCAATTAGAAGAATATTGTTATCTATCTCTTTCTGGTGCTGGTTTTTTTTGTTTTTTGCTTCCGTTGAGTTTATCTCTGCATCATTTTTGGTATTAGAGCTTAGCAAAAGGTCCAGACAAAGGTGAATTGTGAGTTTGTGTTTGTTGTGACAAGAAATTGTAGAGTGGCCACAAGACTAGGTTGAGTGGAGAGAATCTAGATAGGATAAAATGGTCACAAGAGGAGATTTATCTCATGAGAAGAGGATATTTTTAGATGCATGGGTTTCATATTGTGATTTTCAAAAATAAGAGAAGAGAGGAAGAGAAAAAAAAGAAAACAGAAGAGGAAGCTAGAATGAATCAAGAGATATTTAGAGAAAATGAGATTCCTAATGAGTGAACTTAAAAAAGGGGAAGAAAATTTAGAGAGACTAAAAGAGAAGTTGAAGAAAAATATGGAAAAAGAAAATAGTGATTTGGAGAAACAATCCATTGAGATTACAGAAGCTTGTGAAGATGGAATATAGAACTTGGTTGCCAATGAAGAGAAGACTTGTCCATTGGAAGGACCAAATGAACAAATTGATGCCGATATAAAAAGTTTGTAGCAAATAGTTGTCGATGAATCTTATGATAAAAAGGCTATGTTGTCGGATTTGCACCCTTGAGCTTGGGTCTGGGTCTGGATTCGAGCTCGGGTCTGCGACGAGTCCGGGTAGGGTCTGCATTTTGGCGTGCGGGTCCATAGACCCAGGAGGACCCGCAGGCCAAAATGCGGACCCTGCCTGGACCCGTCGCGGACCCGGGTGAATCCGAGCGGACCCGCGGCAGGTGGGGCCAAAAAGTGGCCCAAAAAAGCATTAAAATTATGTGTTTTTCATTTTTTTTTTTGCCAAACCTTAAAGTAAGGCCTATTAGATGCATTTCATTCATCTAATCTCTCATTTGCTTTGTCATTTTGCTCTCTCATTTTGGTGTGACCATTTTGCAAGTTCGAAGAGAAGGTTGTAGAGATTGTTTGTGGAGTCTCAAATCCTTCAAATAATCAGTGCTGAGTGTTCCAAGTATGCATTTGATCATTCCTTTTGCTTCTTTCATAGTTTGTTTTTAGTTTTTTAAATTTTTTAAATTTATTGTTCTAAATTTTTATCAGGTTTTGTATAAGTTTTGAAATATTTTTTTAAATTTGTTTTTATAGATTGCAAGAATCCAAGAATGAGTAGTTAGGGTTCAGTGGGTAGGGTGGGATCCCAAAGATTTAAAATTGATAAAGGCTCTCCTTTGTGGAAGTATACAACAAGAATTGAGCAATGTGCTGGTGGGGGAGGGTATATATGGAAATGCAATTTTTGCCAAAACCAATATAGAAACTCCTATTTTCGGGTTAAACATCATTTGATAGGTCCACCAGGTCAAGGGATTTCCATGTGTGAGGGGCCCCTAGAGGGAGGTAAAAAAGGATTGCCGGCTCCTCAAATAGTAGGCATGTTAAAAGATTAAGAAGAGGCTAATAGGTTAGTGTCAAAGGCAAAAAAAGATAAGTCAAAGCAAATACCACCAACACCACCTTCTCAAACAATTAGTAAACCACATCCCTTCCTACCTACCCCATCTATGGATGAAGATGAAATAGAAACACACACATCTTACAAGAGAGGTCCATTAGATATGGCATTTGAAAATGACAAGAGAGAAATTGCTGACATAAAGGTTGCGCGTTGCCTTATTACAAATGGTGTTTCATTCAATCTAGTGAGATCCCCTTATTGGAGAGAGATGGTGAAAGCAATAAATGATGCACCTCATGGTTACCAATCCCCTGGATATGAAAAGTTGAGAACCACCATATTGCATAAGGAGAGAAAGAATGTAGAAAACCTCCTCAAATCAATAAGAGATTCTTGGATCCAAACGGGGGTGAGCATTGTCTCTGATGGATAAAAAGATTGCAAAAACCGTCAATTAATAAATGTGGTTGCTGTTTGCCCCAAGGGGGCAATGTTTTTGAAGGCAGTTGATTGTGAAGGGCAAGTAAAGGATGCAAATTTTATTGCCCAACTTCTCATTGAATCCATAGAGTCTGTGGGAGTTGACAATGTTGTCCAAGTAATAACAGATAATGCTAAAGTTTGTAAGGCTGCAGGTGCTTTGGTAGAAGCACGATATGAGCATATTTTTTGGACACCATGCACTGTCCACACCTTGAATTTGGTGATGAAAACAATGGGCAGCCAAATTGAATGGATGAAAAATGTGTAGGAGGTGGGTGAGCAGATCCAAATGTTTGTGACAAACCACCATATGTCACAAGCAATTTTCAGAACTTTCTTCCGCTTGGAATTATTGAAGGTAAATTTTAAACTTTATTTAGCTTCATTTATCATTTTAATTTTTCTGTCATACTTTACAAAATTTAATACATATTCTTAAATTTTTGTGTTATCAACTTATCATATTAACTTACAATTTGAATTAACATGGTAATAGGTTGCTGAAACAAGGTTTGCTTCACACACAATCGTCTTTAGACGACTTGTCAGGGTGAAAGAGGCATTGGGTCAAATGGTTATTAGCAACAAATGGGGTGGATGGAAGCAAGCTGATACAAAAAAGGCCAAAACTGTAAAGGATTTGATCTTGAGTGATAATTTTTGGAATACGCTGGAATATGCATTAGAACTCATCGAGCCCATCATGTCTATGCTTCGGTATGCCGACATGGGGAACATATATGATGCCATGGACTCTATGCTAGAAAGAATGAAATCAGTAAGTTAAAATTTTTATACAATACTTTATCCTTGTTTATTGAAAGATTTTGATTTTTGATTTTAATTAAGTTATTAACACTACATCAAGATAACTTACATGTACATCATTTGACATCCCAAGTCATTCAGGGGAGAGAACAGGATCCTGATACCTTGTACACTAAGGTGGAGAAAATTGTTCTACATCGTTGGAACAAGATGACTACACCTTTACACCTCCTGACATATGCACTTTCTCCTAGATATTATAGCAGTGAGATACTTTCTATTCTTGGTAGAGTGGCACCATATAGAGATCTTAAAGTTGCTGCTGGGTATAAGAGGGCACTTAACATGCTCTTTAGTGATCCTGATGTGGCATCAAATGTTAGGAGAGAGTTTGTTGATTTCGTCTGAAGCAAAAATACAGAGCCTGATGCAATCAATGATCAAAGTAGATTGGATGGTGGTATTTACATGGGGAAAGTTACATGTACCTCCAACCTCTTGCCATTAATATCTTGTCACAAGTATGTATTGAAGTTTTTTTTCCTTTTCTTATGGCCACTTAGCTTGTTGAATTAGCACTCTTAAATTCCTATTGTATTGTAAAATTACTTAGCTAATCTTTTAAAATTTGTTGGTTGTCTCTCTAAGTTGCGAGCTCTTTTGCTGTTGAGTGGAATTGGAGTACATACTCCTTTATCCACTCAGTGAAGCGTAACTGGTTGGGTTCGAAGAAAGCAGAGGACTTGGTATTTATTCACAACAACTGGCGCCTCTTATCATGCAAGGATCCAGGATATAAGAAGGGACCAAAGAATTTGTGGGATGTACTACCTGAGACTTCTAACTTGGATATGACTGTCCAAGATATATCTAGAATTGCCTTGCTAGATGTTGAGGAGGACAAGGAGGAGGATGTGGGTGCATTTGGGGCTAGTGGAACCGGTTTGGATTCCAATGATGTGGAAAATGTCAATGATATAGATGAGGATGAAGCCATTGATCTCTCATATTTTGATGACCCATTTGACCCTTGAAGGGCATTTGCATCTTTGATAAACTATGTTTAAACATTTGTCATTGACTTATTGAATCATTTATGATTTATCACTATGTTTCACAGTTTCAAACTTTATTAAGTCATAATTTATTATCTATCAATCTGATGAAGTAGTCTATGTTTTGAAATTCCATTTTGCATTTCAGTAATTCAATGTATGATTTTATTTACAACATTAGCATAGATTAATGAGTGAGTATTTAATGTTTATCTTTGACATTTGGCACTGATCAATAATCAAGTAACATTGATATATTCATACTATGGAATGACTTAGTTTTACTTTTACAACTATGTGAGTTTTTATTTTTTTTGCATATATATATATATACACTGACGAACCCACACACGAACCCAAATGGGGAAAAAAAAATTGCTCGAACCCACGAACCGAACCTCGAACCCGAACCCGAACCCGTCCTCGAACCCGAATTGACGACTTAGTAAAAAGGTTCTTGAAGATAGGAAAGAGGTTGAAGTGGTGCTTGTTGATGAGCCTTGTGATGAAAATGTTCATAAAGATGGAAAAGAGGTGGATGTGTTGGTTCCTGATGTATCCAAGAGATGGCATTTGAAGTTAAGAAAGAAAGTGGTATTGCTTATCAAAAGGATAATAGTTGCAACAAGGAAGAAGACTGATGATGAAGCTAAGAGGATATTTAAGGATCAAATGGTGATGAATTTGTCTCCAAGCATGAAGATATTGCAGCATAAAGACATCCAAAAAAAGGATGCAAAGGTTCCTATAGTGAACCAAATTGATGAATTCATATATGATGAGGTCCCCTTTGTTTTTTCTAAACCATTTATTGCATGTTTACCAGAGTTCTATTTGAATTCTTCTGTGGAAGAGGTTTATGAAAATATGAAAGTTGACTTAGTTACTTGGCCAGAGTACAAACAACAAATACCAAGGAATTGGAAGACAAGAAAGAGGAAGGACAAGCCAAGGGACTTGGATTCTATTGTCCCTGGGAATATGGTGCAGGGGCACCCATATAAAGATTGTACATGTTGCTGCATTTTAGACTCTACCGAGTTGCAGAAGTTACCGAGCACAAAAAATTGTTTAGGATAAGATCTTTTCTTGGGATTTGTTTAGACCATTGTGAGGTCATTCTTCCCTATTCTATATTGATCTAGAATATTCTGTAGGCCGTTTTGGCAGGAAGTCTCTTTGGGTCGGTTTTTCTATTTTGTAATAATCTAGAATGTTTCGTAGACTGTCCTAGCAAGTATAAATAAAGTTTTTAAGTTTAGGTTTAGTCAAGTTTCTGGATAAGAAGTTACCGGGAGAAGAAATCTTTAGGAGAGCAAGTGTATATACTGTTCATTTGATAAATCAATTAGAAGAATATTGTTAGCTATCTCTTTCTGGTGCTGGTTCCTTTTGTTTTTTTTGCTTCCATTGAGTTTATCTTTGCATCACGAGGTTTTTAAATTCTTGTAACATTCAAACATCAATTTGCTGGTATTCTTTTTAGCTTTCTTTCAGGTAGTGGTTACCATGGGTCTACCTCTTTTCTTCTTACCTCTTAGATCCTTTGTTTTTTTTTTCCCCCGTTTCATCGTGAGCTAAGTCCACCGATGACTAGTGGCTGATGCGAGCTTAGGACGAGACTAGTCCCCCATGGGTGAGAGCAACAACACGCAAGCCACTCACCAAGAAAACTAGAGGCAGACTTGAACGTGAGACCATGGAGTGACCCATGACTTCAAACCTTATCCCTCTACTATGCACGCTAGGGGTTGGCCCCGCCTTAGGTTCTTTGCTATAACAAATTCATCCAACTTGTCAACACCACTATTACTCCTATTGAGAGTGGGGGCAATTCTGCATCTTGTCTCACCATTGTTGATGATGGTATGGATCCCTGTATCCACACCACCACCCTCCTTTTTCATAGGTGGGTAGTCTAAATTGAATTACATCTAGGAGATCCATTGTTTCTCTTAGTTTCTGCCAAAGTCAGGATACTATTGTATTAATTCATTTAGTTCCCCTATTAATTATATTATTTTATTACTTTAACCAATTAGAACAAAGAATTAAAAATTTTTATTAATAGAAATTATTAAAATTACCATATATTTTAATGCTGATGGTTTCTCATGAAAAAAGGCAAGGACAAAATTCAATTTTTTGAAAAAATATCTTACATTAAATTAAGCCCCTTTCCATATGACATATTTTTGGCTATCACCACATGTTTTAATGTGACAAAATCTTTACCAAAACTTTCATCTTGTCGGGCGAAGGAATTAATAGGAATTATGATATTAAAAAATAGATTAAAATCTTTTTATCAGATTTTCTGTCAAATGCCAAACACATTACTCATGTCTGTTGTCAGTTGCAGCCTTTTTCAGCATGTTTTGAAGACTTAGAAAAAGCTTAAAATACAACTGGATGAGCTTAATTTTACGTTTGTAGGCAGTATAAAATAGATGCATGAAGCATTAGCGGCTTAGACCAAATAATATCAAGTTTGTTGTTTGTTGAACTACTATAAATGAAATTTTACTTTCTTGGATTATTTAATTGGCTTATCTAATACAAAATCATTAAATAAAAATAAGGGTAATTATTTTAACTAAGAATATAAAATTTAATATAATTTGACACATTTTGTTTAATTTCTCAGTTTCAACCACCAACATAAAAATTACAAAGATGAACTAGAATAAAAAATTAATCCATACAAATATTTTAACTAATAGTATTTTTCTATATTATGTTGAGATAATATGAAAATTAGACAATTATAAAATTGAGATAAACAAAATGATATTTATTAAATTTTCTTTATCTTATTTTTAGATAATTTGAAAATTATAAAAATATAAATTTGATTAATCTAATGATAATGTATTATTCTATTTTATATTTAGATTTTAATTATCTTATATAGAAGTGTTATTTTTTCTTTTTGTTTTGATTGGTAAATGGCCGAAGCTTAGATTAATTATTATTATTTGTTGAAATTATTAGTTGGAATTATTATTATATGTTAGGCTCACAAGTTACCGTTGCATTGTAGGCTTTTGCTTTTGCTTATATAGAAGTGTTATTTTAATTTTTACACATAGAATGACATTATAAATATAATGAATTGAAGAGGCTTACATGATTTGGTTTAGTCTTTTAGTATGATTTTAAATTTTTTTTTAAAAAAAAGATCTATAGTAATTAGCAATTGATAATAAATTATTACACGTTATTTATTAAGTTCACAATTCGTCTTAATACTAAAATATGAGGAGAACCATCATCTTCTATTACAAGCATGAATTTTGATGATATAGGGAGTATTATAGATATGTTACTATGATGATATGTTACATTCATGACTGAGTTTGTCATTGATGTCAACATAGTAGTTTTTTGTGGAATCTAATAGAAAAACAACATAAAGATCAAGTTAGCACAGATGACTAGTTGAGTATTCTAACTATCCGAGGTTATGGGGGATACTTCTAAGTATCTAGCATATGTAGTTAACATCAAAAGAAGAAATGCTAAGTCTGGAAGAAGTTATGTAAGTTTTGGTGATGTTTGTTCTGAGATAGAGTTTATAGAGGCATGTTCTGGTAAACTTGATATGTCTCTTAACAGAGTCGTTATTCTGAGAGTTGAGGCTGAGGATATGAAGAAGACATTTTGGTGATGACATGGCTAAGATCACTCGTCATAATATTGCGTGTACAAAAAGTTATTCAAGTTGCAAGGCGGGAGATTAATGGTATCGCTAAGTGTAATATGTTCTTAATATGATCCTATAATGATTAATTGAGAAAGTCTAATAGCCAACTCAAAGAATTGTTTTATGGACTTGGTATAAAGGAAGAACATTTTCCTTTATCAAGTATGACATGGAAAAGTAATTTTGTAAGCAATACAAGTGCAAAATGCGAAGTTGAGTAGAGTAGAGCAGAAGTGAAGGAAACTTCATTGCCAAGGTTTTGTTGAGTGATCCGAGGTTTGATATTTGGATCTGCGGTTCGTGACTTGGTCTACAAGGTCTTACAATGATTGGTTTGGTTGACAGAACAAAGGAAAGAACATAATAGTAAATTGCATGTTTGAGCAGTAAGCTTTTCTTATAGTTGAAATTGCATGTTTGGGCAGTGGGCTAATCTTGCATACATTGTACTACAACTCCTAATAGGGTTGGCACAACTCCTAACAGGGTTGGAATCTCCTAACAGAGATTCAAAGTCTCCTAACAAGGACTCTATGTATTGAATGCTATAATAGATTCCTACCAGGGTCCACCCTCTAATAAGGAAAATTAATATAAGTACATCATCTTGTGGGCATCATTTCCATTGGGGTTTTCCCTCTGATCAAGGGTTTCCCTAGTCAACATATCTGATGTAATTGTCTATGTGCATCTTATTATAGTTTTTGTTTACTTTGGTTGAATGGTTAAGTTTGTTTAAAAAAGACAAATGTATTAATTGTTGGATAAGTGATTCCCCCCACCCCCCATCCCCCTCTTCCCCCCTTCAGTTATCTTGGTGGGCTATTGTTTCTAACATCTTCTTCTCTAGAAAAAGATATAGGAGAATGGCCTTCCTCTTCAGGTCCATAACTTTTGTCCTTACCTTATTTAGGTCCTCTTTTAGCACCATGCAACCATCAAAGCATGAGGGGAGAGTATTTTTACATGTCCTTGTACCCCCATCCTCCTTAGGCATCATATAATTGGTCATGTGAGGGTTTTGTACAAGTTTAGGTAATCCAATATCAAAATATCTAGAATTTGATCAAAATGCTTTTGAAATGTCAAATATTTGAGAGCCTATTTCTGTATCTATTCATCTTTCAATCTCTATTTCCACATATTTCTTCTTCAATCTCTTCATTATCTCTGAATCATTATCCATGATCTCTCCCTCCCTACCTACCTCCATCTGTTAATTCCCATATCCATATTTATCTTTCTATCTACTTTAAACTAACTACACTATTGTCAGGTGTTACGGTTGTAGCTTCTATCGGATTGATTTTAACATGAGATACCTTGATGGTAAATCATCTTTAAGATAAACATCCTATATATAAAATATATATTATATATGTAATATAATATATTATATATATTGTACATTATATATTATTATATAATTATATAGTAATATATTACATATATGTTTAACATATTAATATTACATATATGCTTAAGATGAGTTACACATATGGTTCTTTATATTACTATTATGTTAATATGTTAACTAGTGATGTTTAACCGTAGAGATATGTCTGAGATGTGTCTCCTCCTCTCATATTTATAAGCCTTCATTTTCATTTGGAACACAATGAATACAATGGAAATTGTTAGCACATTTGCAATGGTCCTAGAAACCAACATGGTATTAGAGTCAGGCTGCAAATGTAAGGAAGAAAGCAATACTAGCATGAAAGCATAAAATAAAAAAATGATTGAATATGAGGAATATAGAAAATGAAATTAGATAATACAAATTATCTTATCCTTCGTAGCACACTGTAGAAAACTTAGTCTAATGGAAAGGAATCTCATAGAACCAAAGGTCAAAACTTGTTGTGACTATTTGAAGTAGTCGTAATTTATTTGGGTCATTTCCCAGTAGTTTTTTGGCTACCCCATCTTAAGAGCTTTTCCTTTGGTGTACAATAACAATGGGGGAAAGTCTGGATTTATCATATAATCGCTTCGCTAGAGACTTGTCTGATTTTATATTAGAAAAGTTTGAATTGAAATATTTGGTTTATACCAGATCTGTCTTAATTGAAATATTTGGACCTGTTCTCTAACTTCATCGGTTTGACTCTTCGAAGCATTGGCAAGCTTCAAAGGCTTGAGACTTTGGACATGTGTTGTAATTTTCTAGAGGGAACTATTTTGAGCTTTCTGATGAATATGAGCAACCTTGTAGAGTTGAAGTTGGCAAACAATCCATTTTTCCTTGGAATCTGATAGAGAATTTATGGTTGCCCAACAACTATCTAATGGATAAGATTCCTGAGTTTGTAGGCAACCTATCAACTTTGGACTTGTCCTGGAATTAGTTACTTTTAATAAAGATTATATAAGGTTTGATGGAGTTTGTATTATTACAAACTGAAGAAATTGTTGAGTCATCAGTAATATTAAGGTATTAATCATAAAATAATGCCAACACAGAATAAACATGTAACTCGAACGTTATAAAATGATGCCCATAAAATAAGAAGCAAGCCATGCCAAAACCAATTTTGTATAAATAAAATAAAATTTGTGGGCCAAGTTTGTCAAGGCTTTCAAAAGATTCACAGAGTTTGAGTTTTCTTGTGTGGAAATATTGCATTTGTTGAATCTTACACAAGGAGAATAGTTGGGATGGTTTATCATGTACAAAGTTTTCTTCACATTATCTATGTATTGCTGCATATTTAAGAAGATGGTTAAACTGTAGACAAATAATAATATGATAACATAAGCTTGTTGAGATTGACAAACCAAATTTGGTTTGCCCACATGTCCAAACTGATAATGATAGAAATTGAACATTGGTTAATTTGAATGTGTTTTAAGTTTTTGAAGTCGCAACATTCATATTCAAAATTGGGCACAATAAAAATATAAGTAGAATGAATTAGTGGCTTCTAGTCTATGTTGCTTATTGCCACCTATTAGATATCGAACACATGTTATCTTTGGAAGTTCGATAGAATTGGTTTTATCTGGATCTATCGCCATCACTAGGTATAATTCAAAATTAAGCACAATATCCATAAAAGCTGCTCACCATAGAACATTGAAAATTACAAAGAAAAGGTATTGGAGGCATCGAGAACCGACACATTAAATGTGGGTGGAAGGTACAGGTAAGTATTATGTTATTTAAGATCATTAAATATGTATATAGTAGTGATATGAGAATAATATAGATCAGAATGTGTATATTATCCAAAATTATGGATTATTGTTTGGTATTATTTTAAGGTAATGTTATATTATGTTTATCATCGATATTCATTTAATGATATTTTATTATCAAGTTGAATATAAATATAAATGATTTTATTTATTGAAATAAAATGAACATATTTGTGATAATCAATTCTTTATATCAGAAATGTTAGAAATTGGATAATATTGTGTTAACCTAAGGGGTTAGCACCATGAATATTGATGAGACTCGAAAGATGGAGCATGCGAGATATTCATATCCCTATTGTCCGCCATGTTCGAGAATCAATGTGCCAAAATATTTTGAAGTTGTTAGCATATGTATATTTGATTGACCTTGGATAGAGGATGCTCATCAAGAAGAATCTTAAGGGGTGCGCTCTCGAGAAGATGACAATGTAGCCATGAGCTAGGAAGCCTGATCTGGAGATGTCCTTAAGATTGCAGATTAAGATAGAGGGTAGAATAATATAGTTAGATTTATTATTGTTTAAGTACTTACATTAATTTTGTAGGTATAATTGATCCCTAACTAACTAACCCTAATATGGGGACAATATAGTGGTCCCTAACTAACTTTGAGGTATTTTGGGTGTAAAGGAAAAGGGAACTTAAGTTTTGGAAATCGATAACTACTCCTATTCTTGATTGACATATTCCTAAGGCATGCAAATAAGGTTTGTAGAGTATACAAGGTATGGATTTATTATTATTTCATATTTAGAGTGAATGAATTGTTATTTAACATTCGATTATATAGTATTATGAAAAATGTATGTAAATAAAGCTAGTCATTATGAATAATAACATCAATCATGAAAGTTATAAGGGTATGTGGACAATACATACGTCCTTAGTTATAGCTAGGAAAATATTATATTGATTCCATAGGAAAATAATAATATGTTGAAAATATCAATTAAAGTATATCTACAGAAAATGGAATATATGTATATATGGTTAATGCATATACTTAAATTAGATATTTATTGTATTAAAATAATGGGGATCATTCTTAGATTAATGTCTAATGGAATGAAATATCAAACAAAAGAATTATTGATGTACAAATGAGAATTTATCATCCTTGAGTATTTAATTTATCTAATCATTGTAATATCTTGTTTACTTGTATTTCTATACGTAAAAGGGAGATTGAGACTCAGAGGGAGGTTGATATATCAGGCAACCTTGAAAGAGAGGGAGAAGTTAGACGATGTTATTTAGTTAACCTTTAGTGATCTCGGTCTTAGTGATTAAGAGGGAGTAAAAAAAATGTTGAGATGGATTTCTCTAGTGATCAATAAATTGCCACTGTCAAGAGGACCGTGATACATACATTGTGACCATGTGATTAATGGGCCTACCCCCTGTGTACAACATTGAGGAAGTGATGACTTCTAAATGATGTCACTTGTAATTATAGAAGTTACTGTAAAGAAATTCGAGTTGTTGTGAGATGTTAATGAAATTTTTAAGAATTCATTTGAACCATCTACGAGTCTCTCTTTGATGAATGGAACTTGATGTATGAGTTGTAGAGTCATTCATGTGGCACAATCATACTTAATCAAGATACTAGCATATTGTGGACGAGTTTGTTCAAATAGAAGGACATGTTCGCTTCTAATGTTAAACTAAATTAATGTTTGGACCCCCAATGGATGAAAAGAACAAGTTGGAACTTAGAAAGGAGTTGCTACATTTGATACAAAATTGTTCAATAATATAAGAATAAGTGGAAAATTTACATTGTGGGGGGAATAATAGTCAATGTTCCATTCCCACTTGAACCTTATTTAGAGGGAAGGTGTTCCATTCTCAAATAATCTAGAAAGACAATTTTTGAATCTTCATGTGCAGATAAGTATTTTTATCTTTTACATTTATCCACTCTTTGTAGTCTCTCTCTTATTTGTAATTATATACATACTATAATGGTTATTTGCCTTGATATTTTCCTTTATGTTTGAGGACATTCTTACAAGAAAAGAAGGTTGGTACTTTACATATGTTACCAAATATTGTGCATACTCAATCTAATGATAGTAGCTCCAAAGAGCCTGATGATCAAGATGGATAAAGTGAGGCTCTTGAAGCAAACATCTCTAACGATTGAGATGATGAGATTCTTCTACATTAAGAGGAAGTTGACACTTCTTTTAAGGCAATGCAAGAGCTTAGAAGATTGATACTTAGAGGGAGTCTAGAAATACATGTGTGTAACTGCATGATTTTGATGGGCCCACTCCTATGTATACCATGAGGAAGTGATGACTTATAACCAAAAAATTAGTCATTAGATTCAGAGTGAGTTTGACAAGAATCCTTGCAGAAGAGAGTCTCTAAAGGAGTAACTACTAGACTTGACTTCCCAGGATCGTTGTTCAGAGGGAGATTTTTTTGAGGTGCAATCCTTTGTGAATGATATCTTATTTATGAGGGGAAGTTCTAAGTGAAACTCCTTGTAATGCATTCTTCTCTGTGAGAGAAAATTAAGGTGAAAGCCTTTATACCACCCTTTGAATGGGTTCATGGTGATTATTACTTCACAAATGATATGTAATGAAAGGTGACGATCTTTCATTGACATATATAAACAAAAGGTAACTATTATAGGATGATGCTCTTATAAATGGTAGACCTGTTATCACGAGTGTTGGAAATCATGATAACGAACAGACATAAGGTAACCATTGTAAGGTGGCGATCTTATAAATGATAGAACTGTTATCATGGTTCTTTGCGCCAGATTTTTCTGGATGGCACTGTTGCGGTTCCACAACACACACCCCAATTTTAACTTCAGAAATGGGGACCCCCTTTTTTTGGCTCACAGAAGCTCGTTGGTCAGAATAGGGTATCTTCCAAGGTGGCTCAAGGAGTGGAATTTTTGTAGTTTGGGTTTAGGAGTCTAGTCAACTAGCATCATTTTCATTTACCCCTAACACAAGTATATTGATGTTTATCTTTTGTGTAGGTCATCATGGAATCCTCATCATTCATAGCAAAAAAAAATTACCATGGTATTGCATGTGCATTTTCAAAATTAATGCCTTGGGATTTCAGATAGAAGTAGGAGGAGTTCACGTCTATGAAAATTTTGGGATATAAAGATGGTATAAATAATCAAAAAGGGAAAAATAAATACACTAGAGTGCTCCCAAACCTCGTATGAGAAAAACCCATAAACCATTTTCAAAATTGAGAACTTCAATTTTTTGGTGAATTGAGCACCTTGCACAAATTCCCTGAAGGTGCACATGTGCACAACTGGAAGATTTGCTGAATGGATTGTCTACAGAAGGTGCACATGTGTGAAGGTGTGCATTGTAATTTTAAGATATGCATAAGTTGAAGCACTCTAGAAGGTGTGCATGTGCGAAGGTGCACATTGTAGTTTTGAGATATGCATAAGTTGAAGGACTCTAGAAGGTGCGCATGTGTGAAGGTGCACATTGTAATTTTGAGATATGCATAAGTTGAATGACTCTAGAAGGTACACATATGAAAAGGTGCACAATTTTACAAGTTTTGAAGAGAACAGTACATAAGTGCGGAAGGTGCACAAATAGACCTAAATCATCAAAAGGATCAAAATAAGTACACTAGAGTGCGCCCAGACCTCATTTGAGTAAAACCCAGAAACCATTTTCAAAACTGAGAACTTAGATTTTTTGGTGAATTGAGCACCTTGCACAAATTCCTTGAAGGTGCACAATTAGAAGATTTAAGTGAATGAATTGTCTCCTAAGATGTGTAGGTGCACATATCTAAAACATCCAGAGGCCCTCCAAGGTCCTAAACATTACCATGACTTCCTTGTCTTCTGCACCAGCTAAGATCACACTTAAACCCATGACTTTTAAGTTCCAAGGAATGCCCAAGAAGTCACACTTCATGATTTCCATAGGAAAGTGAGGGTAAAGTATGAAGCTTTAGACTTATTATCTCATCAATAAATCACCTCTACTATCCAAAAGTTCAAAGGGAAACATCCACACATCCTTTTGATATAAAGGGGAAACAAACCCAGATGCTAGAAATCAAGTTTTGACACTTGAAGATTTTTTGGATTTTTGGGTTCTATCACCAAGGTGCACATGTGCACTTTTCTCAGAGGTGCACCAATAGTTTTCAGGAAGAAGTAGTGTGCTGACAATTAATTGCCAGTTGTTATTTTAGAGCATTCCTTGCATCAGAAACACATTTTGAGGACAACTCAACTCCCAGAGACACCTAAAGAAGGTTAAGCTTCCATTTTTAGAGCTCCCAAAGAATCCTAGATTATCTTATGGATTTTATCTTCTTATCTTCTCATTATTTTATTCTTTTAAGTCATGTAAAGGCTCATGCACCCATTAATTGATATAAACAAGGGTGGAGACCATTTAACACCATTTAGAGAGTCAGTCAATATGTAATTAGCTTTATTTTATAGTTTTTTAGCATGCTTTTGCATTAGAAGAGCTCTCACTCCTAACACAAAAGGAGGAGAGGATTTCTTATAAATACATGGATGTAAAATGTACTCTAGGCCTTTATTTTGATGCAATAATACATGCTATTGGTGCTCTTATTTTGAGTGTAGTTATTCTTGTCGGAGTGTGTTATTTTTGTGAATGCATGTTCATGAATAATAATAAAGCCAATGGTTTTATTGTGTTGTTATGATTGTGCAACCTTTTAGTTCTAGTGTTTGCCTTGTGTTAACAAATTCCATTGACGCACCAAGTTGGAGAAAAGATCACCTATTGTTCTTGCATAGCTTCTTGTCTTGCATAAGCGCACTTTCTGTGGCCTTGCGATTTGATGAGAGGTGAAACATCTTTTGGTTATTATTGAGTTCCCATTGATGATGACAACAGTGGAATTGATGAAGCATTGCTCCTATTTTCATTGGTTTCTTACTAAATATTTTCAATGATTTAATTCCCAAACATGTTGTTGCCGTGGTTTATATATGTTAGGAATTTCCTTTTCAAGTTATTTTCTTTAATCTCTCGTTACCTTATCTTTGTTATTTTATTTGCTAACACTTGTTTAAAATAAGAATTTATATAGTTGCTAATAAATTGCATTCATCATAAAACAAAAAATACCAAACTACATGAAGACTTACCTCAGAAAAGGAGATCCTACAAAGAGATGCTATGTATGCAAAGAACTTGGTCATATAGCAAATAATTGCATGAATATAGGAAAAGTTGAAGATGAAAAGAAAGAAAAGGCTAATACAATCAAAAGATAAATGAAGCAACAATTGGTAAAGAAGTCTCTAGAGAATTCTAGTGAAATCAATGAGGTCACTGACACCCAAGACAATGGATTGGTTAATTCAATCATCTCTGCATAAATATGCAAGGAGATCACTAGAGCAATGATAAAACTTATAATCTACATTATTTCTAGTCATCTAAGCAAGATAGTCTAAAGAAGGTGGCTGTCGAGCATCAATAACCAAGCACTACTGAGGTTCTACAGAAGATTTTTGTTGAGCATCAAAAAAATACCAAGCATCAAGCTATAGGATCCGAGTCATAGACTGTGGTTGCCAAAAAATAGACAGAGGAAGATGAGTTACAACATGAATCTAGTTAACAACAACTAGATGAACCCATATCTAAAGTTGTATTGGAAAAATATGTAAGAAGACGTCATGCACTAAAACAAATCATTGGAGATAAAGATTCATGAGTTATGATGGGAAGAGGATTGAAGAGTGACACATGTTTGTTATGTGAATTTGAACATAAATCCATAAAAGATGTTTTGGATAATGAAGATTTGATCAAAGCAATGAATGAATAAATTGAGTAGATTGAGAAGGAAAAAACATGGAAATTGGTACCCAGACCTAAAGATAAAAATGTAATTGACAGTAAGTGGGTGATTTAGAAACAAGCTGAATGAGAAAGGTGAAATCACAAGGAACAAGGCAAGACTAGTTTTTAAGGGATATGCACAAGAGGAAGGGGTTGAATATGGAGAAACCTTTGCCCTAGTTGAAAGGTTAGAAGAAGTGAGGACTTTTCTTGCATACGCTTCTTACAAAGAATTTAAAGTGTACCAAATGGATGTAAAATCTACATTTCTAAATTTATTTATGGAGGAAGAAGTCTACATTGAACAAACTAAAGTGCTTGTTGATCCAAACAAAAAGAATATGGTATGTAAATTACACAAAGCTTTATATGGTTATAGAAAGCCCTTAGAAAATGGTATGAAAAGTTACACAATTAGTTGGTAAAGATTGATTTTGCTAGAACTAATGACAAAAAAAATTTGTATATGATAAGTGAAACTGAAAATAAGATATTGCTAGCTGAAATTTTTGTCAGTGAAATTATATTTGGAGGAAAGGATTCATTGAACAAGTCATTTGATGATCAAATGAAAAAGGAATTTGAATTATCAATGTTTGGAGAGATTAAATTATTTGTTGGTTTTCAAGTTTATCAAATGAACAAAAGTAATTTCATTACTAAGTCAAAGTATTGTTGAAAATCTAATAGGGAAAGTGTGGGTGGGGGACACTTCAAACAAGTATCAAATTTGATAGCTCCACCATGGAACCTTATCTCAACAATACCATAAATTAAATGAACATTTACTAGAATGAATAATAAGATCTAGCACATAATAGTATGAATAACTCACAAACATGTAAAGTAGCTCATAACACATGAACAAAAAGATTTGGTTACATAGAAACCCTCCAATTTGAAGGTAAAATTGCAATGGGGATGACACCCACAAATATTCACTGCTACAACAATAAAGTTCATCTGTTAGAGCTACAAGTTTGATCACTTTCAAAGATCTAACCTATGAGGGGTCTTTCCTATTAAGAGAATATAAGACTTAAAATCTATCTTGATTTAAGGATTTAACCTTATGATGCAAGCAGGGAGGTGTTCTACATGTTCTTCTTACAAACTCTTCCACTAGAATTCTTCCAAGCCTTACCAAGAACATCACAATCAGCCCCTCATGACTCTCCCAAGGCTAGAGACTAGGTGATTGTCCCTTTCCTCATGCCACACTCACCTCTTCCAAGTATCTCTACCTATATCTTCACAAACACAAACAATGACCCTTCTCACCACACAACACCTCCACTCCCTTACACCCTCTAGGATCTTTGACAAAATCCACACATCCAAATGCTTCCAAGGGCTTAGCTAATCCCAAAAAACATGGTTTCAAACACTCATAAGGTTCCACACACCTTAGTGGGCTCCAAACACCAATCCTAACAAACTGATCTAATGAGGGCTCTTCCTTGTAGCCAAATCTTGGGGTTTTTGGGTAGCAAATCAAAATATTTCAAAAAAACTACTAAAACTAAAAGAGGATTCAAATACACAATACTGAACTCTACTAAACTTCAAAATCTTATATTTCAACATTAAGGTGTTCAAATTGTAGGCCCTAGTTGAGGCTAATAGGCCTAAAAGGAACACTCATACTTCAAACTCACAAAACACTCAAGGAACTTGCATAAATTAACTTTAACAAAATGTTTACCTTACCAAAATATTTCCAACTTTTGACTTTTGGGCACCTAGCCACTGTGGAGATGATTAAACTTTCAAACCCCAACCTTAATGAGAGTTTCATTGCTATTTTGAGAATTTACTTAAAACCTCCATTATCCTGATTTCCCAACTCTTCCAATGGATTCTTCAGCATCCCATGAATGAATAAAAAACTCCAAACACACATGCAAACTCTAGACAAGCTTTTGTCACATTTTTCTTAAGTGTTGATTCACTGTATTTTACATGTAACAACAATTGCCTTATAGATTCTTGGCCAAATCCATTTTAACGAGCAGGTTTATGGTGTAAACCTACAAGATGGAAATCTAAACTATAAATAAATTAAACCTACAAGATGTAAATCTAAAATTATAAATAAAACACTCATATCTTCCCTAACTCCATACAATGAGAACATGCAACCTATGTGGTACTTCAGTCTGAAAGTGTACAACATTTACTGTCTTAATAGTGAGTAGTAATATCTTGGCAATAATGCAATGATACTAGGCCCACATTTAACATCAGTAGTAGTTCTAGACTTCATTACCATATATATAGGAAGCTCATGAATCATTACATCCATGAGGTTAGAAATAAGATATCAGGACTGCAATCAAATACTAGTACACCAATAAATTTTCAAGAAAAAACTAATTTTTTATTATACAAAACCACACACCATACCCTTCACCTTTCTTCTCCACATCTCCTTCTCTATCCTCTACATGATATTGCATTACTTATGTAATAGCATGAACTTTCACATCCCCAAAGAGTTTGTCCAAGATGGTTGACCTTCCATCTTCTAAAAATTGTCATGTTGCAAAATGTTGTCAGTAACATTTTTGACAACATAGCAACATTTTACACTTTTTTTGCATTTTGGCATTTTATGCTACCACATGCCTACTTAGGACCTTAAATATGTCCAAAGGATTGTAATGAACATTTTAACACTACATTTTACTCCATCTATGACCTTGCATGACATTTTCCACTTTTAGGGTCTTTGACTTACTTTGACTAAAACATAACCTTGGTCTACATGACCTTAATTGAACACATACATGAAATTGAGATAACTAATTCACTAACCTAACAACTCAAAAATACTAACTATGATCCAAAATTCAATGTAGATGGTTAGGGTGCTCCTGCACGATACTCTCTTTGTTGAAAAAACTCAAGTCCCTTGAGTTTGCTGCAAGGACTTTGATTGATGTTGATGTTGCCTCCTTGTTCAGTTGCTTGACACTTTGTCCAACCATTGTCTTCTTCATCTTCACATTGTTCCAAATGATCTTGATCTCTGTCATTCTTCTTGGATGCCAAACTATGATCTTCTTTTCTTCAACCCTGTCTTGGACTATAGGGATAATCATAATTGTGCCAATGTCTGGTAGTTCTTTTATATGAGATACCTTGGCTCCATATGAACCAATATTTTTCATCTTTACACAAAGTTTACCTTGTCTTGGTGACATAAATACAATACTTTGACTTTTCAACATACCAATCTCCTAAAATGATGGCTTGATCAAATTCAACAACTTTAACCTTACCGTTTTCACTTCATTTTTCCACACTTCAATTGTATTTATTGTCCATGGATAACTCATGCCTCTTCATTAAGAGAATCCAATTTGATACTATTTGTGGTCTTGCATTGACCCATGACTATCTTCTTATCATCTTGAACCTCTTCTTGCCTAGAGGTTAGCTCTGCAACTTCAGTCCTCTGATTGCATTCTATCTGATTCCAATGTTGCTTGCCAATAATATAATTTTTTTTAACCTCTCCAAGGGCCATGTCCCTATTCTCTACATAAATTGAGGTCTTCTCTACCTCTTTCATTGATTCAATCTTCAAATGACCTTTCTCTTTACTACTTTCATCAATATTTACAGTCACAGTGCTAATTGTCTGCTCCATGTTTCTTTCATGATGCAGGGAATTTACTAACTCATAATGTTGAAACTCTTCTTGTATGTCCTCTTCACCATTACTGTCCTCTTTTTTGGACATTTTCCCTCCCCTTGGCTCTACCATTTGGTCTAACTCAGTGACCATTCCTTTTCCATCTGCTTGATCCTTTGTCTAAACAAGTTCCTCAACATCTTTATCCTCTTGACTCTCAAACTTCTGCTCAGCTTCTTCCTCTGCTTGATGCCTTATGAATACCTCTAGTCTCCTTCCTCTTTCTTCATTCTTTGCTAGTGCCTTCTTCAAACTTCTTATTTCCTCTAACATTCTTTCCTCCTCTTCTCTCTATCTTCTCTTTCTCTCTTGTTTCTTTCTCATTTCATTTTCCTTTTGTCTTCTCAAGGTATCTTTGTAGCATACCCATGCTCTCCAAATATCTTCCTCCTATGGTGCATCTTTGGTGTCTCTCAAACACAAAACAATTACCACTTCAACTAAAAACGGTCATCACGTCTCCGTCTTATTTTAACCCCAACAAGAATTACAAATTATCTTTCTACCAGAGACCAAAATCTTGCCCACTTCTATCAAACTTATGCAACTAACACAATTGTGCTCTCCAATATGATGCAATCCTTCTCTGATACCAAATATGATGCAAGTAGGGAGGTGTTCTACATGTTCTTCTTATGAACTCTTCCACTAGACTTCTTCCAAACCTTACCAAGAACATCACAATTAGTCCCTCAGAACTCTCCCAAGGCTAAAGACTAGGTGGTTGGCCCTTTCCTCATGCCACACTCACCTCTTCCAAGTATCTCTACCTATATCTTCACAAACAAAAACAACTACCCTTCTCACCACAAAACACCTCCACTCCCTTTCACCCTCTAGGATCTTTCAAAAACTCCACACCCCCAAATGCTTCCAAGGGCTTCATTAATTACAAATAATGTGGTTTCAAACAATCACAAGGTTCCTTACACCTTAGTGGGCTCCAAACACCAATCCTACCAAATTGACTGAATGAGGGCTCTTCCTTGTAGCCCTATCTTGGGGTTTTTAGGTAGGAAATCAAAAATTTTCAAAACAACTACTAAAACTAAAAAAGGATTCCAATACCCAATATTGGACACTACTAAACTTCAAAATCTTAGGTTTTCAACAATTCATTAAGGCATTCAAATTATAGGCCCTAGTTGAGGCTAATAGGCCTAAAAGGCACACTCATACTTCAAACGCACAACACCCTCAAGGAACTTGCATAAATGAACTTGAAAAAAAAATTACCTTACCAAAATCTTTCCAACTTCTGACTTTTGAGCACCTAGCCACTGTGGAGATGACTAAACTTTCAAACCCTAGCCCTAATAAGGGTTTCATTGCCATTTTAAGAAACTACTTCAAACCTCCATTATCTCAACTACCCAACTCTTCCAATGGATTCTTTAGCATACCATGAATGAATAAAAAACTTCAAACACACATGCAAACTCTAGACAAGCTTCTATCTCATTTTTCTTGAGTGTTGATTCACTGTATTTTACATGCAACAATAAGTGCCTTATAGATTCTCGACCAAATCCATTATAAAGAGTAGGTTTATGGTGTAAAACTACAAGATATAAATATAAAAAAACAAATAAAACATTCACATCTTCCCTAACTCCATATAGTGAGAAAATGCAACCTATGTGGTACTTCGGTTTGAAAGTGTACATCATTTACTATCTAAATAGTGAGTAGTAAGATTTTGGCAATAACCCAATGATGCTAGGCCCACATTAACATCAACAATAGTTCTAGACCTTATTAGCATATATATAGTAATCTTATGGATAATTACATCCATGAGGTAAGAAATAAGATATTAGGACTATAATCAAATACTAGTACAACAATACTTTTACAAGAAAAAGCTAATTTTTTATTATACAAAACCACACACCATACCCTTCACCTTTCTTCTCCCCATCTCCTTCTCTATCTTCTATGTGATATTGCATTTCTTATGTAATAGCATGACCTTTCACATCCCCAAAGATTTTATCCAAGATGGTTGTGTCAAAAATATTGGATAGGCAAGGTTATTGAGAGGGGAGGGGTGAATCAGGAACCAATAAAACTTTAACTTATTTCACCAATTAATCCTTCATATAATATTTTGATATAATTGCATGCATGAAAAACTGGAAGTAGTAAACCATTCATAACACTTCGACACAAGATATGGTGACACAAAAACCTTCCAAATAGAAAGTAAACTAGGGTGGGGATGATACCCACAAGCTTTAGTATTGTAGTATAAAGTTGGCTTGTTAAGACTTGCAAGTAATCACTTCCGATGATCTGCCCTGTTAGGAGCAATAAGGACTGTTAGGTCCACCTTGTGAAAGGATTTAAAAAACATACAATGAAGTATGTACTCGGTAAAGAGATTTGTCAAAGATTGTTAAGTCTACCTTGTTAAAGGATTTAACTGATGCACCTATTAGGATGAACTAGTGGTTGATCTTTGATTTGCAACTCTAATTTTCTGGTTAAGATTCCTTTGAAATGTAAAGATCACCTTGCTGTGATAGATAAATCTTTGTTGTCCCTTATACTTCTTGTAGCCTTCTCAATTCACACTTCTACTCTTTATATTTTCTTCATACTTACTTATTAACATATGATACAATTTATTATATATATATATATATATATATATATATATATATATATATTCCAATCCAAATCACAAATCATCAAAGTTAGCTACAACATAGGTTTCCATTAAGATCACAAAGTTGGCCCAACTGCTAACACTCGGGTTCAAAAGAAAAACTTAGTGATGTTTTGATACTCAACAACCATAGTCAACACTTGGCATCATCATGCACTTGGTAGCTGTAGAAGCTCAGTTCATACTAATCACTTCCAAGTAGCTTGAACTTGGTTAGCACTTGTGACTTAGTGAACACTTCAAAACTTAGTATATAAGCTAAATCACTTGGTAGACACTCCATGACTCAGTCAACACTAACACGGTGAGCTCAATATAAACTAAATCACTTGGTTGACACTCCTTGGCTCGGTCAACACTAGATTCTCATCACTAATACTACAAGCTCAATAGATACTGGAGAGCATGGTTGACACTTTGCAACTTAGTTAATACTATGAAGCTTAGTTAGCATTGTCACTGAACAACTTAGTAGATACTACTTGTCATGAACTGTACAAATATTATGGAATTCGGTAGCAACTGCAGAATTCGATAACAACTATATTACATTGTAGTAACTAGATTACTCAGTTAACACTACATACTAAAAGATAATCTTGGTACCAGCTTAACCAATTGACTAAGTGTGAGTCATTAATAAACAAACTTTGACGTTAATGTCAACAAGTTGACCTTCCATCTTCTAAAAACTGTCATGTTGCAAAATGTTGTCAACAACATTTTTGACCTTTTTTGTATTTTGGCATTTTATGCTACCACCTGCCTACTTGGCACATTGAATAGGTCCAAAGGCTTATAATGAACATTTTAACACTACATTTTACTCCATTTATGGCCTTGCATAACATTTTCCACTTTTAGGGTCTTTGACTTACTTTGACCAACATTGACTAAAATATAACCTTTGTCTACATGACCTTAATTAAACCCATACTTACATTAAAATTGAAATAACTAATTCACTAACCTAACATGACTCAAAACATACTAACTATGATACAAAATTCAATGGAGATGGTTAGGGTGCTCCTGCACCACCGTATAACTATGTAAGTACTCTATTAAGAGTTTTACAAAGGTCTTTTAGGACCACTCTATTAAGATATTTAAACCTTGAAATACTTGTTAAAATGTATTAGTACTTGATCCTTCAGTTTGCACTAATATGCTAATAAGAGATCTCCTCTACACATAAACTAATCATCTCTGTATTATGATATGTCTCTATCTCTGCACTTCACTACTCTGCTCAATCTCTACACTCTATCTAATCTGCCTTTGCCATTTCATGCATCCAATCCTTCACACTTCACATACATTTAACAACCTTATGAATTAGGTCACATAACCTCCTTACATATATGATTGGGTGAACCTTCTAGATCTAAATTAACAATCTAGAATCAATCCTTTATCCACTTAGACCTTCCAATTTTCTGATTGCTGGAATCCCTTTCCTAGGGATTAATGATCCTCAACAAAGTGCGTAATCATCTTCTTGATTAACTCCTTGATCTCCAAAAAAAACTTCTAGCTCAATAAAAAGAGTTAACATAGGATTCATTTCCATTCCAAATAAAAATTTAAAAGTGTGTTACTCGACACTTATAACATACTGGTGTTTGACATAAACTATTCCTTCATGCTATCCCTCAGTCTTCACTATGCTCAACATGTAATGAATAACTTAGTCTATATAACACTCTTCTTCCACTAAAATCTAACTAACTCAACATCTATTATGATCTTCGATTTTCTTAACAATCATGTGAGTACTCAATGACCATCAACACACTCAACATTAACTACTGCTTGACACTTGGCTTAGAATATCTACAAGTCTTTATTCCTTTGCTTAGCCTATATAGGATGACTCGATCATAGTGATGACTAAATAATCATGCCTTGTGAATGACTAAGTGTTTGACACTAATAGACAACATGACTTAGGGATTAACAATACCCCCCTTTGACATTAGTAGAAAAATGCTTTCTCATGTTCAAAATATGGTCAATACAAAATTGAAACACAAGTACTCCCCCTTAGAATATAATTCATAACTTACTTGGTATACACTATACATACTTTGACTTTTCCACTTAGTATATACATGCAAAACTTCAAAATTTCAAAACTATTTTCTATCTCTTTGTAAAAACTTATTCATCTGACATCTGATCATGGCCATTATCCCCCTTGTTTTTGTCACTCATGGCTATTGGGGTGGATTAATGGTAAGGCCATATTTATCTAAATTTGATTTATGAATCTTTACTATCATGGCTAAATCATGATCCCAACTTGTCCTTATAGATTCCAAAACTTGTATCTTTATTTCTAGTGTAACGGCTAGATCCACCAAGCTATCAATAATAGAGAGTTCTAGATCTCTTTGTACTACCTCCTTTGCTAATTAAAGCTCTCTCTACATAACCTCTAAGTGAGGTGTCAATTTTTTTTGAATAGAGATAATCTTATCCCTTATTCTCCCATCATTATCCATAAACTCGGCTAACCTATGTTGGGCCATTATTATTCTATTAAAATGAAATGAACTCGAACTTGCATCCATGTTCGAAGAATATCCTATTGACAATAAATTTTAGTGTTGTTTGTCTGCAAGCTCTTGAGTTTTCTTTGTAAAGGATATATCATCACATAACCTTTTGTACAAAGAATTAATATTCTTGAGAACTTCTTCTACATTATTTACAAGTTTTGATAAATGAACTCACCTTATTGCAATTTTAGTGGAGACTTTTTCTATCACTTTCTTCTCAAATTTCTTGGCTATCCACTACATCAACTTGTCATTTGAGTCAAAATTTATATCATTTACCTTTGCCACAATTTGAACTATATGATAAATATTAGGGGCTTTCTCATTGAGGTTTTCCACATCAAACACTTCTATGAAAATGTCCTTAACCTTATGCAAAACTTGCTTCTACTATTGCTCTCTTCTCAGCTCTTGTAGTCTCATCTTCCTTGCCAAGAGTGTTAGCAAGAATGATGATGATACTACATTGGGGGAGTATCCTAAGCATTGGAGAGTATTGACATGTTGCATTCATAACTGTGTTTTTCATTAATGTCAACATAGTAGTAAGTATGTGAAGACTGACATACTAACAAAGAGAGAGATCATAGTTGTATAGACAAGGTTTTTCTTGTGGGTGATGTGTTGTCATGGACATATTTAGTACAATGTCTTGATATGTGGTTCAATGCACAACACACAAGTCAAAGATATACAAAAGTTGTACCTAATTTATAGAGAGTAGTTTAGAGACAATGCTTGGAAAGTAGTTTCTAATGTTTGTATTATATCTTTTATTTGAGATGTAATGAGAGGATGCATGGTCAACTAGTGATAGAGAAAAGTTAGATGATGACATAAATAGATGCACAAGTCCTAGTATTGTATGTGTGAAGTTTTGTATAGATTGTGAGCCGACAGTGCTATTGCAATGGTAATTAATTAATTACCTTATTATAATTACTTGGGAAAGCCTCAAGGCCGACTCAAGGAATTGTTTTAGAGATATAGTATAAAGGAAAGATATTTTCCTTCTTTGTAATATGTTGTGATTCTTGTATGAAGTGTGAAGTATGAAAAGGAGCAGAGTGTTTGGTGAATGTGAGTAAGCAATCCAAAGGATTATTGGATGCAAGTTTTGTGATCTGGTTACAAGATCAAAAGGAGCAAAGGTCTAGTTGACAGGACAGAGGAAGGAAGTACTATTCAATTATATTATTCTATAAGGAATAATATAGAGATCATTTGGATAGTGGGTTCATTTTTCTTAACCTTGAAGTTGTTTGGGCAGTGGGTCCAACTATCTTCTACAATTCCTAATAGGGTTGGTACAACTCCTAACAGGGTTAGCATAACTCCTAATAGGGTTAAAATCTCCTAACAGGGATTCAAAATATCCTAATAGGGATTGATATGCACTTAATGTTTTTATTGAATCCTAACAAGGTCCATCCTCTAGCAAGAAATATTTATATTTTTACATCATCTTGTGGGTACCATCCCCACCAGGGTTTTACCTCTGATCAAGGGTTTCCCTAGTTAATATATCTGGTGTTATTGTGTATGAGTATCTTGTTGTGGTTTCTAATTATATTGCTTATATGGTTAAAGTTAAATAAGGTTAATAATTGTGATATTAGTTGGATAACTGATTCACCCCCCCCCCCCCTCTCAGTTATATTGGTGGACTATATATTCTAACAATCAATATTAGAGCATCAGGTCCTTAAAGGATAAACTTAACAACATTGGGATGTTGATGGAGAATCTTTTTAGAAAGGATAGTCCTAGATTTGATGGGGCCCACTATGATAGTTGGAAGGAGAAGATGAAGACTCATCTATTATGCATGGGTCCAGGTTATTGGATACTGACAAAGAGTTAGAAGACAATTGTGAAAGAAGAGAAGATTGAAGAATGTAGTGAAGAAAAGAGAGATTTGTTCATGTGAAACATGAGAGCTAGATAAACTCTACTATTAGACTATCAACTCTTCTAGAGAATGAATGCACTTAGGTAAAGACACTTCAAACATCTGATGAAAAATTGAAAGCATTAGAATCTATTTTTGAAGATGACATGCATACAAAGAGAGTAAGATTGCAAAATTGGATATGTGAATTTCAATATGCTAAAACGATGGAAGATGAATCTATAAGAAACTATATTGGTAAGATATCATAAATTGTTGTAGGAATCAAGTCACATGGTTCAACCAATGAAGAAGATGAGGTTGTGTGGAAGATCTTGAAAACCTTGACACCACCATTCAAGAAAATTTCTTAGATGATTCAACTACTTATACCCTTCACTAAGGAGTTTACTAGGGAAACATTGCTTGGAAGATTGGAAGCAACATAAGTAAATCTGAGGCAATCAAGAGAATCGACAAGAGTTGAGACAACTTTCAGTGCCTTGAATGTTCAACCAAGCCTATCTAGAAGCACAAGTACATATAGAGATTTTGCTAATAGCAATAGAACAAGATCTAATGACAACAAGAAGATTGAGGAAGGTATAACACTTCTTGTTAGAAGAGAAAAATATGGTAAGAATATCTTTAAATGTTGGACATTTAATGAGTTTGGTCATTATGCATTTAAATGTCTTAAAAGAGAGAAAAAAATACAAGGGAAAGTTTAATCCTAGAAGAGATAGAAATTGTTTGTATGCTAATGAAGATGAGGAATCTGATGAAAATGGTCAAAGTGAATGTGATGATGAGATAGGATTTGTAGCTATTAAAGAAGATGATCTTGATAGAGAAATTAGAGAAGAAAATGCTCCATCTTTCCAATTTGAAAAGAAATATGATTGGATAATAGATAGTGGTTGTTCACATCACATGACTGGTGATATGAATAAGTTTGTTAAATTAAGAAACTATGATGGCGGTATTGTTAGAGTTGGTAACAATGCAAGCTATCATATTACATAGATTGAATCCATTACTTTAGATGGAAGAACTAACAATGATGATGTTTATTTTGTTGATGCATTGAAGCATAATTTGTTGAGTGTTGGAAAATTAGTGGACAAAGGGTATCAATTGCAATTCACAGAAAATACTTGCACTATCAAGGATAAGGATGGTAAGATGATTGGAACTAGAACTAGGTGTAGAGGTAATGTATTTCAGTTGAATCTCATTAAAATGACTTGTTTGGATGCTAAAGTGGATAACAACTGGTTATGGCATAGGAGATTTTTTTCATATAAACTTCAATAATATTGTAAAGGTTAGTAACATGTTTGTAGCTAGAGATATTCCTAAGATGATTATGCCTACTAATGTGGTTCGTAAAGAATGTATTATGGCTAAGAAAAAGAAGGTATCTTTTCCTAGCAAGAAGTTCACTACCATAGAGAAGTTGGAGATTGTTAACATAGATCTGAGTGGTCCCTCAAGAACAATAGGATTCTATGGTGAAAGGTATTTCATGATTTTCGTTAATGATTTCACTAGAATGATGTGGGTAGCATTTCTTAAAGAGAAGTCTAAAGCTTTTGAGAAGTTTAAGATATTTAAGAATAGAGTTGAGAATGAATCTGGTGTTAAGATAAAATGTTTGAGATTAGATAGAGGAGGAGAATTCACCTCTAGATAGTTTAACATGTTTTGTGAAGAGAATGGAATCAAAAAGAAATTATCTTCACCTAGGACACTTGAACATAATGAGATTGTAGAAAGAAGAAACATATTAGTAGTAGAGGCAACAAGAGAGATGTTGTTTGAGAATGATGTATCCAAGACATTTGGAGAGAAGTAGTCAATACTTGTATGTGTGAAAATGCGGCCTATGCTAACACACACACTTCAACACAGTCCTTATTTGCGGATTCATCCCAGAATGAACATTGGATTGTTCATCCAAAAATTAGCCTATAAAGCGACCTGTTGCCTTCTATCTAGAGGGAATTGCTTATCAGATATCCTCAGATCCGAGGTGTTTAAGCAACCAGACCCTCTAAGAATGAAGGATTTGAAAATGAAATTAAGCTAAGAATGAGTATGCAGATTAATCTAGAATGAAAGATGCAATGTAATCTAAGAACAACTAAAGCAAACTAGATTAAGCATATGCATGATTAAACTAAAATGAGATTAAACTAAGAATGAGAATGTATGAAAGAAATGTAAGCAAACGTGAGTATGAATTCCAACAACAATTCGATGCAAATTCTCCAAATTAATCCTCTCTGAAAATGAAGAGATGAGGGTCTCTTAAATAGACTTTCCTGGAATCCATCAATGATTGAGATCAATTCGGATCAACGGTCAAGATTGAAGATGAGGTTCAGTCATAAAGGGAGATTCCCAAATTAAAGGGAGTTAACAGATTTAATTTGAGTAAAATAAGGAGTTAACTGTTTTAATTTGAGTAGAAAAAGGAGTTAACTGATTTAACTCATTTTTGATCAATAGTGAATTGGAAATTTCTCTTTTTGAACTGAAGAGAGATTTTGTTGAGATATTTAATTTAATAAAATGAGATATGCTCTCATAATTACTTTTTCTATTTAATTAAATAATCTTTAATTAATTAGAGACACTTTTCTTATTTAATTAAATAACTTTATTTAATTAATTAGGAATGGCTTCCCATTTAATTAAATAACTTTGTTTAATTAACTAGAAGTAAGTACTCTATTTAATTAAATAATTTTATTTAATTAATTAGAAATACCTTTCCCATTTAATTAAATAATTACATTCAATTAATCAAGATAGGCGTATTTATTAAATTAAATAAATTTAATTCCATAGTACATTAGCCTTAGGATATAATTTAATTTAATTAAAGTATAAATACTTAATAATTAAATTATAATTAAATCAAGTAGGTTTAATGCGACTAATATGAGTACGTACTATAGGAATTAAATAAGAAATATGATGAATGCAGATTAGGGTTTTCTGCATCTGACAATTAAGTCAAGTAGCGAATAGCAGAATGAGAATTGCCTATTAGAATAGGACTTAGAAATTATCAAAAATAGACCAGAATTGGTTGAGATGACAATGAGCCAATTTTGGGGTATTACTTTTGCCCCTCTTTGAATGAATGTGCGAGCAACATGTTTAATTCAAAGATAATCAGAAAGCATGATGCGAACATGGGATTGGTTCCGAAGTTGATTACACAAAGACCAATTGATAAGCTTTTAAGGATTATCTCTAGAACATAGCTTAATCCTAAGGAATCCAAGTAGAGCACTTAGATACCTAAGATTGATAGCATTTAAAAGACTATCTCCAGAATAGAGCGTAATCTTTAAGGATCCAAACAGAACGTCTAGATACCTGAAATTGATAAGCATTTAAAAGGTTTCTTTAGAACAAAGTTTAACCTTTAAGGATCCAGATAGAAAATCTAGATACCCGAGATTGATAGCATTTAGAAGATTATCTCCAGAATGGAGCTTAACCTTCAAGGATCCAGATAGAACACCTAGATACTTGAGATTGATAGCATTTAGAAGATTATCTCCAGAACAAAGCTTAACTTTCAAGGATCCAGGTAGAACACCTAGATACCTAAGATTGATAAAAGATAACAAGATCCCATCATGAGTCATAGAATCATCCACAGAACGAGGTTTGATTCTCAGGAGTCGGGGTTTAGACTATCCCAATACCTTTCCATCGAACTCTGAGAAGAGTTGTTATAAGGTTGATCAATTGATGAAAAGATAAGATAGATGGCAAAGATGCCAGATAGAAGGGAACAAAATGCCCCAAGTGATGAGATACCCCAAGTGATAAGGACATAAGATGGGAACCAGATGCCCTGAGCAATAAGTATTTAATGATGTAATTATCTTGCCCCCTTAGGAGCAAAATTGAAAGATGACACACGAGAAATATGATTTGAAGCAGTATATCATGAGATATAGAAGAAATTTGAGATTCAACAGAATCTAGAAGAGATTAGAACGGTCTGAAGAAGATTCAGGGTTGTTTTGAAATGATTGCGAAGTCGTAAAGGCTGAGTTTGACCAAAAGTTGACCAGATTTAGCCACAGTTAACGTAAGTTGACTATTTCCAAAATGAATTTTGAAAATATGGAGAATGTAAAGTTGAAAGGATTCCAAGAATCACAAAGTATCAGAAAGATTTGGGCTGCATAAGTGTTCGATCGCGTCGGTCCCCAAAATTTTAAAACGCATTTTTGAGGCTCTTAGGTGTGTCTGATTTCGAAATTGATCTCGAAAATGGATCCAGAACGGTCCAATTAGCTAGGGGTGTCATTTTTGTGCAAATCCGAGCACTTTGAAAAAATTTGGTCAACACCTATATAAGGGCTTGAAGGGTCATTTTCAATTCATTTGTACTTTTGTCTTGTAGTGATTTTGAGCTCTGATAGAGACATGGCGGTGAATGTGAGATATCATCGTTTTGAGCACTCTAGATGACATAGCCAGCCAGCAGACTACGAACCACTGGTGAGTCATCGATTTCCCATCTTTGTACTTTTGTTGTCACGCATTTTGAGGTCATTTATGCACATTTTTAGCATGTTTTAGGATGTTCAATTCTTTCTTCACGTGAGACCGATCTCTTCTCGCACGAAGATCTTCTTTCTTCGCGCGAAGAAATAGGATATGCTATTTCTTCACGTGCGGCTGGAATATCTTTGCATGGGCCAATTTTGGTTTCGCACGAAGGTGGAGATTCTTCGTGCGAGGTAATTCGTGTTTTGCGCAAGAATCTCTTTTCTCATGTGGGAAGATCCATCTTCACGCGAAGGCTAGATTCTTTACACGAAGAAAGAATTATTTCACACGAAAATGTATATCTTCGCGCAAGATCTCACGAATCTCGCGCAAAATTTGGTGATAGTTTTGTGATTTCGTACTTAGAAATTGTAGTTTTTTTTTCATTTTGATGCTTCGATTTGATTCGATACTGATCGTTTGTTTGTTGTGTTTTTTTGTGCGTGCAGGAGGTATTCAGAGATGTATCATTTAGATCATATTATCCACCATATGGAGAGTTATTGCGAAGTTTGGATGACGCAGATCAGACACACATTGCCCGATTGGGTTTGTCTTCACTATGCCGGATTCCAGCCGTGATGGTGAATCATGGTTTATTGACTGCATTGGTAGAGTGTTTCCATTCGGAGATGAACACCTTTCATTTGCCGATGGGTGAGATGATGATTACCCTAGAGGATATACGGAGGATACTGAGGATCCCATTTCATGGCGCCTGGGTCGTCTATGATACAATGCCTCGATTAGGGACAGAGGCACTTTCCATTGTTTTTGAGAGGGAGCTACCCAGAGGTAGGGCCATCAGCTGGGATGAGTTGATGCATACCTATGGACCCACACACAGGTTAGCATCCATGCCAGGTATTTTCTTGAGCTGCTTCTTATGTCCTGACAGGGGACAACATGGGTTGGAGTGTGGATGGGGTGTCATGCTCCATAGGATGGTTGAGGCACCTGAGATCTTTGGGTGGGGTCAGTGCATGTTGGCCCATATTTATTATGAGATGCATGAGGTCATCTTCCACAAGAAGAAGACCATGGAAATAGGTGTTTATGTGCTATAGATCTAGGCCTGGAAGCATCTCCCTGTATGCAAGCCAATTTTTGAGGATGCCCAGGAGCCGATGGAGCCCTACATATTAAGATATCGAGGGCACATTACCCAGGCCCACTTGGGTAAGACTGAGCACTGGTAGACACATCTTGATGACCTGGTATCCATTATATGGCGACCCTAAAGAGAGACAGAGGACTGGGATGATGCCCCCAGAGAGCTGCCCTGGATGTTTAGTTCTCGATCGCTGGCAGGCAGGACGACATCAGTCATAGAGAGATTCGTCATCTCACAAGTGTGGCAGCAGTATGGCCGACCACAGGACATTTCAGCTGAGTACTGTGCCTATGCCAGGGTGCAGAGGGATATAGAGTGGGGATGGCCTCCATGGATGGATCCAAGATGATCCATGATAGACATCCGCAGCCTAGCTGCAGTTCAGTGGGACTACCTACCAAAGGTAGTAGATGCCGAGATGACGCCTACATATCAGGCATTTTTGATGAGCCATCTAGTCCCACACTTCACGGATCCACTAGGGATGGCAGGGAAGGTATAGGGACAGGGACAGGGGCCCCAGCAGTAGCAGGCACAACCATAGATGCCAGCATAGGTCCAGCACTGGGTACAACAGATACCTATTCCCCCACGTCAAATGGGATCAGATCCAGGTGCTGGAGGCAGTGGGGTAGGTCATAGTCGGCGGAGGAGGCAAAGGACAAAGGAGTAGGCCCCTCAGTAGGAGGTCCCACAGCAGCAGGTGCCTCCATAGCCACAGGTACCTCCATCGCAATAGGCACCTCCATAGCAGCAGGCACCAGAGATGGTTGATGAGGATATGTTGGATCAGTCGGTAGGTGGGGTACAGGATGTAGTATGGGAGTACCGAGAGTTGGTTTGTGCAGCCTCCCGACAGTTGGGAGAGCTACAGATTGCATTGGTAGTTAGGGATGCGCAGTTGGTAGAGAGACAAAGAGAGACAGATCGTCAGAGAGAGCGCGCAGAGACTGCAGAGCGGAGATTGGAGCTGGCACAGGATGAGATCCGCTTCCAGTCAGCTCAGGCAGCATATTATTATGCAGCATATACTAGTGCAGTACCTGATGAGACATTGCAGGTGCAACAATTCTCTCAGTATGCATGAGAGTCTGGAGGTGCATGACCTCTTATCAGGTCAGATATGCCACCACCGCCTCTACCACCTGCTGCCCCTGTTCCTCCTGCTCCTCCTGGAGGTGAGAGTTCAGGACAGAGTTAGACGCTCTGTGCTTGATTTTTGATTTTGATCCCTGGGTATGTATTGATTGGTGTGCCAGCACCAGATGTATCATTTTTGATCGATTGCGCTCGAGTAGCGCCCTTTTTTTTGTACTGACCCATTCTTTGATATATATATATATACGAAATTCTGAGCTGAGTATTCCTGTGTACATGTCATTTTCTATTTTGTTTTTCTTTGATGTACATGAGATGTATGTTGTACTTAGATAGAACACATATGTATGAACTGACATCTTACATAGTGTTGCATGTTTTTGTTTGATAGTCATAAGTATTCCATTGAGGAGCGAGAATCGACGAACCAAACGCTTGTGCAACCATGGAGGAATCTGATGCATGTGGAGTATGAACAAAATTACCATCGAATTGGATGCTAATGCAAATGAAGTATGTAATGCAAGACTATGTTAAATGCAACCCTAGGTCTAGTTACCAAGCCTCAACAATTTATCATCACTGGATATAAAATAAAGTTCGTATGTTATACAACTTCCACTAACATTGCAATCATGAAAATATGAATATAACATACGTTATTGGGATGTCGGGATTAAATGTAAGCATTTGAGGCACAAGAAGCCAGAATGACCAGAACATTTGTCCCTTTTAATGTAGCAAGTTAACATAAGCATCAAAGCATAAATGCTAGGATGACCTAAATGTTGTTTGCATGACAGAAACACCAAACACATGGGAGATTCCTCTTATGCTAAGTATTTAGTATTCATTCTGTCCGCAATGACCCTTGTGTTCGTAACCTGAGACAGAAGCGTGCTAGATATACTTGTAGTGACCTGTACGTTCACTTAATAGGATGAGTATCAATATGTACTATAGCATGAAGAGTTCACTCCAAAAAACAAGGAGAAGAACCAATGTTATTGGCATATTCATATAAAAGGAGTCGAGGTACACACGACCATCCAATACGAGATGGAGGCTCTTATAGTGGACACCCCTCTTATAGGAATAAATCAACTAATTGGAACTAAACTGGAAACAGAAAGAAAAGAAAAAGATCATGCCCCCAGTCATTACTTCTCTTGTCAAAGATGACATCGTTGAGTTGCTCGAGGGGATATGATAAAGCAAAAACAAAGAAAACAAAAGAAAAGCTCAACATATCCAAACAAGTATATCATTTTTTTTTTTGAGTTCAATGTTTTCAGGATTGATGTCAAGTGCTAATGTCCAGAACATGTAAGAAAGAAATCTCTTTAGTAGGGTGACAACAGTAGGCAGACGCAGTCAGAACGACTAGTGACTGAGGTCAAAGAGGAATCTTCACGATGAAGAACCTAAGAAGGACTAAGCGACAGTAGACAGACACAACCAGGACGACTGGTGACTGACGCAAAAGAGATCTTCCATAAAGGAATCTTGAGACATGACTCGAGCAACGGTAGACAGACACAGCTGAAACAACTGGTGACCGTTGTAAAAGAGATTCTATGAGGAGAATCTCGAAAAGAGTGACACTAGCAATAGTAGGCAGACACAGTCAGAATGAATGGTGACTGTCGCGATGGAGATTCTATGAGGAGAATCTCAAAAAGAGTGACACTGGCGACAGTAGGCAGACACAGTCAGAACGACTAGTGACTGTCACGAAGGAGATTATATGAGGAGAATCTTGAAAAGAGTGATACTGGTGACAGTAGGCAGACATAGTTAGAACAACTGGTGACTGTCATGAAGGAGATTCTATGAGGAGAATCTCAAAAGGAGTGACACTGGTGACAGTAGGCAGACGTAGTCAGAATGACTGGTGACTGTCACGAAGGAGATTCTATGAGGAGAATCTCGAAAAGAGTGACACTAGCGACAGTAGGCAGAAGCAGTCAGAATGACTGGTGACTATTACGAAGGAGATTCTATGAGGAGAATCTCGAAAAGAGTGACACTAAAGGGGGAATGCCCCCGAGCTATGACAAGACTTAATCCATGGATACATGAGCAGGAAAAGCAGGAAAGCGAAAGCATGAAAGCGATTGTACAGAATAGCCAGAAGATGCACTGCAAGATGGAGCATTGGGAACAAGAGGCGCCTGTTTACCAGGTTTTCACCTTCTTGGCAAGTTTTCTCTTTTTTTTTGCTACCATGATGCCTATTTCCAAGTTTTCACCAATGGAACTTTTTTGTTTTTTTCATTTTTTTTGTATTTTTCTCTTTTCTTTTGGTGTTAAGAAGGCGTCTATTTGCTAGGTTTCACCAGGGTAACAATTTTTTCAGGACTTTTTCCAATTTTTAGAGTTTTTTTCAGGACATTTAGATATGTACAGAGAGCTTGCTGAGATTGAATCAACTGTAAAACCACTTCAGGTGGAGAGTGTTCATAGGCTCTTTAAGCACTTCTCCTTCGGTTGTGGAAAGCTGATAGGTGCTAGATCCATATACTGCAATAATGATATAAGGACCTAGCCAGTTTGGTTCAAACTTTCCCTTTTGCATTCGTTGTTGTTGATTCTTAGGATTCTCTCTCAGGACGAGATCACCCAGCTAGAAGTCACATGGCCTAATTCTCCTATTGTAGCTTCGTGCCATTCTTTGTTGATATGCTCGTAGATGATCACATGCCACTTGTCGTCATTCATCCAGCAACACAAGCTCTTGAAGCTGAGCTATCCTATAGTTATCATTAGTGATAAGGCCTTTCATGGAGATTCTCAAAGTAGGAATCTCAACCTCTATTGGAAGTACAACATCTGCCCCATATACCAACGCAAAAGGAGTAGTGCCCATTGGAGTTCTAATGCCTTTTCTATATGCCCACAAGGATGGATTGATTTGAAGATGCCAGTCTCTCCCTGACTTACTGACTGTGCGATGAAGAATTTTGAGGATCGCCTTATTGGATGCCTCAGCTTGGCCATTACCCTGGGGGTAATAAATGGAAGACCAATATTGTGTAATCTTGAATTTCTTGCACAGTTCTTTGAGGTCTTTATTTTTGAACTATCCTCCATTGTCAGTAATGATTGAGGACGGTATACCATATCTACAGATGATGTAGTTTGTGATAAAAAGTGCTATAGTTTTGCCATCAACAATTGTGAGAGGGACTGCCTCTACCCATTTCGTGAAATAATCTGTAGCGATGATAATGAACATATGTCCATTAGAGGAGGTTGGGTGAATCCATCCCACCAAGTCAAAGGCCCATTGTTGAAATGGCCATGTTGTAGTAGAGAGAATCAACTCTGTGGCTGGAGCGTGAATAAGATTCCCATGTAGCTGACACTATTTGCAGGACCTAGCATATTTAATAGCTTCTTGCTCCATTTTAGGCCAATAGTAACCAACACGAAGGAGTTTGCGAGCTAGTGTTAGGCCATTGGAATGAGATCCGCAAATGCCTTCGTGAACATCAATTAGTGCACGTTTGGACTCGTCGGGTTCTAAACACCTAAGCAGTGTTCCATCGAGACCTCTCCTATACAGATTGTTAGAAATAATGACATAATGTGAAGCATTATGGATTAGGTAATGTTTCTCATTCCAGGTCAGACCTTTCGAAATGGTTTGATTATGAAGGTAGGAATAGATGTGATGGTAGCAGGATGATTCTTGTCCTATAATAGAACTGATCATCTTGGAATTAGGTGTGTCATAGGTTGGGTAGTGTAACGCTTCCACCAAGAACTCGTGTCGTAGATCATTTTCTGGCATTTGTAGAAGGGAGGCCAGAGTGACCATGACGTTAGTCACTTTATTATCTGCGCGTGGAACCTGTTGGAAGGTGATGTGTGCAAAATATTTCATCAAGTCATCAACCATGCATTTGTAAGGAATTAGTTTTTCATCCTTTGTTTGATACACATCATTTACTTGGTTGATGACAAGCTGAGAGTCACCGAAGATATCCAACTGATCTACTCTCCATTCAGCTGTAATTTTCATACCATTGATCAAAGCTTCATATTCAACAATGTTATTTGTACAAGGAAACATAATCTTGTACGCTTTGGGCAATGAGTATTTCTGTGGTGTGATGAAAAGTAATCCTGCACCTGATCCTTGTTGTGTGAAGGACCCATCAAAGAACATAACCCATGTATGATGAGTGAGTGTTAGAATTGACTCATCTAGAAAATCAATGTTTATTGGTAGAAGAATCTATATGGGTGCCTCGGCCAGCTGGTCTGCAATTGCCTGTCCCTTTATAGCTTTGCGTTCAACATATTGGATGTCAAACTCACTTAGTATCATAACCCATTTAGCCAATCTTCCTGTGAGAGCTACCTTACTGAGAAAGTACTTTAATGGATCTATTTTAGCCACAAGCCGTGTAGTGTGGGCAAGCATGTAGTGTCTCAACTTTTGGGAAGCAAAGACAACTGCCAAGCAAGCTTTCTCAATAATGCTATAGTTTTTCTCATAAGAGACCAATGTTCGGCTCAAGTAATAAATAGCTCTTTCTTTGTTGTCATTGTCTTCCTGAGCCAACAGGATTCCCAAAGATGTTTCAGTGGCTGAAATGTATAAAAGCAAAGGCTTCCCATGCATAGGAGGCATCAGGATTGGTGGATTGACAAGATATTGTTTAATTTGTGTTAAGCTTTTCTCACAATCCTTGCTCCAATTGAATTTCACACCCTTATGTAAGGTCTTGGTGAAGGGTTGTGATTTATCCACCAATTGTGAAATAAACCTACGAATATATTGAAGCCTTCCCTGTAGTCCTCTCATCTGACTGATGTTTCGAGGTGGTGGCATGTCCATTATTGCTTGTACTATTTTTGGATCTACTTCAATTACCTTTGCAGAAATAATATATCCTAACAGTTTTCTTGATGTGACACCAAATGTGCATTTCTTAGGATTGAGCCGAAGACTAAACTTTTCCATACGATCTAGGATTGGTCCCAAATTGTGCAAATGAGTATTGCATTTAGCGCTTTTGACCAAGGTATCATCGACATAGTCCTCCATGGTTCTATGCATCAGGTCATGGAAAATTGTAGTAACAACCCACTGATATGTAGCTCGAACATTCTTTAAACCAAATGGCATCACATTCCAACAAAAGTTTCCCCATGCACATGTGAAAGTTGTTTTCTCTTGATCTTCTGGCACAATTTTTATCTGATTGTATCCAGAAAAACCATCCGTAAGTGAGTACATCTCATAGCCAGCCATCATGTCCACGATCATATCAATATTAGGGAGTGGAAAGAAATCTTTAGGACATGCCAAGTTAAGATCATGAAAGTCTGTACAAACTCTGATAGACTTATCGTGCTTGGAAATAGGGACAATATTGGATATCCATTTGGCATAATCAATTGCACGGATGAAACTAGCCTTCAAAAGTTTCTCCAATTCAGCTTTGACTAGCAATGCAACATGAGGATGCATTTTTTGAAGCTTCTATTTAACTGGTTTGATGCTTGGTGCTATGGAAAAGTGATGCATGATAAGATCAGGATCCAATCCTGGCATGTCAGAATATGTCCAGGCAAAATTTATTTTCTTCTCCTTGAAAAAGGCAATGAATTGTTCCTTTTCTTCAGTTGACAATGAATGAGCCAGATGTATCACATGAGGATGTTCTTCTGTTGACGCTCTGCTCATTGGTGGAAGACGTTACAGGTTTGATAGTGTTTAAGTAACAGGCAAGAGCATAGTCATTCTGGAATGTGGGGACTTCGTTAGACGCATTGGGGTTCCATTCTATAAGCTCGGGATGTGCGAGTGAGAGAGTAGTGACTAGTTCAATTGTGTTCACAGTATAGTCATTAAATGTGTGGACCAACAATTCGAGACCTACGGCGACCTCACCCACAGGTGTATTCAAACACCTTGGAGTATGAATGTTAGGAATTGATGACTCTAGGACACTAGTTGGATCAGACCCTCATTACCTATCCCTAGATGTTTCACTCACTTCAATTTGATTTTCATAGGCACGCACTTGGTCAATGTCTTTATTAGTAGTGACTTCTGAAAGATTGTCAATTTCATATTCATGAGAATTGATGCTACATGGTGAGAGACTATAGAACTCCCCAACAATGATAGGTACATACTCTCCTTCAGCCTCTGGATTCTTACACAAATACTCAATATGGCATGACTGACTAGATTCTCCCTTTTCTGAATGATATTTGTGTTGCTCAACATTGTCCTCAGAAGAATCACTAGTATCATCCACAGTGCTAACATGTGGTACAAAGTCATCTGGCTCAGCAAAGAATTTAGCAAGATCATAAGGAATAGGATGCGGGTAAGAATCCTCATCATCAGATTCTTCCTCTCGAGTACCTGAGTCAGATTGTGACTCATTTTTAGATGAACTCTTAGGTACGGGTATGAATTTATTGGATCCCAAATGGAAAGGGACCTTCTTAAACCCTAGGCCAGTTGTGGCACTGTTGCTTTGATAGGATCTATTAAAAGATTGATATTGCACCCAATAGGGCTGGTTCCCTTGTAGCCAAAACACTTCATAAGCTTAAGACCAGGTCCATACTTCTTAGGAGTCATTTCTTGAGCTTGTTCTGTTAGGTCTACTGGAGAATCTTCTTTGTAAAGCCATGCAACAATGGCTCTGTTTTTGCTTTTATCTTCTAAGGGAACTGTAGCTTTGACAAAAGAGCCATTAAACTTGGTCTGAGGTGTCAACACGAATGGCTTCTTTGCTACTGAGGGTCTCCCAAAATGTCGAGGGGACTCTAGAATAGATGTTAATGACATCACTAGTTCCATGTGGTACTCTCCCATACCAGTTTCTTTCAATTTAAATGACTGCTCAATTTGTTTAAGCTTATTGTTGTGACAATCAGTAGACTCACGGGTAGCAGGGACGAAAGAATCAACAACTTTGAGCATATTGCAAGTGTAGCTAGTAGTAGTAGGAATAGTAACTTCAGAGCCATGAAATGGAAATTTAATGCATTGGTGATATGTGGATGGCACAACGTGCATCTCATGTATCCATGGCCGTCCCAACAGAATGTTGTAGGCTAACAGAATGTCAAGTACCTGAAAGGTGACATTCCTTTCAACAGGACCGATGCAAATTGGTAAAGTCACCAGACCTAGTGACTTTCATTCTACTTCATTGTATGCTTTAATAGTGATCTTTCATCAAGGATCAACAGAGTCCTCAGAATAATCCAATTGTCTAAGCAGAGCAGCAGAAACAATATTTAGGCTAGCACCATTTTCAATGAGTACCCGACGAACACGTGTCTGGTGGATCATAACCTCAATGTGTAGAGGCTGATTGTGTGGGTGATTCAGTGAGTTTTCATCCTCCTCAGAGAAGGTCATAAGATGAGGTGAGGTCAGGTGACCTACCATGGATTGAAATCGCTCAAGATCAAGATCTTGAGGAACGTTTGCTTCAATGAGGGCTTTGTCAAGAATTTGCCTATGAGCAGGCGAGATTTTAAGCAACTCAAATATGGAAATGTGAGCATTGGTTCATTTCAATTGATCTAGAACACTATAACTAGTTGCAGTCAAGTTCATCGTGTGTTTTACACCTTTACCAGATGGACCAACAAGGGCTTTGTCCTTGTGTTGTTCAAGATTTGAAGTAGGAGGTGTAGGGCCTTTGAGCACCAATTTTGCATGAGAGTGAGTAACAACGTTAGCACAGTGTTGCGAAGACGCATAATCCATGTTATTAGAAGTAGGGCCTCTCAAGAAAAATGGTGTCTTGGGTTTATCATTATCTCGCTTCCCCTTTATAGTAATAACGTCACAATATTCAAAATCTATAGGTTCAACCATGTGAATGACATTGTCATCATTGGAATACGTATAGTTGACCTTATTATAGGGTTCTAGTTTCAAAGTCTCTCCTTTTTCATAAGCTGGGAAAGGCTCTTTGAATGCCTTGTGGTCTGAGTTTTTGTTATGTCCATCTACCACAAGTTCACCAGCATCAATCATGTCTTGGACTTTATGACGTAAGTTTATACAGTTGCTGGTTTTGTGTCCTTTGTTTTGGTGATACTCACAAAATGAGGTCTCATTCCACCATGGTGGATGTGGTTGTGGATCATAGGGACGAGGGTTATCCATTGGTGAGATAAGCTTGTGTTGTAGCAATGTTTTGTAAACCACATCCAAAGGTTCTCCTAAAGGCGTATACTCTCGCTTGGGTTGTGCTGCCCATGAGTTTCTCGGTTTGTTCCCAGACACCTTATTGTCAGGAGGAGGCTTCTCAGCATTTTTGGCCGCTTTGAGGCAATCTGTGAGATTGAACGCTGCTTTAGCAAGTTTTGGTGTTACATTATCAACAACCCCACCATGTACAATTTCTCGGTTCTTGTTGACATGTTTGGTTTTATCCCTGTTGGAAGTGGAACCTTGTTTTGAGTCTCTTTGAAGAGTGAGCTCACCTTTCTTGACCATAAATTCTTCAATACAGATATCCTGTGTAATCATGTCTTCAAAGGTACGTGGACCTTGTAGTTGGACTCTATACCCAAAATTAGGTAAGAGGTTATCAGTGAAAATGTCGAGGTTCCTCGTTTCTAGGATTTTACGGGAGTACTTAGTATAAAGTTGTCTCCACCATTGGAGGAAAGTGAGAAAAGGCTCACCAACCTTCTGTTTAAGGTTGCATAGATCTCAAATATCTATAGGATGTTGAATGTTATGAGAATATTGCTGAACAAATGAATTAGCAATTTCGTCAAACGTCTTGATACTAGGAGGTAAATGTGACAAAGCACCAAATTCCCGCAAGTGATCTTGGGGATCAGTAGTACCAAAGTACTTGTCATATCTAGATAGTTCTACGCCTCATGGGAAAGGCGACATGTTTATAATTTTGTCAAATAGAAATGAACAAAGAGCATCCAATGTGTATGTCTTTTTGGGTTTCTCTTTCTCATGCATCATCTGAGCCAATTGGTCTTGCATAATTTTTAGTTGTTTTTGGAGTTTAGCGGTCTCAGTTTCTTCTTCACATGTGATAATGGTCTCCACATCAAAATGTGTGGGCAGTTTAGCTCCCTCTTGGGCAAGTTTGAGAAAGTACTTTTCTTTCTCTTCGTTGAGTAGGATTCCCATGACCTTTTGAAAGTTTTTGTCTCTTCGACATTTTGCTATGTGTTTGGGAAGGATTTCCAACTCTTCTTGTTCTTCATCAGTGTCATCTTCTTTCTCTTTCTCCTTGTCATCCCTATATTGTTCTTGATATCAACTATGACTACCCTGTTCAGGTTCACGAGTAGTCATTATAGGAACTTGTTCAATTTTCGTATGTTGTGTTTCAAAAGGGTCTGTGGAGAAAGGATCATACATTGTGTTTGGGAATGCAGGACTTCTACCTATCTCAATATCCTCTTGGTAAAAAGGATTTCTAATTTGTTGCAAATTGGAAAATGTTCGTTGAACTTGAGATGACCTTGCAGGTGAGGAGGATTGTGAAGACGCCTCACTAGCCAACCTAGATACAGATTGTGTAGCGAAAGGTAAGCTACCTCTACCCTAATTATGACCCCTAGCACGACCACGTCTAATGTTATCAGGATAAAACACATTGCCGCTTCTGGTTGTGATAGTCATAGGCAAAGACAAAAAGCTAGAACCTAGATAAGGACTATACTAAGACTGAGTCTCAAAAAGGACAAGATAATAGCAAGAATGTTGTTCACTAAGGCACAAATGGTTTGATTTAAAGGCTAGAACAACCAAAGATTATGACCACTCCAACACAAAGTATGACAAGCATTAAGATGAGGACCAAAATTACTTATGAGACGAGACTAGTCAAGTTATAAGACACAAGTCTTTGGTTAAGTGAAGTGTTGCTATTTCAGGACTGTTTGCAAATAGAGAGCGATAAATATACACAAAAAAGGATAGCGTGCAGGCCGCAGATAGCTAGAACAGACCCAAATTGTTAATGCTGATATAAAGTCTCGTGCGAAGAAGTTTTTAGGGCCACGCAAAGATGTTTTACGGGCTACGCGAAGATGTTTCTGTCTCGCGCGAAGATCAGTAACAGTTTTTAATTTTGCACGAGAATAATTACTGGTTCGTGCAAGGATGAACAACATAAATTTAATTTTGTGTGAGGACAAAATGGCTTCACGTGAGAGCCAGATGATTTCGTGCGAGACCCAAATGATTTCACGTGAAAGGACATAACAGATTCACAACAGTGGCTGATTTTGACAAAATTTTTGATCGTTCTAATAACCAGGTAGATAAACAAGCACATAGAATAGCAAGCAAGTGATTTCAAGCACATCTAAAAATAATGAGCAAGGGAAAAAGAAAACTTGCGCATGATCAATCAAGTGACTTAGTTTGTGCTAATCCCTAAGAGAGCTATTTGTGTACGTTTTCAAAGAATTTTGCAATCATTGCACACATTCCTAGAAAATAAAAGTTTTCCCCTCTAAGGTATTTAGTAATGGTTTGACTCTGCAACTTTCATGACTCACAGGGGTGACCTCCAATCCCAGCGCACCAAGGTTTTGATACAGTCCGAGAACTTAATCTTCAAGAGCTGCTAGGAAGATCTGACAACCCATAATGAACCACACCTGTGGAGATTTCTTCCACAAGGACATTTATATAGCGGTTTTCACTACCATGGAAAAAATGGCTATTACCGCTTGAGGTTCCGTCAACACAGTTTTCCTTGTAGAGGGATTGTCTGCTACGGTTAACCCTCTCTAAAGGTGACCGACTCACAATAGTATACCACAAGGGGTCTTAGCTTTCAGATTCAAGGTTTTGACACCTTTTCACCTTTATCCCAATCAAAATAGATAGATTAATCCAACACGCTAAACTAAGATTATCTCTTAAAGATTTATGATATCATCTCCCCGTGATCTATCAACCTCTCCAGAGAAAGGATGCCTTAATCAACAAGTCAAAGATTCATCTATCTACGAGATGCTCAAAGTATCCTCCCCACCCATAAGGAATCCATCTTAGAGAGGAGTTTCACTAGGAACCCACTCCCTCAAGATCCACGAATAGTGTTCATGGGGGCTTAATTACTATGTGTGTACAGATGTTAATTCTTGAAAACAAATCTATCTAAAAGTAATAAAAAAGCACAAGGTGGTACACTTAACACTTTAACTAATGTGAGGTGAGTCCAAAGATGTGGAACATTTAACCCCTCACACAAGCCAAAATGAGTCCACAACTCAGAAATTAGTGAGTTCCAGAAAGCACAAAAGGGTTTCCTTGTGGAGCCTTTAATGCTTATGTCCTGTAGACCCCTCCCCTATTTAACGTGGTGCTGAGATTGCAACCACAGGGTGGAACAAGGGGCCGACAGATTAGCGAGTCCAATAACCCAAGATAGCTAATTAGATCTATCACTAAAGCCTAAGCCTGCTAAATGAAACTAATAGAGATCACAACCTAGTATCAAATTATGCATGTGTTGTAAAATGAGAACATGAAAGAAAATACACACTCAAGCTTGACACAAGAGATGTTCGTTTTAGCTCCAAATGAAGTGTTATCAGTTAAAGAGAATTACCTGGTGATCCTTGCAATGCGCTTAGTAGATTTTACCTATTCTTAGTGACTTTATCATGCTTTTCCCATTGTCTCGCAAACCGCTGTTATGCTGTTCCAAAAAAATCAAAAAACACAAAAACACTAGAAACCACGAACAGTCAGCAGAAAAAATAGAAAACACGCAAATCAATGAAAAAATTACCTCTGTCAGTAGAGTTTTGCGCAAAATTCTTGACAGCCCGTGCGAAGAAGTTTTACGGCCCGCGCGAAATCAAATTCGGTTTGCGTGAAGAAACAGGTATTGCGCAAAGTTTCGTGTGCCAAAGAACTTTCTCGCGCGATGCGAAAAGTATCTTCGCGCAAAAATGAATAGTTTTGCGCGAAGATTCCCGAATCTGTACGAAATAGTACGGACAAAGAACAAAAAAATGATTTAAAAAATATAGAAAAAGGCCAGAAAAATTGATTTTTGTGCCCCACGGTGGGCGCCAAAAATGTATGCATGAAAATGCGGCCTATGCTAACACACACACTTCAACACGGTCCTTATTTGCAGATTCATCCTGGAATGAACATTGGATTGTTCATCCAAAAATTAGCCTACAAAGCGACCTGTTGCCTTCTATCTAGAGGGAATTGCTTATTAGATATCCTCAAATCCAAGGTGTTTAAGCAACCAGACCCTCTAACAACGAAGGATTTGAAAATGAAATTAAGCTAAGAATGAGTATGAAGATTAATCTAGAATGAAAGATGCAATGTAATCTAAGAACAAATAAAGCAAACTAGATTAAGCATATGCATGATTAAACTAAAATGAGATTAAACTAAGAATGAGAATGTATGCAAGAAATGTAAGCAAACATGAGTATGAATTCCAGTAGCAATTCGATGCAAATTCTCCAAATTCATCCTCTCTAAAAATGAAGAGATGAGGGTCTCTTAAATAGACTTTCCTGGAATCCATCAACGGTTGAGATCAATTCGGATCAACGGTCAGGATTGAAGATGAGGTTCAGTCATAAAGGGAGATTCCCAAATTAAAGGGAGTTAATAGATTTAATTTGAGTAAAATAAGGAGTTAACTGTTTTAATTTGAGTAGAAAAAGGAGTTAATTGATTTAACTCATTTTTGATCAATAGTGAACTGGAAATTTCCCTTTTTGAACTGAAGAGAGATTTTGTTGAGATATTTAATTTAATAAAATGAGATATGCTCTCATAATTACTTTTTCTATTTAATTAAATAATCTTTAATTAATTAGAGACACTTTTCTTATTTAATTAAATAACTTTATTTAGTTAATTAGGAATGGCTTCCCATTTAATTAAATAACTTTGTTTAATTAACTAGAAGTAAGTACTCTATTTAATTAAATAATTTTGTTTAATTAATTAGAAATACCTTTCCCATTTAATTAAATAATTACATTTAATTAATCAAGATAGGTGTATTTATTAAATTAAATAAATTTAATTCCATAGTACATTAGCCTTAGGATATAATTTAATTTAATTAAAGTATAAATACTTAATAATTAAATTATAATTAAATCAAGTAGGTTTAATGCGACTAATATGAGTATGTACTATAATAATTAAATAAGAAATATGATGAATGCAAATTAGGGTTTTCTGCATTTGACAATTAAGTAAAGTAGCGAATAGCAGAATGAGAATTGCCTATTAGAATATGACTTAGAAATTATTAGAAATAGACCAGAATTGGTTGAGATGGCAATGAGCCAATTTTGGGGTATTACAAATACAGTAGTGTACACTATGAACATAGTATAGATCAAAAAAGGCATGAGCAATACACCTTATGAACTATGGTTTGGTCATTCATCATCAGTTAAGTATTTTAGAATATTTGGAAGAAAGTGTTATATTAAGAGAGATGATGATGTTGGTAAGTTTGATCCAAGAAGTAATGAAGGTATATTTCTTGGCTATTCATTGAAAATAAACATATACATGTTTTAGTCATAGAACTAAGATAATAGTTGAGTGCACAAATGTAAATATTGATGAAAAGTTTGGAACTAAGGAAAAGATGTTAGATTACAATTTAGATGAAGAAGAAAATAATTTTGGAATTTTTAGACAAAATGCAGAAGTTTTCTTTGAGACTAACAATGATCTGTAGAATGATGTGTTAACTATTGAGCAAAGAGGAGAGCAGTTATCTGAGCCTAGAAATGAGATAAGAGTTGAGATGTCAACTCTTATCCCTAACATGAATCTATCAAAGAATCACCCTCTAGAGAAGATAATTGGAAGCAAAGACAAAGGTGTGATGAAAAGAAATAGAGTTATTGAAGAGATATGTTTGATTTCTCAAGTTGAACTTAAGAGTGTAGATGAAGCATGTAAAAATGATCATTGGATTCAAGAAGAGAAGGAAGAATTAGACCAAATTTTGAAGAATGAAAAATGGGAGTCAGTTCCAAGACCTATAGATAAGAATGTAATAGGAACCAAATGGGTATTTAGAAACAAGATGAATGAGAAAGGTGAAGTTGTGAGGAACAAGGCTAGACTTGTATGCAAGGGATTTTCAAAACAAGAGGGCATAGACTATGAGGAGACATATGCACCTGTAGCCAAAATGGAAGTAGTAAGAATGTTCTTGGCTTATGCAGGAAATAATAAGTTTAAGGTATATCAGATGGATGTTAAATCAACTTTCCTGAATGGAGAACTTGAATAAGAGGTATATATTGAGAAACCTAAAGATTTTCCTTTGAAAGAAGAAAAAGACATGGTATGCAGACTAAAGAAAGCTCTATATGGTTTGAAACAAGCACCTATAACCTAGTATGCAAGGTTGGAAAACTATTTGGAAAAACTTGGATTTCCTAAAAGTAATGATGAAGAAAGTGATACATTTGCTGAAGAAATGAAGAATGAGTTTGAAATAAGCATGGTAGGAGAAATGAAGTTTTTCCTAGGATTGCAAATTGTGTAGAATAATGATGGTATTTTCATTTCACAAGCTAAGTACTTGAGAGACTTGTTGAAGAGATTTGGATTGGAAAGCTGTAAGCCTATTGGTACACCTATGATAACTAGGAACAAGTTATCTAGCAAAGATGAGACACCTACATTTGAGCAGAAGAAGTATAGATCCATGATTTGAGGTTTGTAGTATCTAACTCACACTAGACTAGATATAGAAAATGTAGTTTGGGATTGTAGCTAGATTCCAAGCTTATCCTAAGAAGTATCATTATACATAAATAGGATATTAAAATATTTGAAAGGAACATCTGACTATGGAATTTGATATGACAGATTGAGTGATTTCACTCTATGTACATATACTGATGTAGACTGGGCAGATAGTAAGGATGAAAAAATGAACATTAGTGGTGGAGCATTTTTTCTTGGAGGAAGATTGGTTTCTTGGCTAATCAAGAAACAAGATTCTATTTCTTAGAGTACAACTGAGGTAGAGTATGTTGTAGCAACAAATAATTGCAATCAAGTGATGTGGATGAAACATATGCTAAAGGATATTAGAATTGAGTTTTTAGAACCTATTATCATTTACTATGATAACAAATGTACATTGAGTATGTCTAAGAATCCTGTATTGCATTCTAAGGCTAAAGCATATATCTATCAAGTATCATGTGTTGAGAGAGAAATTAGTAGAAAAGGAGATCAAATTTGAGTATGTAAGTACTAAAGATCATATTGAAAATATCTTTACGATGCCTTTACCTAAAGATACATCTAAGTACTTGAGAGGTATGCTTGGAGTTATGCCCCTGCCTACTCTTGAGTAGGTGATGCAGTAAGTGCATCAGTCCAGTGGCACAAAGCACTATTGTTAGACTAGACTGAATGTTGATGCTTTCTATATGGGGGAGTAATTGAGATTAGTTGAGTCATTAAGGACTCTTGGTATTTGGTCTTGAATAGTGTCTTTGGATACTTGAGCTGGTTGAAGACTTGGAGTAGTAAATTGACATAATGAGGAATTTTTCATTGATGTCAATAGGGAAGATATGGACATGAAAAAAACCTTCTAGTTGAATGGGGGAGAGAATGCATAAGGAAAGTATGAATTGGAGAAAAATCTCTAATTTATTAGGGATATTTAGAAAGATTCATGTAAAGAAGAAGGATGAATATCTCTAGGGGAGATATGTATTACAAGTTTTTTACTATGAATAATGGTTGCTGATCCTAAAGAATTAGAAGAATACTACAGTGTTCTAGAGGATTTCAGATTTGATTAATGAAGAGGATTTGACGATGGGGAAGCTTGGGATAGACTAGCTAGTCTATGCTTCTGATCCTCAATTGAATCTAAGTGTTTTTTTCACACCTCTAATGGTCTCTAGGATTGCTTCACACTCAAGGATTCCTGGACCTAAACAAACCTACCCACCAAGTCAAGAATTAAAACTCATAAGCATTGCAAGTTTGTTCTCTAGCAACCAACTCCTTAAAGGCTTATAAGGATCATTTAGGGTTTCAAACGTTTGAAAGTTATAAAAAGGATTGTGAGGAGTTTTTCAAAGTTTTATAACCTATTCCACATGATCAAAGTGATAGCCAAGTTGGGTTGATACCTGATTGAAGAGTTTCTTCACAAACAGGGCTACTAGAGGAGCCCTAATTAGGCCTCCTTGTAGATTTATAGGACTTTTAACAACTTTCCCTTAAGGTTTCATTAAATCTAGTAATAATAATTTTTTTTCACAATGACCAACCCTAAAGGATTTTTAGGGTCTTGAGCCACCAAAAGGCCGTACAATAATTATGCCAAAAACAAAGGTTTTTGAGGGTTTTAAAGGCTTCTTGTTGTCCCCACTTTTTCAAAACCTTCCAAAGCTTATCAAGATTTATCCTTCACAACATATCACCTTATAAACTCCTCTTGAATCCCTTTGAAGGATTTCCTTAAAACCCAGTCTTGTGCATTCTAGAGCTATTTTGTTGCTTTTCACTCCTAGTTGGATAGTTTTGTATTCGCTTAGGGAAAGCTCAAAGAAATGCTTGCACTTGCATCCAAGGGCCCTACACTTTTGTACAACCAAAATGGGGTTTTTACTTAAATATTCCATAGTTCCATGGCTTTCCCACAATAGAAACCAAAGATACAACCCCTTATTTACATGGTATGCCAAAACTGGTAGAATTCAACCTATATAGAAAGAATTAAATAAAACACCTGCAAAACTTGAAGAAACCTAATCTACTGCATAAAAATAAAATAAAAAAAACTATAGACATTATTAAAATCCACAAAGATCACAAGAACTTCTCTATTTCCTTCAAAAATCCATAAAAACCAATAATTGTCATTATTTTTCAATGTATAGTGTATTGTTTTGTAGTTTGGCCATACAATGGTATTCACTAACTCATGGTTTAGGGTTTCTCATGACTTTTATAATCTTATCCTTAGGGTGAGTGCTTGGTTAGGTCTTCTTAGCCTCTTGGCATGGTTAGGTTCTATTAATAAAAAAGTTTCTTAGCAACTTTAGTTGCCTAAAAAAACCTTGCTTCTAGGCTTCAATGAACTCCTAGCAAAGCCTTCTAAAGTACTCTCATGTTCTCAAATTCAACCAAAACCAACCTAGGAATCCAAACCTCACTGATTTCAAGATGACAATATTCCTTGAATCAAAGTGCCATTTACATAGTGAAGACTCTCTAAATTTCTAGGCCTAGACACACACACAAAATGAGCTTGAAGCTCTTATTCTAATTACATACTTCTTAAGAGAAGTTTTCCACAAAAAAAATGTGATGGTGGGGGTCCTTGGAAGGGTGCTCCTGCACCATACTCCCCCCCTAGCACAAACTAAGGCACCTTAGGGTCAAGAAGAGCCAGATCAATTGAAAACTTCTTGAACTGTCCTTCTTCAACCTAGGTGGCTGAAGATTTAGGTTTATCCTTCCATTTGATCAGATGCTCCATGTAGACTTAATGCCTTGTAGCTTTCTTTACTCTAGATTCCAAGACTTTGTCTACTCTGGCTGGCTTCTTCTTTGGCATTGCATTAGTGTCAATGTTTTGTAGTGCCTTTGGTGGAGTTGTACCTTGTTGATTGATATCTCCTTTGAATCTAATCATGTCTACAACATTAAACACTGGTGAGATGGCTAAGTCTAATGGCAAGTCCACTTTGTAGGCATTCTCTCCATATTTAGCTATAACCTTGTATGGGCCAAATCTTCTCATTTTAAGCTTAGTGGGCATACCCTGCTACATTCTTGCTTTGTTAAGGTGGACCATGACATAGTCCCCAATCTGAAATTGTATTTCTCTCCTCTTCTCATCCACTTTGGCCTTGAGTCTTTGAGTAGACTCCAACATGGTTTTCCTCACTTGTTCTTGAACCTCTTTGATAGTTTGAGTGTAATCTTCAGCTTGTCCACTTTTTAACTCCATGGGACCTAAGTCTCTTAACTCACATACTCCTCTAGGGTGTCTTCCATACACTATCTCAAAAGGACCTCTTCTTGTGGTCCTGCTGGCACTATCATTGTAAGCATATTCAGCTTGATGTATAAAAAGATCCCAAGTCTACCTATACTCCTTTGTCAAGCACCTTGGCAAGTTACCAAGCACCCTGTTGATGACCTCAGTTTGACCATCAGTTTGAGGATGGTGTGCTAAACTGAAATAGAGATTAGCTCCCAAAATTTTCCATAAGGTTTGCTAAAAATGATCCATGAACTTGTTATCCCTATTAGATACAATACTCAAAGGGAGTCCATGAATCCTAACTATCTCCTTGAAGAAGAGATGGGCAACATAACTTGCATCATGAGTAGTTTTACATGGAATGAAATGAATCATTTTAGAGAACCTATCTACTACAACATAAATGCTATCCATACCTAATTTTGTTTTGGGGAGTCCAACCACAAAGTCCATAATTACACATTCCTAAGGCCTATTTGGAATTGGAAAAGGTTGATAGAGTTCTACATTGCTTGAACCCCCTTTTGCTCTTTGGCATATTCCACATTGCTCAACATATCTTCATACATCTCTTGCTGGCTTAGGCCAAAAGTAGTATCTCTTTACTAACTCCAATGTTTTTTTTATGCCAAAATGTCCACTCAAGCTTCCATTATGCTTCTCTTGAATCAAATTTTCCCTCATGGACCCCTTAGGTACACATAGCTGATTACCTTTAAACAATCATCCATTTTGAAGGGTATAATCTGCAAGCTCACCATGAAAATGGTTCTCAAATCCTAGGCACACCTTGTGGGCTTGTGAGAAGTCTTTATCCTCCTCATACAAATCTTTGAAACCTACTATTCCAATACTTTGTAGCTATACTTCTTGGACATTGAAAAGCTTTCTACTCAAGGTGTTTGCTAACTTGTTGAGCTGTCCCTTCTTGTGCTTAATTTTGAAGGTAAAAGATTAGAGATACTCCATCCACTTCAAATGCCTATTACTAAGCTTCTCATGAGTGTTTATGTAGCTTAAAGCCTGATTATCAATAAAGACAACAAATTCCTTGGGTAGAAGGTAATGCCTCCATTTCTTAAGAGATTGTACCAATGCATACAACTCCAAGACATAATTTGAATACTTCTTCTTTGCCTCATTGAATTTCTCACTAAAGAATTCCACAAGCCTTCCTTTTTGACTCAATACACCCCCTATTGCTACATTACTTGCATCACATTCAATGGTGAAAAACTTTTCAAAAGTAGGTAAGAGTAAGATAGCTTTTGTAGCTACCTCTTGTTTCAATGTTTGAAATGCCTTCTCCACTACCTCAGTCCATTTAAACTTTGTTTTCAATCCTCCTTTGATGGTATCTAGTATTGGTGCATAAATCCTACTAAAGTTCCTCACAAACTTTCTATAGAATTGTGCCAAGCCATGAAAACTTCTAACCTCAGTCCCTATTTTAGGGGTAGGCCAATCCAAAATTGCTTCCACCTTGCTTGGGTCTATTTTTAGATTACCCTTGGACACTAGAAAGCCCAAATAAACTAGTTCTTACTGCATAAACACACAAATTTGTAGATTAATGGCTAGTTGCTCTTCCTAGAGTCTCTTCATGACCAACCTCAAATGTTCAAGGTGCTCTTCTTTTCTTTTTCTATAAATGATTATGTCATCTAGATACACTACCACAAATTTTCCTATGAAGTCCTTCAAGACCTCATTCATCAATTTCATAATGGTTCTTGGGGCATTAGTAAGCCCAAATGGCATTATAAGACATTCATACAATCCATCTGTGGTTTTAAAAGTAGTCTTCCATTCATCACCCTCCTTGATTCTGATTTGGTGATAACCACCCTTTGAATCTACCTTGGTAAAGTACATAGCACCTCTTGAACAATCCATCAAGTCTTATATTCTTGGAATAGGGAATCTATACCTGATAGTGATCCTGTTAATGGTCCTTGAATCTATACAAAGCCTCCACTTTCCTCCTTTCTTGGATGTTAAGACCATTGGGACTTCACATGAACTAATACTCTTCTTATTTAGCCCTTGATCCAATAATTCTTATACTTGTCTTGCCACTTCCTTATTTTGATCTAGGATAAGCTTATAGGCTACTTTGTTAGGTAGAGAAGCACTTGGTACAAAATTAATTTGATGGCTGATTGCTCTTTTAGGTGGTAGTACTACTGGTGTACCATCTAAAATAATGTCCTTGAAATCATCAAGAATCTACTACACTTCAAGAGGTATTGGCTGCAACTTCTTGTCTTCCTCCTTTGGCTTCACCATAATAGCACATGCTATGGTCTCCTCATTTTGCAATGCTTGCAAGAACTCTTTTCCACTACTAAGTAATACAGTAGGTGTCTTAGAAGTTTCCCCTTCATTTTCTATTAAGGACTGAATTTTGAAAGTCTTCCCATCCTTCTTGAAAGAAATGGCATTCTCCTCTTCATCATAGATCACTTTTCTATCAAATTTCCATGGTCTTCCTAATAGAAGATAGCATGCATCCATGGGCAAGAAATCACAAAGAAATCTATCTTTATAGGCTCCAATTAAAAGCTCTACCCATGTCTGCTCCTTGACTAGTACACTTTGCTCTTGATTTAACCAAGTCACCTTGTAGGGATTTGCATGGGGAAACTTTGTAAGTTTCAAATTCTTTTTTGCTTCCTTTGATATGATATTATCCATTGACCCTGAATCCACTATAACCTTGCAAACTTTTCCTTGGACCTTGCACCTAAATCTAAAAAGAGCCCTCCTCTATTTGGGTTCACTTTGATTAGGTTGCCTTATAAGTACCTTCCTAATCATCAAGTTCTCACCCATTTCTTATTCTAATTTGTTAACTTCATTAGTGCATGAGTTTTTGCTATATTCTTGGGCATAAGATACCTTCTTCTCATTATTTAAGGCTGATGGTTTATCAGGACACCTATAGGTAGGGTGTCTAAGCTGTCCATATTGATAACACTTCATAGTGGCAAAGTAGGAGCTGCTTCTTCCTGCTCCTCTTCCTCTATTTCCTTGAGAACCTCTTTCTCTACCAAAAGATCCTCTTGTACTAATTTTAGAACTTTGTTCCAAGAGGATGCTCTCCCTTTGGTTTCTTGATTTGCCACCTCTACTAGAACCACCTCTAGAGTCTCTACCTCTTCCTCTATTCTTAGAAGTACGGTCCTACTTCTTTTTTCATTTTCTCTTCCACCTTTAAGGCCATTTGATAACACTAATGAACTATTTTATTAGTGACAAGGCTCATGTCTTCTTGAATAGACCACTTGAGCCCATTCAAATATCTTGCGAACCTGATACTTTCATCTTCTACCACTTTAGACCTTAAGCATAGCTTTTGGAATTCTTTAGTATAAGAGTGTACATCCATATCTTTTTTCCTCAGATTTTATCTCCTTCTATGTAGTTGTATTTCATAATCTTTAGGAATGTAGGCCTTTTTGATTTTAGCCACCATACCTTTCTAGATAACAATAAGATCTTTTCCTTCTTTTTCCCTCTTTGTTTGAACAAATTTCCACCAGGTTAGAGCATTACCTCATAGTCTTTACCTTGCCACCTTGACCTTCTGAGCATTAGAGACACCATAACATTTAAAATGGTTCTCCATTCCTTCAACCATTCCATGATGAGATCAGGATCCATCTTGCCACTAAATAGAGGAATGCCTTCCAAGGCTTTGCTATTTATTGCCTTAATTGCCTTCAAGAAAAGCTCTTTTGGTAAAATAAGGTCTGGTGTTGGAGTTTCTTCTTCCAACTCAATGTTTTTCTCTTTAGCTTCCTTCTCTTCTTTCTTCTCTATCTTTTCCTTGACTTTATCTGTGGTGTCTTGGACTTTGCTCAACAACTGTTCAAGTTGTGCCAAACTTTCTCTTAAAGACCTTTTGTCTTCTTCTTTCTCTTCTACCTTTCTTTCTTTTTCTTTGAACTTCTTGGAAAATTCAACATTGGTTACCATTGTTTTGGAATCACTGGATTCACTAGGTGACAACATTCACCTTGCTTTGCACTTGCATTGTCCCGAACTGTTGCAAGCTCTGATATAAATCTGATGGGGAAGCTTGGGATTGACTAGCTAGTCTATGCTTCTAATCCTCAATTGGATCTAGGTGTTCTTCTAACACCTCTAATGGTCTCTAGGATTCCTTCACACTCAAGGATCCCCTGACTTTCCCAAACCTACCCACCAAGTCAAGAATTCAAACTCATCAGCATTGCAAGTTTGTTCTCTAGCAACCAACTCCCTAAATGTTTATAAGCATCATTTAGGGTTTCACACCTTTGAAAGTTATAATAGGTATTGTAAGGAGTTTTTTAGAGTTTTATAGCCTATTCCACATGATTAAAGTGATATCCAAGTTGGGTTGATACCCGATTGAGGAGTTTCTTTACAAATAGGCCTACTAGAGGAGCCCCAATTAGGCCTCCTTGCAGATTTCTAGGATTTTTACCAACTTTCCCTTAAGGTTTCATCAAATCTAATAATAAGAAAAATTGTTCACAATGATCAATCCTAAAGGATTTTTGGGGTCTTGAGCCACCAAAAGGCCGTACATCAATTATGCCAAAAACAAGGGTTTTTGAGGGTTTTAAAGGCTTCCTATTGTCCCCACTTTTTCAACACCTTCCAAAGCTTATCAAAAATTCACCTTCTAACACTCCTCTTTAATCCCTCCAAAGGGGTTGGCTTAAAATCCACTCCTTTGCATTATAGAGCTATTTTACTGTTGTTCACTCCTAGTTGGATATTGCTGTATTTGCCTAGGGCAAACTCAAAGAAATGCTTGCATGTGCATGTAAGGGCCTTGCAGTTTTGTACAAAAAAAATGGGTTTTGCACTTCAAGATTCCATAGTTCCATGGCTTTCCCATGGTGGAAACCAAAGATACAACCCTTTATTTACATGGTATGCCAAAACTATCAAAATTTGACCTATATAGAAAGAATTAAATAAAACAGCTGCAGAACTTGAAGAAATCTAATCTATTGCATGAAAATGAAAGGAAAAACACTATAGACACTATTCAAATCCACAAATATCACAAAAAATTCTCTATTGCCTTCAAAAATCCACAAAAACTAGTAATTGTCACTATTTTTCAATGCATAGTTTTTTGTTCTGTACTTTGGCCCTACAATGGTATTCACTAACTCTTGGTTTAAGGTTTCTCATTAATTTTATAGTCTTCTCCTTAGGGTGAGTGCTTGGTTAGGGATTGTTAGCCTCTTGGTAGGGTTAGGTTATAATAATGAAAAAGTTTCTTAGCAACTTTTAAAAATTGCTGACATCTTTTAAGAAACTTTAGTTGCCTAAAGCAACCTAGCTTCTAGGCTTCAATGAACTCTAAGGAAAGCCTTCTAAAGCACTCTCATGTGATCAAATTCAACCAAAACCAACCTAGGAATCCAAAACTCACTGATTTCAAGATGAAAATATGCCTTGAATCAAAGTGCCATTTACATAGTAAAGACCATCTAAACTTCTAGGCCTAGACACACACACACACAATGAGCTTGGAGCTCTTATTCTAATTACATACTTTTTGAGAGAAGTTGACCAAAAAAGGTGTGATGGTGGGAGTCCTTGAAAGGGTGCTCCTACACCATTTGAGAAGATGAGAATGACAATAATAGCAACAAAGTACTATTTTAGTATTCTTGGAACTTAGGTGTTTTTCATTTGTGTTGCCATTAATGCCAAAGGTGGAGATTATTAGCATGAATGCTAATGATAGTACATTGCGGGAGTATCCTAAGCATTGGGGAGTATTGACATATTACATTCATGACTATGTTTTTCATTGATGTCAACATAGCAATAAGCATGTGCAGATTGGTAGAGTAACAAAGATATCATAGTTGTACAAACTATGTTTTTCTTGTCTGGTCATGGACATGTTAAACACTATGTCCTAATGATGTGGTTCAATGTGCAACATGTAAGTCAAAGATGTACAAAAGTTGTTCCTAATTTATAGAGAGTAGTTTAGAGACAAAGTGTTTGGTGAGTAATTTCTGATGTTTGTATTATATTTTTCACCTTAGATGTAATGAGAAGATGCATGATAAACTAGTGATAGAGGGAAGTTAGATGATGATGTCAACAAAGCCCTAGTGTCACACATGTGAAGTTTTGTATAGATTGTGAGCTAACAATGCTATTCTAATGGTAATTAATTAATTATCTTATTATAATTACTTAGGAAAGCCTTAAGATGAAATCAAGGGGTTATTTTGAAGATATGGTATAATAGAAATATGTTATCCTTGTTTGTAATATATTTTGATTGTTGTTTGAAGTGCAAAGTGTGAAAAGGAGCAAAGTGTTTGGTGAATGCGAGTAAGCCATCCAAGGGATTTGTTGTGGTTTCACAATATACACTCTATTTCACCTAGAAATGGGGACCCCCTACTTTAATTTTTGGCTTTTCGTATCCCAAGTCTAGGGTTCAAGTCCTTTCTAGAGTTTTTTTCCTGATGTCTTTAGTCAAAACTAGGTCCTAGCCTGAAAACCCAGATTTTGAAATTTTGAATTTTGATAGGATAAGTCATTTTTCTAAGAAAATGGCACACCAACACACCTCCCTAGTTGTGCTAGTGCACCAAAAGTTTGAGGTAAGCATCTCTTTGGTCATGCATAGTAGCACAGTTGCACATCACCAATGGCTGCATTGACCCCCAAGTCTATAAAACTCGGGGACCCCTGCCCCTCCCCACTTCACTTTTTCTCCTCTAGCTCTCCATGCTACATCACTGCACCTATTGAGGTGCACATCATTGCATCCTTTCCTCCACCTACATGAAGATAATCTACTCTAAAATACCTAAAAGGTGTGCAGCTGTGCACTTGTCTAGGTGCGCAGCTGTGCACCTTTTTTCTTTGTTAAAAACATTTAAAAACATAATAATAATAATAAAACACTTATTAAAGGTGCATAGAAGCACACCTTTAGTAATAGTTACCTTTTTCTGTACCAAATTAGTATGAGGGTGCACAAAAAGTGTACCCCATGAGGTGTGCTAGTGTGCACTCTCCTATTTAAGGGTTTTGCCAAGGAAAAAGGTGCACCTAGCACACCTTCGAGGTGTGCCAAGTGTGCACTTTTTTTTCATTTAAGGGTTATATTAGGCCTTTTTAATGTTTTTTAGCAAATAGGGTTTTTTCTATGTTTTTTTTCATGTCATTTATAGGGTTGTTATTGATTTTTTCTTCAATTCCAGACTAATAGATGTTGCTTTTGTGTAGATTCAATGACCTCTTCATCATCCTCCCTTGCTACAAAGATGGTCCCCAAACCCATGGTATTCAAGTTTCAGCGTGTTCCAATGAAGTCACATTTCCAACATGATTATTTAGAGATCTGGGACACCGAACTTGGTCATACAGACTTGAGTGCATTCCTGGCATTGTGCAACAAACCCACCAAAAGATCCCTAATGATATCCACTCTAATCTAATCAAGACTTGTTAATGTAGCATCACATCCAATATTAGTGTAATCTTCATAACTAATCATGGTGCTAGTAGAAAACTATGTTTCTGAAGAAACGATCGTGAAGAGTGCAATTGTAGAGATCATTCTAGATCTTCAACCTAAGAACATAGAGAAGGTGTTCTATCTTCCAAGAGTAGATTAGTTCATCAAATTGACCTATCATCAAGCAAAAAGATGGTATAGGGAACATGTAGAGGAAGCTTATAAAATCATCCAATACTCATACCTCACTGAGAAGACTCCTCTAGGGCATAAAGTAGAAAAAGTGGACATGATGAGAGGATACATGAAGGAAGATATTGGATACTCTATCATACTCTTGAGTAGAGTTATGGGGTTACCAGCGTCGAGACACCTGAATATATTTATGGTGCATTTTATTGAGACTATCAAGATGACAAAGAGTCTAATTTATTGGGCTTCCATTCTTAGTGAGACCTTGGATGAGTAGTTAGTGATGGTTAAGAATAATTAAATGTTTTACATGATGTCATATTTGGTGTACTTGTTAGCTGCAAGGGTGATAGATTATCTAGGACTCTACAAAAAGGGTAGCATGCAAGAAGAAAATGCCTGGCCCTATTTAGTATATCCTCATCTGGTGAAGAAGAAGCTTCTAGAGTACAACAAGGAATACATGATAGTGAATGATGCATTTACATTCATAATAATCCAATTTATTGAAGGGGATTATGTGAAGAGAATGTTACAGGAGGCAACGGCTAGGATTTTAGAAGTTGGAGCCTACTACATTCAGTATAAAAAATTCACCTATTTGAGGGTAGTAGGTACTTCTATCAACTCCAAGAAGCTCCCTAGGTATCCTAGTGATAGACTTATTCTACTGGAGATTGTTTTACAACTCTTGTCTATATACGACAAAGTAAGGAAATAACATAAAATATCATGGGTATGGCCTATTATGATAGGACCATTTAGTGTGGTCTAGAGACAAGATATTCCATCTTTCAAGTTTGAATGGGGTTAGTATCCCTTGGAGGAATATAACTCTCCTTGCCCTTATTTTGATAACATTGGAAGGGTACAATATTTGGCTAGTAAGATATTTCAGCATGAAGATGTAATTGAGGATCATTGGATGAATGTAGTAGACGACTATGATATCCATATAAGGGATTATTGTAGGATGGCTCTTTATTTGGCAAGTAGTTCCTTGAAACTAAAGATCCCTTTGGGTTATGCAATAGGATATAGAGGATGTTCTTGATGTATTGTTTAATAGGGACAAGTTTGGTGATCAACCTATCATGAATGCTGAGATTGACAAAGAAGAAAAATCAGACATTAATCATAGGGCTAGGCATGCCATCAAATTGAAAAAGGATTGGATCAAAAGATTTTTCAAGTTGGATTCAATTCCTCAAGTAGTGGTCTTCCACGCTTAAGCCCACACAACTAGTGGTCAAGGATCTAAGGTTATAGTGCCTACTTTTATAGCCTAGTCCCTAGTGAGGCTAGAAATAATGTACCAACTTGATAGAGAAGTTGGATGTTATAGGGCTCAAAAGGGTAAAGGAAAGAGGAAGAGGACTTTTCCTCAATGAGCTAAGCTAGAAGAGGAAGCAATTCAAGCACCTCCATAGCCAGGGGTAGAAAATGTACAAGGGTCAAAGAATGTTGTAGCTATATAGACCTAGGACAACCCTCAAGTACTACCAACTAAACAAGGGCAAGGAGGAGCTGAAATGGAAGTACAAGAGGTGTCTCCACTTCAAAAAGAGGTACAAGCCTCCCCATATGTTATTAAAAGATGAAAGATTAAGACTCCAATCAAGAGGAGGCAAAAGGTTATTCCTTTCCCATCAGTCCCAAAAGTTATCCTACAATGAGAAGAAGAAGAGGATGATGAGGATGAAGAGGATAAAATTCCTTTGAACCAAAGGACTCATCTTGCAAGAGCCATGAATTTGGAATGAAGAAGATGCTCCACAATTACTCCACTATCTATTCTTGAGTAGCCTATTCAGTCTACTACATCAGAAGATGAGTTGCAACAATGGATCGATGAGCAAAAGGGCAAAGGCATTGATGTATTCCAAAGGCACTAAATTGGCGAGAGACAAAATAAGGGACAATCCAACTAATCAGCTTCAATAGGAGGATTGGATTCAATTTCCATCTAATCCACAAGGACCTGAAGTAGCTCTACCATCACCCATTCATGTTATATTTTGTGTAGATAAAAGATCGGCTACTCCTCTTCCTCCAAAAACTCAAGAAGAACAAGTTCAACAGAACAAGAGGAAGAGCCACAATAAGCATCTTCCAATGAAGTATCAAAGGAAGGGAAAATAAGTGATGAACCTTATCAAACTTCCCAAGAAATAGAGGTGAGAACTATGGACTCCATGGATACAGAGACTCTTGGTGTGGATCTCTCACAAAAGGAAAAGACTCTAGAGAGGAGGGATAAGGGGAAGAGCATAGCAAAGAAAACTCCTTCATCTTCAAAAGGAAAATATTTGATGGAGCATATCCCAAGATGGCTAAGGAAGGAGGTGAATAGAAACAAGAGGCAACAATTCACTACTGAGGAAGAGGATATGATAGAATTGATTGAACTTCTCAAAAAACCTAAATCACCACCAAAGGATGCATGGGCATTAACCTTTATCATGAGTAATTAGAATTTGGATTTGTTTGCACATGTTTCCATCCCTCCTCCACATGAAAATGTTGAGGAATTAACTCTAAGAGACCATTAGGTAAGGGAGGTTATGCTTGGGAAACCCACATTGGACATTGCTAAGTTTATGGGGACAACTAGAATTAAAGAAATGTTTAAGCACTTAGAATAGGATGAGGCTGAATTGATAACACTTTGGAAATAGAATGAGATCCTAAAAGGATATCTAAATGAAGTTGTTGGTCCCCTAGATCTTGAAAATCTTGAGGAAACTTTGAATGCGGCATTAGAGAAAAGGAATAAGGAGACAATACAACTTTGATCCATTTTTGAGTGCTTGTCATCAATGGTAAGAAAGTTTTGAAGAAAAGGGTATACAAATTATAGAGGGAAATCTAAAGCTGCTACACCATATGCAAGATAATGCAAATAAGTTAGTAGACATTTTTAATTAGGATTTTGGTTTGATGGACAAAGTACATACCTGGGGCAAGGACTTGTAGGCACTATAGGAAATCAAAGGCCAAAGGTATCAAATGTTAGTGGAGGTGTATACATTGGAAGAGTTAGATAAGATTGATGATTGGATACAGAAGATTGTGGATGGCAATAAAGTAATGGAAACATTACACATAGAGATTCAAAAGCTCAAGGATCAAATCCAAGAGAAAATTTTGGAGGCAGAGAAACATTATAGTGATGCATGTTTAGACATTTTTGAAGATGATTCAAGGGAAAAATTAATAGTTGTAGAGGTAGTATTTGAGAAATTTTGGAAGACTTTTAAAGAAGCTTCTAATGATGAAAACATCAAACAAGCATTCAGAATGGAAGAAGCATTGTTAGATTTAGATGTAAAGCTCAAAGATTTTGTAGAGACTTGCATTGAGGGATGCAACTATAGGCAAAAAGTAAAGGACAAGTATGAAGCCTTAGATTTTCTAGATGCAACTCAAATCACTAAAATTATTGAGAAATTCAAGGGCAAATACCTAAACAAAGCTCTAGTATAAAGGGGAACAAAACTCAAAAGCTAGAATTTTAGTTTTGACACTTGGGTGAAATTTTGTATTTTTTAAAACTTGCTTCCAAGATGCACTACTTTTGAGGTGCAATTTTTCATAGTTGTACCATAAGTTTGTGAAGAAGTTAGAGGTGCACTAATAGTTAACTGCTATTTCTAAATTTAGAGTTTTCCATGCATCAAAAATGCATTCTGACAATAGTTTAACTCCTACAGAAACCTAGTGAAGATAGAGCTTCTATTTTTGGCACTTCTAGAGACTCCCACATTGTCTCAAGGATTTATTCTTCTTATTTTCTCATGATTTCTTTCTTTTAAGGCATGTAAAGGCTCATGCATCCATTGCATGATATAAATATGGATGGAGTCATTTTAAGCACTAGTTAGAGAGTCAATTTGTACATAACTAGATTTGTTTTATTAGTTTAGAAACATATGATTGCATAAAAATATCTCTCTCTCAAATAAAATTGAGGAGAAGATTTCTTATAAATTCAAGAATGTAATATGTATTCCAAGCCACCATTATTTTGATGCAATAATATATGCTATTGGTACTCACATTTTGAGTGTAGTGATTCTTGCCTAAGTGTGTTATATTTTATGGATTTATGTTCATGGAATGTAATTTAACCAATAGTTTTATTGAATTGTTTTAGTAGTGTGATCTTTTAATTCTAGTTTTTGTTACGGGTCTAAAAATTTTGCTGACATACTTAGTTTGAGAAGAGATCACGATATTGTTCCTACATAGCAATTCATCTTGCATGAGAAAAATTTCTGTGGCCTTGCAAGTTGATGAAAAGTGAAACATCTTACAGTTACTGAATTCCCATTGATGATTGCATCAATGGAATTTAGGAAGGGCTACTCCTATTTTCATTGGTTACCTACCGATCTTTTCAAATTCTTAACTTGCAAAAATGTTGTTTCTGTGGCTTATGTCCATTAGGATTTTACTTTCATGTTATTTTCTTAAACTTCTTCTTACCCTACCTTTGTTATTTTCTTTTACAAACACTTGGTTAATTTAGGAATTCATATAGTTGCATTGTTAATTGCATTCATCATAAAAAAAAAACACAAAAATATATTTCCTTTTTTGTGTTTTATTCTTTTGAAATAGCAAGTAGATTCTACATCTTATCTAAATTGTTTGAACCAGAAAAGGCATCCCTATGAAAAAATGCATTTATCTTCAACTGAGCAGATTCTATTAGGTCGCAAGATCACCAAGAACCTTGGAGTTGATCCTAGATTAAGTTTTCAAAAGAGGAGTTTGAAAGGATTCTTGCCATTAAGCATCATGCAAAAAAACAAATCAACAAGATTATTGGATGCAAGTTTTATGATTTGGTTATAAGATCATAATGAACAGAGGTCTGGTTGACATGACAGAGGAAGGAAGTACTATTCAATTCCATTATTCTATAAGGAATAATATAGAGATCATTTGGACAGTGGGTTCATTTCTTTGAACCTTGAAGTTTTTTGGGAAGTGGGTCTAGTTGTCTTCCACAACTTCTAATAGGGATGGCACAACTCCTAATGGGGTTGGGACAAACCTTGACAAGATTGGCATAAATCCTAATAGGGTTGGCAATACTCCTAACATGGTTGGAATATCCTAACAAGGATTCAAATTCACCTAATAGGGATTGATATGCACTTAATGTTGTTATAGACTCCTAATAGTGTCCATCCTCTATCAAGGAATATTTATATTAGTACACCATCTTGTGGGTACCATCCCCACCTGGGTTTTCTCTCTGATCAAGGGTTTCCCTAGTTAACATATCTAGTGCTATTGTATATGAGTATCTTGTAGTTTCTGATTATATTGCTTATATAGTTAAAGTGAAATAAGGTTGATAATTGTGATATTAGTTGGATAATTGATTCACCCCCCCTTTAAGTTATATTGGTGGACTATATATTCTAACAAAGAGTTTTTGCAAGGTTATCATCTACTCATAAATCATATCCCGTGCCAAACAAAAAATATTCTTCAGTTAGTCCAGATCAAGTTAACCAATCACATGATGTATAATGGATTTTGTGAATTTAACTAGTCTATTATCCATCCATAACTCCATATCATGTATCCTTCTTAGCACAATCTTGATCCATTCAACTTTAAACACTTTAGGGAATGCTAGGGTATGAGTTAACTATTTCTTGGCCATGACCTTGTTCTCATCCTTCAGTATCCCATTTTTGCATAGCTTATCATAGGAATTCCTAATCTCAAAATAACCTATCTTACTAATCTTGCATATATAGTAGGATCTTACATCATGAAACATGATCACATGGGGAGGAATTATGGATAATGCTTCTGATGAGTCTCTTGTCAGTGCGATATTTAGATACACCTTGATTTTTGGTGGAGGACATGCATTGTTGTGAACAATTTGTGCATTATTACCCTTCAATGCTTCCATATTCTCACTTGTAGATGTAAATGATGCCATTCTTGCAAACTAAGGTTTCAAACTTAAAAAAATTCACAAATTCACAACTTGTTTTAATTTTTTTTGCAAACTTACACTTTTGGCTGACAACATACACTGCAATCTTTTAAAACTTTGCATAAATTGCTCCTTCAAATTGCCTTTTTATTAACTCTATAAATTTAATAGCCTAGTAAGTTGAAATGAACCTCAAAATTGACTATATACCCTCAAAGGGTCAAATTGATCTTTGATTTAATACTATGTACTTTCAATAGGTGAACACAAAGTGCATAACAACTATCTTGGCTTACTCTATAAAAAATATTACACACACCTTCAACCACGCTCGATCAGTATTAGGAATCAACTCATATTGACATTAAAAAATGACACTTGGTCATTACCAAATTTTTAACTTGGTACTTTAGTTAAAACATTAATATCTATCCTTAGGAATCTCCTCTTATATTGATATGAACTTCAATACATCTTGTACTAGGAATTGGTGTATGATTTAGCAACTCAAAACATAGTTCCATACACGCCCTTTGTGCTTAGTTTTTGGTATTGTGATCACTTGATCCATTGGATTGGGTGACCTCAACACCATTTGTTGCACTACTATTTCCTTCTTCCTTCTTTCTCTAGGTTTGATTCATCTTTTTTTTCATTTTCTCAACTCCAACTATTTTTTCCCCTCCATTTTCTCAATGTTAAACTCTAGCACTTGGTTCATATAGTTTTTTCTCAAATGACAAATCATATGACAATGATAACACACTACACTACCATTTATCCAACTTTTGGATTTACCTTTGAAATGTGTTCTAACACAATTAGCTATAATATGTCCATACTCACCACATAGATGACAATTGTACCATGTATTATAATCCCAATTGATTGTATTACCTTTCTTAGGTTCTTTGCCTTGTCCTTGGGTGTCCAGTTGTTCTTTTCCTTAGATACACAATCTTGCAACTTTTGACCATACTTTTGACATGTGTAACAATAACCTTCAAATCTAGAATTTATTGGTTCTTTATTGACCTTTGATCTACACTAATGTACTTGATGACCTTGTTTTTTGCACAAAAAGCAATAACCATTGAATTTTGATTTAGGATTTAACTTACCAATCTTACTCCTGTATATGTTTTCTGTATGGCCTAGTTTTCCATAGTGCTAGCATGTAGGCTTCTTTTTCTTTGGATTTGTAGTCACATTCCTTTTTTCTCCCTACTTTGACAATTCTCCTTGCTTGACATCTAATAGGAACTTGGCATAACCTAGTCCAGAGGTGTCATTAGGTCTCCTAGGTGCATTCATCAATTTATTTAGTAATTTAATAGCCTCCTTAGGTTTTTTTAGCCTATGAAAATAATTCTTTTCAAATTTTAGTTCATTCTTCAATATTTTATTTTCAAATTTTAGATTTGAAATGTCAAGATCATTTCTAGCCAACTCATGGTTGACACTTAGTAACTGAATTACAATATCTAACTAATTGTCTGTTAGGGTTTGTACCTCAGTAATCTCTTTGTTGCCCCACTTTTTTTTTTCTAACCAATTGGAAAATGTGAGGATTTTTTAGAAGGAGAAGTGATTCAAATCCTCGATCGTATTTGAGTCTAGGTCTAAGTCCCTAAGGTTAGGTTATCTTTATTAGATTTTCCCCTTTTACCTTGTACTAGTCAGGTAAGTTAGTACCTAGTTTGATAGAGATCAAATTTTCTCATTTGATGATCAATCATGCTTCATATTCAATCACAACATATCACTCTTTAATAAGTAGGCATTGGTGGAAATTTATAAATTATCTTCTCCTCGGCGGGTTTCAGACCGATGAAGGCGATTTCCCATTATAACCACTTGAAGACACACATGGAGAAAAAATATGAAAAGGGTGAAGGTTTCTAAGATAAATTCATGTTTTAATCCAATTTAAGGTCTCCAAATATTTTTGAGATTGACTATTACTCAAATATTTAAGCCTTGGTGGAAAACCCAAAGTTGTCTTCTCCTCAGTAGGTTTTCAATCCATGAAAACAATTTTTTGCAAAATGGCTTGAGGTGAAAAATAAAATGTTTAATGACTCTCAAATAGGTCTTCACACATTAACCAAGCATTACAAGCTTCCAAAAGTTCTATTATCAAAGATTTGAGTTGGAAGGACACAATGACAGAAAAATGGAAAATGTCTTCTCCTCGGTGGGTTCCATGAAGATAGTTTCCCAATTTTTCAAGAAAATCAAGTTAATGGTTAAGGTTAAACCCCCATAATAGATCTAGAGTGTGTTAGATCATTATTGGAATGGATCAAATCATTAAGGAAGAAGAAATATAGAAATAATCTCATTTAGTGGACTTTCCTTGATAGGGTACCCCAATGGTAACTTTCTGGAACTTAAAAGAAAACAAAAAAGTAAGTAGTGGAAATATAGAAAGTTATCATTGAGTTTAATAGAATAGTGATATAACTATAGATATCTATTGAACTCTCACATTTACTATTTAACATTTATTTCCTTAAATTAATTCATGTGCCCAAATTCTAAAGATCAACAGATGAATTCTGGTTCCCATATAAAGATGGACAAATAGTTGAATTGGTTACTACTTTTTCTTTGGTCTTATCACTCTATCAATACAATTAGCTTTTGAAAAACCTTTGAATATTTCATTTGTTTTCTTATTCACTTTCTTGAATCAAAATCTTGTTCATGAACTCATGGAAACCAAGTTCATAGGTTTTGATGGGTTAACTAGTACCGAGTCCACATTGCAGAACTTCATAGATACTTCTCTTCACTTCTTTGACATGGCAAAATTTTAGAAAAGGTTCAGATGTGAAAAAATTCATCCCATCACCAAGAGGCTTTAAGGATGTGGTTTAGTTTAAGTAGCTTGTTTCCCAGTTGTGGTCCAAACTCCTAAGTTGATTTATGATTACATCCATCATTACAACCTAGAAACTAGGCAAGTTGTGCTACCTAATGATGAAATACTAATCTTAATTGATAGGAAAATGGTGGTTAACTACCTTTGTGTGCCAAATTAGGAGTAGTCATCTATTTTAGACATTGGTGGAGCCATCTCAAAATTCTCAGCTATGAAGATGATCTGGAGGAAAGAAATCATGAGGACATGGTTCTAGAACCCTCGAAGCGATAAGAGTAAAGTTCCCAAAACCTTGTTTGGGACCAAACTTAAGCCAAAAATAATTGATATTTTGGTCCCCTTATAGATTGAAAGGTGAGGTAGAAGCTTTGAATTTTTTCAAGTAGTATTTCTTTTTAGTTCAAGTAATTTTGTCAAATACCCAATACATTGATTGGGCTCAAGAGGTAAGCAAAATTTTGTCCAATGCTCTCTAGATAGCTAAGTTATATATTACATTCTACATGTCTTCCTTCTTGATTTACATGTTGGCATCATTGTAATTATGGCCTGGCCTCCCAAGCTTAGAGAATTTCCTTGATGTTGTTAAATCTTATGAGTTTTATCCATGTCTACAATTATAGAATAGCTATGCGGATTATGTTAAGGTGAATGATGCATTTAATACAAGGATTTTCAAGGAGCTACATGGATGCCCATAAAGGAAATTCATCTTAGAAGCCATGACCACCATTAGTCAATTTGGATGTCACTTCATTCAATTCTCATCAGTTTCTTATTTGCGTCTTGCAGTGTTTGATGAATTCCCATTAAAGATACCAAGCTATCCAAGTGACATGATCATGTTGATTAACATCATATGACAAGTCCTACAAGTGAATATACTAAGTGGGAGCCTGAATAAGAAAGGGTATGAATTCCCCATGAAATTTAGAGCCTTTAGTTGTGACACTCGATCCAATGCCAAAAACATGATGAAGGTGTTTGAGAAGAAATATAAGCTTGGGTATACAAAAAATGTTTTGCAGATAGGGAGTGTGAAAAAGCACATCAGTACCATTGAAGACTATTGGGCCAATTGCAAAGATGAGTTCAAGAACCATGATCAGGCCTTTGCTAGACTGACAGTCAACCAAGTAAAGATGTATAAGGTTAATATTGATGTAGAAGGGGTGAAAGATAATGGTCAAAACATTTATAGCAATACCTAGTTGACCAAGCTAAGAGGTACTCCCATAAGTTCAAAACCTTACAAAGAAATTGTGGAGGACCTAGACATGATGATGGCTAGAATCTACAAGAGAACTGGAAAATGGGTTGAGTGGACCACTATATGAAAAAGTAAGAGAAAAGGCATGACCACCCAAGCATCTCTGAATGTAGCAACAACATCATCTTCTCAAAGTGGTGCCTCAGGCACAATCTTGCCTATCACTCAAGAACCTACTCAACTGATCAGTGGAGGTGACCAACTTCCTGACAAGAATATTCCTCTTGATAAGACTTGTCAGGATGGTTTAGTACCAATGATTAGAACTAAAATGAAGGTTGAGAAGAAGAAGGTAGAGGAATTGAAGGACAATGTAGTTATAGTGGCTCTCTCACACTACAATAGTCCTATTCCATCTGTAGATGGTACATTACTCCTAGCAAGTAGTCCCCAAATACAAGTGGTGGACCTTGGAGACAATGGAAATAGTGAAAGTGAGTCTATTGAGTCTGACAAAGCTACAAAGAAGACTGCATAAATAGAAAAAGATCTTGAAGCTTCAAAACTTATTTACCAAGTCCTAAAGAAAACTTTCTCTTTAGCTACAAATACATTGTCTCCAGTCAAAAGGAAAATGTTTAGTATAGACACATTTGGGATTACATCTAAGGTGATTGGCATAGAATCATGGCTGGAAGACACCTTGGATAGAAAGAGGAAGAGTAAAGAAGAGGGAGTCCCCAAAAAAGAAACTTTATCTCTAGCTATCCGTTCTAGATCAACATTGAGTAAAGTTAAGAAGCAAAAGACCCTATAAATTCTTAGACAAGATCCTGATACAAGGCATTTGACTATGGAGATTGCTAAGTCCACTAAGGAAAAGAGGATTGAAGACATGTCTGTAGAGGACTTCACCTTACATTCTGTAGACCTCAAAGAAGTTAGGAATGACACTAAGGTGGTCTTGTGGAAGTCAAAAAATGATGTGATAGAAGGACAACTCAAAAGCCTTAAGCTAGCTAAAGTCAAAATGAAGGTAGAGATTCATGAACTTAATTAATTGATTAGGCAATTAATCACCCTGCTAGAAAGCATCTTAGGAATGTCAACCACTAGTGATCCTACAATCATTAACATTAAAGCTATCATCTCCTAGTTATAAGAAGACAAGCACTTTGGGCATATTGGTAGGGAGTGGAGCAAAAAACTCAAGTCTAAGGGACTTGCAATCATATAGAAAATTGATAATGTAGTAATGCAGCTCAAAAAAGAGAAAGATAATATCTCAGCTAATTCAGCTACTCTATCAACATTAAAAGCCAAAAGCGAGGATTGCATTTCCTTATAAAAAATAATTATCCACATGAAAGCTAAAGAAGCAACAGAGACAAGGATTTTTCCTAAGGGAGATGAGCCCTTATTTGAATGGCTATAGAGTATGCAATTGAAATCTAAAATGACCTTAGTGGTAGAAGAAGGATTGAAGGAAATGAAAGTTAAAGTTAAAAAGAATCAAGAAAGAGACTATGAGTTACTAAGAGGTCGACATATAGATTCCCAAGCTAGTGGACAAGGGAAAGGGATAGTTGGAGTTGCTATCATGTAAAATAATTTCTCCAATTATTTGGATATCTTAACAAAGAAATCTTTTGATCACCATAATAGAGTGTCAGGGCTCTAAAAGCTTGGTGGGTGTGTACATGTGGTTGTTGAAGAAATGAAGGAGTAGTTGAATGCCATAAAAAATCTAGCAAGAGAGCATTCCAAGTGGCTCTTAAGATACACTAACATTCACATTCATAGACATGAAGAGTTGATCCCAATCATTATTGCTACCAAAGCCTATAGGGAAAAGTCAAGAAAATGAAAGAAGGTAAAGTGATTCTTATCCTGCCATTTCATATTTTGATGTAATTATTGTAATTGACAATTGGCTCCTTTCCATTTGTCAATTTTGAGGACATGAACTGATTTGAGTCTCATTTTGTAACAATCATCTCATAATCCTACATGTATCTAATTAAAAGATTAATAAGAGGTTAACTAATTTTTGGTGTAAAAATACTTCATGTTTTAGAGACAAGTTGAATGTAATTTGTGTTGATTATTTACTATTCCATTATTTTGTGATAGCTTAGGTTATCTCTTTCTGTTGAATTGAGTTAAGGAATAAATAAAATTTTGTTCCCTTGTTCAATGCAACAATCTATAGATAGTAATAGTACTATTGAAAGTTTAAAGAGATTCTATTTTGTGTTTTTCTTCAAGACAGTCTCTTCCTTATTAGAGTTAGAAGCTTTCAGTTAAGCAGTTGGTTCATAGATAGAATCCATTATCATTTCATCAATTTTTGTGGGTTCATAAGATGTGCGAGTTCACAAACTTGATTAGTTTAAAGACCCAAATCTTCACCTGAGTTAGTTCCTATTTAAGCCTCACTTGGTTTGCCTCTTCTATTCAGTGGTCAAGAAAAAACCCCATTTAGACTTAGGAATAAACAAGATTCATTAAAAATCACATAATCCAAGGGAGCTGTACCTAAGAATTAGAGGGAAGCCAATCACTTAGTCATGATTTCCCAATTATTGTAACAATATATTGTTCAAGAATATTGGGAATTTAAGGAGTAGAATAAAAGAACAATTTGTTTGCCAACACTTTTCATTTAGTCTTATTGTCAACTATGTGCTATTTTCTTTTGCCAAATTTTTTTCATCCTGTACCTTTTCTTTCTACTCCAAGACTTCACATAGCCTCACTGATATCACTTCATGTCCTCTCTTCACTTCTTTTACTTCCTTATTTAGATTGTTATATCTCTCCAATAAATCTACTATTGCTACATCAACATCATTGGATCTACCTATATCGCATACGCCCTCAGTTATTTCTTCCTTGTATATTATGTCATTGTACTTGAGTTCCATCTCCTTCCTTTTATCCAAGAACTTCCTTAGTTCATCTTTAATGACTGTGATTTATTCCAAGGCTATCTACAAATCAAGATTTTTGTTCCAAACAATCTTTCCTAACTTATAGGCTTCCATCTCCAAGATCTTGTCTCCCAAGTGGTTAAGCTACTAATTGGGGGGGGGGGGGGGGGGGGGTTGAATTAGGATCTATAAAAATTTAACACTTAAAAAAAGTATCAAATATAATAGCTTCACCATAAAAACTTATCTCAATAATACCATAAATTAAATGGACATTTACTATAATGCATAATCAGATCTAGCATCTAATAGCATGCATAACTCACAAGCATGTAAAGTAACTCATAACACATGAACACAAATATTTGTTTATGCAGAATCTCTCCAATGTGAAGGTAAAACTACAATAGGGATAACACTCCCAAATATTTACTAATGTAGCAATAAATTTTTCTTGTTCAGGCTACATGTTTAATCACTTCTGATGATCTACCCTATAAGGGGTCTTCCTTTTTGAGAGCTTACAAGATTTATAGAGTCTACTTTGATTAAAGGATTTAACCTTACAACTAAGTACTCTATTAAGAGATTTACAAAGGTCTATTAAGAGCACTCTATTAAGATATTTAAACCTTATTTGACACCTATTAAAATTGTTAGAAATGTTAATCTTCCCTTGGATGTATTTAATTGGGATATTCTAAGGATCCCTAAATGTAGTTTGTCCTATTGTACACATGTGGAGGACATGTCATTATTTGTCCTCTATTCCACATGTGAGGACAACTCATTTTTATAATTCCTTTGTTAAGGAATTTAGTTTATCCTCCTTAAGAGGATTGTGACACTTTGCACACACCTATTATGAATGTGGCATTCATAGAAATGGGAGTTACACATGCAAACACATGCAACTCCTTTCTCATCTCTTTAAAAGAGATGCCCCTCTCTCCTTCTTCTCTACACACATCTCTTTGATGTTATTGTTTTGAGCTATTTTGCTCTACATCTCTCTCTCTCTCTCTCTCTCTCTCTCTAGGCATTTTCCTTCATTCATAATACTCACAAGGGGTTTTCTTTTCTTTCCCCTTATAAATCCTTGTCTCCATTGTTGAAATTTCTTGGTATATGCTCTTGGATTTTGCTTATCTCATGGTAACATTGTTTCACACTAAAATTACTTGGATTTTTTTCGTTCCTTGCTCTATCTTTTCATTTCTTACATGGTATCAGAGCTTGGTTACTAATCCTCATTTTGAGTTTTTGTGTTGAAGGTTGTCATTCATTGGAGCACACCTTATTTGGAGACGTTATTGAGAGAAGAAGTTTGTGTTGTGGTTTTAGCTCATTCTAACATCTTGTGTGTGCAGGTTTTATTTTATCATCTTTTATCATTTTTTTTACTAACCCTCTTTGGAAGGCTTGCCACCAAAGGTTTTTCCTATCAAGATTTTCAAATTTTTTTTTCTCTTGTTTTGGAAGGCGTGTTGCCAAAACAAGAAGAATTTCTTACATATCACTCACTTATTGTGCAATTTTTAATTTTTAAATATTTTAAATATTTATTTTAATGTATGTAGAAGAGTAGCATTTAATTTGTGTCATTTTGTAGATTAATTTCTTTTTAATTAATTTTTTTCCCCTAATAATATTATTGTAAGGAATACTTAGGATTTATTCTTATTTTTATCCTACATTCAATACATTTTTTGAAATTTAAAATATTATCTATTTTTTTTTAAAATTTAAAACATATCCTATTCATACCTTTTAATCAATATAAAATATATTTTTATCTATGAGATTTTTAATATTTAGTATCTCTGTGCTTTCTTTCTTACCTTTCCAGTTCTCTTTAGTTCCTTTTTAGAAACTTTCCAATCTTCTCCCTAATCGCTCATCTTCTTAATCTTGTTTCTGGTTTTTTCTTTGTTCAATCTGCCAGATCCTTTTTTTTCTTTTTCTTTTAGCTCTCTACATCATGCTGGGTTTGGCACATTCTCACGTTAACCTCTTAACAAATTTTGTTTTGGGAAGCATTGGATTAATCAGACATTTTTCTATATGTTTTTTTGCAGCATATTATTGATTATTGAATTTAACAGGCATTTTTTTTTTCTTTACATTTTTTCTTTAGCATCCGTCTCTCCCACCCAATCTCCATTGCAAGTTGCATTTCTATAGACTCACCAAAATCTTGGTTCCTCTTCAAAAAAATCTTGGTTCCACTTGATTAGGAGAATGATTTTTTTGATTAAGTTTTTGTAGCGCTTGGGGAATGCTGCATGAACTAGGTATCCACAACAATTCTCATCTGCTGCATGCACTAGGTATCCTACATCATTGGCTCTTTATTGCATGATTGCTGCCTTCTTTGCTGCATTAGTTTTATTTCATTTTTTTTCTCTTAGCATTTTATTGGTGGCATTGTTCATCTATTTAAGTTTTTCTTCTAAATTCACCTTTTATCGGTAGCTCTTTTTATTTATTTAAGAGTTTTATCTTCTCTTTCTTTTACCCAATGCATTATCTTTCCTATGTGGCTCCCAGACATAAATAATTTGAAACCCTTTCCATTTTCTTTTATTTATGGTTAATAGTGGTGCAAGAGTTTGCATGTGGGTTAGCTGATTGATTCTTGTCTACTTGCAACATATACCTTAGACCTGTGTATGATTTTGGCTTCATTCATTTATTTTTTTCAACATTTTTTCTGTTGCAAGTAATTTACTTACGATCCTATCATTGCTTTTAACACATTGTTCTATTTAAAGTTTACAGTTTTTTTGTCTTTTTCAACCATTAACTTTGCTCTTTATCCATTATTAGGTTTGTTTGAGTTTTTTTTAAACTTTGGATTTTATTAATAAAGTGTTTATATATATATATATATATATATATATATATATATATATATATTATTGACTCTTTATCAACATCATAAGTTTTGTTCAAAGTTTAGTTAGATGTTATAAATTAAATTAAGCTTTCATTGTAATTCATTCAAAATTTGTTGGTTTATCATTAATTATTAATAATTTATTAAGTGGTCCTATAATGAAGTTATAAAATTAAGTTATAATTTTAAAATATTGACCCCTTATAATTTTTTTTTAAAATCATTTTACATCATTAGGAATCCTAAGTATAGCGAGTTGCATTTATCTATCAGTCATTCTTTTTATGCAATAATCATTTAATCATTATTCTATTTCGTTAGATTCTTTTTAAGAAGTTCTCATTTAATCATTATATAATGCCTCTGCATTATTCTTTTGTTGCAGATTAATAATTATTTCTAACATTTTCTTTCAGGGTTCTATCATTCTGTTTCAGATTAATAATTATTAATCATTATTCTAACGTTTCTTTGCAGGGTTGTATCATTTTTTCAGAAACTTAATCATTGTTTCCTCAACAAGTTTTTAAATTAATTCTAGTTAATTTTTTAAAATTCATATTTCTATAAGGGGGACATTTTTTTTCCATAAAAATGTAAACCTTAATTCCAGAAATAAAACTTAATCATACTAATTATCATTCCTGGAAAACACATATTTCATTTATTTTTCATTTTAAACACCTGTTCGAGATAGCCATTGATCCTTCTGTTGAAATTGGTTCAGTAGCTACCCAAGATGAAAAAGATACTTGGAAGCTTAAAAATGAAGAAGCTTTAGGTTTAATTGGTATTTCCATTATTCCAAATTTATATGTTTTAATTGCACATTGTTCTAAAGCTCATGATGCCTGGTCAATTTTACAAACCAAATATGACAGTGCAAATGAATCTCGCAAAATACAGTTGCAAGATCAACTTGAAGATCTTAGGTATACAAATTTTAAGACCATGGATGGATTTTTGTTAAAATTTGATTCTATTAAAAGTCAACTTGTTGCTTTAGGTGTTCAGTTAGATGATATTCACCTAATTCATATTATTCTTAAAAAATGTCTTCCTAGATAGTTTCAATAGTTTATAACTAATGTTCATGCACAACTTGCTATTCCTACATTATCTACTCAGTTAACCTATGTTATTTTTCAAAATTTATTAAGATAGGAAGAAGCTAAGCTAATTTAGTTTGGTACTCTTAAATCAACTGAACATGCATTTATGTCTCAAAATTCAAATAGTAATAATTTTTGTTCAAATAATAATAATCATCATAATAATAACAAACACTATAATAATAATTCTAATAATTCTAATAATAAATCTAATATGAAACATAACAATAATAACAATAACCATACCAATCATCATAATAACAATCGTAACAATAATAATCAAAGGAATCATTCAAATTCCAAACCTCATTATTTTTATTGTGGCAAAGATGGTCATGTTCTCAATAACTATTTTAAAAAACAAAATGATAAAAAATCTATGAACAACAGTAACCATAATAAAAAATCAAATCATAAAAAAGGTAACTCTACTAGTTTTAATTCTCTTCATACTTTTACTTGTAGCTTTAATGTTTGTAGACCTTTAGAGTGGTCAATTGTTGACAGTGGTGCATCACAACATGTAAATTCTCTTAAAGAAATTTTTGATTCTCTGCAACCTAATATTGCTAACATTCCTATTTGGTTAGCTAATAATTAATTTTGTAAAGTTGAAGGTTTAGGTGATGTCACTATTCCTAATGGTAAATTGCATGATGTATTGTATGTACCTGATCTGAAAACTAATTTTCTTTCTGTTTCAAAGTTATGTTAGGACTATAAAGTTGAATTCTATAAAGATACATGTTATGTCATAGATCCTCAAACTAAACAAGTGATTGCTCATGCTAAAATGGATAATGACAACTTATTTAAATTCCATGAATTTGCTAGTTCATGATATTTTTTACATACTTCCATTGATTTCAATATATGGCATGAAAGACTTGGCCATTTAAATTTGGATTATATTACTTTAATGCAAAAAAGCAATATGATTGATTGCTTGCATCACATTATTCCTTCTAAGATTTCTTGTACTAGTTATATGAGTGGTAAGATGCATAGGGAGCCCTTTCCAAGTGGTAAATCATGGCAGGCAACTCATAAGTTGTACCTTATCCATACTGACCTTTTGGGACCCATGGAGAATAACTCCATCCAAGGTTCTCGGTATGCACTTACCTTTGTTGATGATTTTTCTAGACAAACTTGGATCTATTTTTTGCATAGCAAGAATCAAGTTCTTGATATATTCATTGAATTTTAGTTATATGTTGAAAGGCAATCTGGTTTTAAACTTAAAATTCTTAGAACTGATAATGGAAAGGAATATGTGAATAATCTTTTGACTCTTATTTGAAATCATGCAGAATTAAACATGAGCTTACTATTCCTTATACACCACAACAAAATGGTGTGGCGGAAAGAAAGCATCAGACCATTGTAGAAATGGCTAGATGCATGTTGCATGCTAAGAATTTGCATTATAAATTTTGGGCTGAAACCATGTTTTGTGCGACTTATATTCTTAATAGGACTCCTACCAAAGCTCTTAAGGATATTACTCTAGAAGAGGCTTGGTCTGGTAGGAAACCTGATTTACATCATTTATGAATTTTTGGATCTGTTTCTTATGTTCATACTCCTAAACAGAAAAGGCATAAATTAGATGCTAAGTCTTCTCCTTATATTTTTGTTGGTTATGATGAAAACACTAAGGGTTATCATGTTTATGATTCTAGTACTAGCAAAGTTCAAGTTGCAAGAAATGTTTGCATTGCAGAAAATGGTGTCCATGACTGTTCTACTACACATGATGTAGAATTCAGTGGCACTAAAATTGTGCTAGTGGAGGACCAACCTCCTTCTCTTAACCCTACAACTCCAGCTCCACCTATTATTTCTACTTCTACTAGTAATGATATTCAAATAGCTACTCATGATTCTTTTATTGATAATGATTCTTCCTCTAGTGATGATTCCATTACAACTAAACGTAAACCTAAATGGGCTCAAAGCTTAATTAATGAAAGTGATGACTATATTTCTAGATTTGGTGGAATTAAACATAGAAGGATTAATTATTGTAATTATGCTTTGATGACTACTATTATGAATTCTAAAGATCCTAAGTCTTTTGATCAAGGTAACTCTCAACCTCATTGGCAAAAGGCCATGCAAGAGGAATGTGATTCTTTAATTGCTAATCAAACTTGGGACTTAGTCAATTTACCTCATGGCAAGAATATAGTTTCAAGTAAATAATTATACAAAAAAAAATTGAATGCTAATAATGAAATTAGTAAATTTAAGGCTAGAATAGTTGCTAGAGGTTTTTTACATATTGAAGGATTAAACTATAATGAAACTTTTGCTCCTATTGCTAAAATGCCTACTATAAAATTAGTTCTTGCTTTAGCATCTAAAATGAATTGGCCCATTCATCAAATGGATGTTAAAAGTGCCTTCTTAAATGGTGATTTACATGAAAAAATCTATATGGCTCAACCTCCTGGATTTGTTAAGAAAGGTAGTGAAAATATGGTTTGCAAATTGAAAAAATCTATTTATGGTCTTAAACAATCGCCTAGAGAATGGTATTCTAAAATTAATTCATTCTTTATTTCTCAAGGCTTTTCTAGAAGTTAGAATGATCCTAATTTTTTTACTAAACATATTGAAGATGATATTATCATTGTTATTGTTTATGTGGATGATCTTATTCTCAGTTCTAGTTCATATGCTTTAATTTTTGATATTAAGTTTCAACTTAAATAGAAATTTTAGATGACTAATTTAGTTATTTTACATTACTTCTTAGGTATGCAAATTTGGAAAACTCCTAAGGGTATATTTAATTCTCAAAGAAAGTATGCTCATGACCTTTTAGAAAAATTTAAGATGAATGATTCTAACCATGTTTCAATTCCATGTGAATTAGGAACTAAATTAATGGCTGATATGAATACTCCTTTTCTTGATGAAACTTTGTATAGGCAATTGGTAGGAAGTTTAAATTATTTAACTCTTACTAGACCTAATATTGCTTATAGTGTTGGTTTAGTTTCTAGATTTATGTCTAAACCTCAACAAACTCATTTTAAAGTTGCTAAAAGAATCTTAAGGTACATTAAAGGAACTATTAATATGGGATTATTTTATGATGCCAAGTCTAAATTTATTTTACATGGCTATACTAATTCTGATCTAGGTGGAGATCCCAATGATGGGAAATCCACTTGTGGCTATTGTTTCTTTGTTGGTTCAGGTGCAAATTCTTGGAAAAGTAAAAAAGAACACTCTATTTCCCTTTTCTCAACTGAAGCTGAATACAAAGGTTGTACCAATGCAGCTAAGGAAGCATTATGGCTTAGAAAACTTCTTGAAGATTTGGGTCTACCTCAACAAGCACCTACCCCTCTACATTGTGACAATCAAAGTGCTATTGCCTTGGCAAAGAATCTAGTTTCTTATGCAAGAACCAAACATATTTCACTTCAACATCACTTCATTCGAGAACAAGTTGAAGAAAAAAAAATTACTCTCATTTATTGTAAAGGTGAACATCAAGTGGCTGATATTTTGACAAAACCACTTTCTAAAGAGAGATTTAAATTTCATTGTAAAAATTTGGGTTTACAACCCTTTGACATAGGCTCCCCAAGTAAAGATTAAGGGGGGGTGTTAGAAATGTGAATCTTCCCTTGGATGTATTTAATTGGGATATTCCAAGGATCCCTAAATGTAGTTTGTCCTATTGTACACATGTGGAGGACATGCCATTATTTGTCCTCTATTCCACATGTGAGGACAACTCATTTTTATAATTGCTTTATTAAGGAATTTAGTTTATCCTCCTTAAGAGGATTGTGACACGTTGCACACACCTATTATGAATGCGGCATTCATAGAAATGGGAGTTACACATGCAAACACATGAAACTCCTTTCTCATCTCTTTAAAAGAGATGCTCCTCTCCCCTTCTTCTCTACACACCTCTTTGATGTTATTGTTTTGAGCTATTTTTCTCCACATCTCTCTCTCTCTCTCTCTCTCTCTCTCTCTCTCTCTCTCTCTCTCTCCTCTAGACATTTTCCTTCATTCATAATACTCACAAGGGGTTTTCTTTGCTTTCCCCTCATAAATAATTGTCTCCATTGTTGAACTTTCTTGGTGTATGCTCTTGGATTTTGCTTATCTCATGGTAACATTGTTTCACACTTAACCTACTTGGATTGTTTTTATTCCTTGCTCTATCTTTCATTTCTTACAAAAATGTATAAGTACCTAATCTTTTAGTTTTCACAAATATGTTAATAATAGATCTCCTCTATACATAAATTGAGCATCTCTCTAATATGATATGTCTTTGTCTTTGCACTTCACCACTCTACTTGATCTCTACATTCTATTTGATCCACCTTCAGCTTTGCATGCATCCAATCCTTCATGCTTCACATGCACATCCAACCTTATGAATTAGGTCATAGACTTTCTTTAAATAGATGATTGGGTGAACCTTCTAGATCCAAATAAATGATCTAGAATCAATCCTTTTGCTTTTTATATTTTCCAATTTTTTGATTGGTGGAATCCCTTTCCTAGGGATTAATAATCCTCAAAAAACTGTGTAACACCTCCTTGATTAACTCCTCAATCTCTAAGACATGCTTCCAACTTGATAACAATGGTTAACATAGCAATAAATTCCATTCCAAAAAAAAAAGTAAACCTATGTTACTCATCACTTACAACATACTTGTGCTCAACATAAACTATTTCTTCATGTATCCCTTAGCCTTTACTATGCTTGACATGTATTGAATAAATCAATCTATATAACACTCAACTTCTACTAAACTCTAACTAACTTGACATTCATTTTGATCTCTAATTTTCTCAACAATTATTAGCAAGCTCAATAGTAATTGTTGATATTGTGGTGACTGATCATGTAGTGGGGGTCGATACTGTGGTGCCTTCTTTGGTAGTTGCTAGAGGTGAGAGGCAGTAGTGCGCAATGTCAAATTTTTTGTGTTCTTTTTTGCGAAAAGAAAATTGGCAACATTGTTAAAACCCTAAAATGGTTGATTATAGAGGCTGCTCTAAAATGATTTTATAACTAGCTGAGATACATAATGCATTGTAATGTTGGTGAACTTTTTTACTAGATGATAGAAAGGTTGAAGGCTATGTAGGTGGATGTAGTCTAGGTTTTGAGTGAACCACGTTAAATCTATGTTCTTTATGTTTTCTTCTATTTTTTCTGCATATAAACATTTATTCTCATTATTTTCTAGATCTGTCAAACTATAACAATTGGTGTTAGAGCAAGGTTTGTTGTTGTATATTGATAGGACTTTCAAATTTGAGTGGGAGTAATGGAGGATTCTAGATTCAAGATTGAAAAATTCTGTTGGTGTTTGAAAACGTTACCCATTTCCAATTACCTTGATGAGAACAAGATGCATCTAGGGGTAGCTAACTACCATTATCAACACATCCATTCAGACACCAGGTCAACTATAAGGCTATACTCCTTCTACACTTCAGGCTCTGCAAAACCTAGGTGGGTGAACCTCTAGATTCCTTATATGGTACCAGTTGTCAAAGCATACACTGAATCTAATACAAAGCAGATAGAAACCCTTATTTCTCCTAATAACTTATGAAATAACGTATATCTGCAGTAGCTAAATGCAAAGCAATGAAATTCATAAGCTGAGTGAGGGCATTCTGTTTATAGCTCTTCAAAATGAAAGGGAAATTCATTTGATTAAAGATGTTGATTCAACAAAACCTCAAAAATGCAACAGTATAACCAGTGATCCTATAACTGATCAGTGCCTAATCCATTGAACAATTCCATGAATTCAAAACATACATCTGTGACATCAGGGCATATCTTATATACCCAGACATCAGATCTATCCAACCACCTTGTGATTCAAACATTAGTATTCATTCAGGTCTCATTCTCACAAAATATCCTTCTCAAACAACCAATAACCTTGTTTAAACATATTGAGCATTTACTTGGCCCTTTGGTCCAATAGCTAAATACATCAAACATACAACTTGAAAGGGATGCAAATGGGTCTCAAATCTTTGTTCCAAAACCACACAAGACTTACAGATTGCTGAGACAGGAGACAAGAACCAGAACAAAACTAGTGAAATTGTTGCTCATATGTATTCCTTTCCTTGAAACTATACATTCAGATGGATAAGATTAAAACATGAAAAAACCTAATATCTAAGAACTATCTATATTATCTCTACAATGCTCTTCACATGAGAGTTTTGCTGAAGAAAATGGTGTCACAGTCATGGAAACATGTCAAAATACTGGAACCAATGGTCTCACAGTGCAAAAATTGGAATCCCCAATGGTATCACAGCAATGAACTTTTTCTTCCCAGAAACTGGAACCAACTGGTTTCTCAGTGACAAAAACTGGAACCAATGGTCTCATAGTGCAAAAGCTGGAACCTTTACAAATGAAAAAAGAAAGAAAGATATAGCAAGAAATGAATTCCTGGATCTGATATGCAATTTCCAGGTTTCCACTTGAAATCCAATCCTCTGTAACTGAAAAACCTCTTTCTTCTTTCATCCCTTCTGATCTGATTTTGTTTCATCATTAATCTGTAACAAACTTACAAAATATCGTTGCCTAATGATGAAAACACTTTACTTGCCAAAAAATCTGATTGCCCCATGAAAAAGCTAGTGAAAATGAGTTTTTATTGAGTAAATTAGAACAAATTTGACCCTAACTACATTTCCATTACCTTCTACTGATATCCAGGTCATTATCTTGACAAAAAACAAATCTAAACTTTCTGGTATGAATATGGTTGCACTTTAGGTACCTGATAGAAAACCTCATGTAGCTCAAACTGACTGATACCTGTGCAAAAAATGACTCCAAAATTCGAAAATTTATCTTCTCCCGATTCCGGCGATAAATGATAAGGCATACTTTGCCTTCCAGAAATGCCCAGAAACTTGATTTGAAAAGCACTCCTCCGGTTGAAAGTTTAGGTTGCACATCTTTAAAATTTTAAATTTCAAAATTTAAAATAAGCTAAAGTTTTAAATTTAGGTTATAAGCCCATTTAGATTTAAAATAATGTGCACGTCACTTCCTTTTGGGAAAAATAATAAAAATATTATTTTTCAAACATATCATGTTTCTCCATCTCATTCCATCCGGGTCAACCTAAAGTTTGACCGAGTGACACGTGTCACTTACTAATTTTCTCCTTCAATGCATAGTCATTGCCTAGTCACTCACACCATGTCATCGTTGCTACCTTTCTATATTAAAACTCGTGCATCTTCTGCTTGTCGAGTTAACGAGAACCGTCAGATCTGCCACGTGGCACAATCTGGTGCGCTCTTGAGTTTTTTATGCCACATCATCATCTACCTTGGAACTCGCTGCCACATGTCACATGTTGATTCACTGATGGCACTGTAAATGGGATCAACGTAGCATTTTGACTCTCACCGGATTTTTTGGCTAGTCGTTACCTCGCTAGTCAGAATTTCTCGCCACTTTCTGGTGGTGAGGTAGTGAGTCGCCAGATTTTGGAACTTTTTGGCAACTTACCTCCTGCTGATGTCATCCTTTTTCTCGGCATGTTTCGCTAAAATTTTTCTTTGATAGTGTTAACATCACCTCCAACTGGTGTATCTAAGTTGGGACCCACAACATGGCATGCGGCTTTTCAAAAGCCATCTCTTTTGGGACATTGCTTATGTTGTTTAGAATCATATTTAAAGATTTAAAATATCTTTACCCACACCAATGTGGGATAATACCATAACTGCAGTTTCTTAACGATTTGCATGGACTTTCTAATCATGCATGGGCATTTTTTAGCATGGATTTGCTTCTATAATCAATAGAAACTGTGAGTATTCTTCATCTTTTCGTGTTTCTTGGTCTATTTGAATTGCGTTTGACCTACAATTTTGGATGCATGGTTTTCTTCCTTAATGCCTGCTACTGATCCTTATCGCATGATATTTCTTATTGCCCACTCATGGTGCTGCCTGGGTCTCACATGAGGCTTTTTGATCAATTTTACTGTTGAAGCCTCTCTTTTATCAATGCTTGGGGTCTCTGACTGTTGGCGTCTGTTCTATGTGCCTTTAATTTGTAGATGCCCAGTTGAAAAACCATATCTTTCACAGATTATGTTTGTGTCAATGATGCCAAAATGTCTTCCTCAAGATTCCCTACCAATCTCAAACTTTATTAAACCTATTTTTTATTGGTCGCAGCCATATGCATTTGGAGTGTTCTCGAAGGAGACACCACAAATTCTTTTCTGTAGGACATTTGTATTTTTGTGGAGGCGGCTACCTAAAACATCTAGTGTTTATCCATGATTAGTAGGCCTACCATGGAAATATTTCTCCAACAAGCTTGACAATCTGTATAGTGTTGAATGGGCACGGTGATCAGGCCAACTGGGCGGCAGGATAAATGGGAACCTCTCAAATTGCTCTCATTTATGTTATGAGTTATTGCTTTTTAAATCAATTTCCACTACACGTTCTTCCTTACTGCATGCGTTGTCTTCTTTAGTATTTGTTGTGTCTTCAGCTTTAAAAACATGGACCCATGCTTATCTTGGTGTGGGGACTTAGCAAAACGTGGCTCCATCTTTAGTTTCAACGTGACTTCCATTCCTCATTGCGTGGTCCTTCATTCTTCCTCTATTTTGATGCGCCTCCTCTTTTGAAGTCTGCTGTGGGCATCCTTTACTATGTGTTGCGGGTTCTATGAAAACTCATTTTTCATTATGGCTACTTGAGTCACATCCCCTGTCTCAATGTGCAACTCTTCAACTTTGATTGTGTGGGACCTCCCTGTTTCAAAAGGTGATTTCTAAGTTGGTGGCTTTGTCTTTTAATCTCCCACTCATGGCTTCATCTGCGGCCTACATGCTCTCTTTTCAATACATTGACTACTCCTTGACATGGCGCTGACTCCCCTTTTTAAAACATGCATTTCACTCCTTTAAAAAAAAAATTGTGGGCTATTCTTCTTCCTGAGCCAATGAAAAAGGGACTTCTCCTCGCAAGATTCCAATCGCCTCTTCATATATATTGACCCTTTGTAAATATGAAAGTGGATCTGCCAGCATATGTTCATATTGAGAAGTAAGGCCATCCACCTCAAGACCAGATAATATAGGTAAAGCTTCCATCTCAAGAGAATACTCAACATACTCTTTGAACAAATGCAGTTTTCTTGTACATTCCTTCAAGTAACCTAGACTTTCCAAGAGCAATGCTACCCAAGCCTCTTGTCTGTACAATCCTACAATAGAATCAAAGAATTTCTTGGCATTTCCATACTCCCTTGTAGAGAAATATTCATGGCCCATCCCACTTCCAACATGATGAACCATTCCGCTAGCATTAACCATCTTATGCTCCTACTCAATGATAATAAATGTAAATCAAATGTTGCCCTACATTTATCCTTTTGAAAAAGAATGATAGATACATAATATGTATTTATTATTAAGACTGTTATCATTCTTTCTTCAAAAACATCTTTAAATTCCCTCGAGCTCTATCAGTCCTGTTGGATTCAGTCGGGCCCCAAAGTGGGTCTGGCTAAATTTTTTTTTGTTTTCGAACAACTGATTTGCAAATTGATTCATTGACATCCTTGAACTGACTGGAATTCAATTTGAATGATAAATCATCACTTAAAACTCATTTTACAACTTAACTGTAGACTGTGAATGTGGTGCTATGAGGTCTGTTGACTACCTTTGGAAACTGATCCAAACACTTGATCGGGCTCTGAAAACTAGCATATTGATTCTCTGTTCCACACACTTCTACCCCGTCGAATCTCGTCTCATGAAAAAATTAGAGTCAAAAGATATTGACCATCAAATTTTCCCTTTTAGAATTACCTATCATGGATCAGGAGATATGATGTCACGAACAGGGGTTCCAATCAATCTGCAAATGCTGACACCAGTAAAAGTTAGAAATTCCATTTGGAATCGCATTTGAAAACTGATCAAACAGATTATTCAAGGGCTGAAACTTGAAACATGACAATTCTCTGACATCTACAATGCAATGGAAAAGGAATTTCAACATTTGGGTCAACTGGTCAAAAGTTACAACACGTCAAACAAGGCTTCCCAGAATTATGTGCAAAGTGCATCAGCATGAAAACAGTAACTGGCCAAATTTGAGGGACTCAAAACCTAATCAAACGAACTCAAAATGACTCAAAATATGAAACATAGGTTCTTGGGTGTGAAAAATAGGTATTCTCAAAGTGGCGAGTTATGACACAATACTAGGAAAAAGATATTCGATTTCAAACACAGCCTCCTATCGCTGTTTGACATTTAGATGAAAATGCAGATTTGACAACTTATCAAAATAGGAGTTCAGAAAACAACTCAAAATGATGATAGAACTTCATGAAACACATAGACACCATGAAAGGAAGGTGCTAGAATTATTAAAACACCTCATGGGGTTCAAAGGTACATCTAGGTACATAGGCTTCACAAAGCATTTATAGGCCTCAAAATTTGGACTACAATTTTGAGCGCCAACAGTGGCTCTCTCTGGAGATGCATGCCCCTTGCGGGCATGGAAAGGATTTATTTCTCTAGGAGAAGTAGACCATTCCAAAACTTCAAAACTCTCCTGAACAACAAAAATTTCTCGAACAGCTTTATTGAAAACAGGAAACTACTCTTAACTATGTACAAGTGATGGCTGCAGGCCACTGAAAAGTTTCAGAGCTTTTTACCTCTGTCAAACACCTTATTTTCATTTACATTCTCCTGAGGCAAACTAAAACTCTCATCCTTATTTGCTTCACCCATCATATCAACAGTTTCAATTACTTCGTTAGGAAAAACAAAACTGCTAATACCATCTTCATAGTGCATATAAAAATCAGACAAACTTTCTACACCTTGCTCACTATGAAAATATGAATCAGTGAGATCATAATAACTGACATCAGACTGAAAGTGAAACTGATCACTACTGATTGAGTCATGGATTCCTTCAATCAAAAACACAAAAGCTTGATATTCTACTTCATTGAACGAGTTACATGAATCCGATGGTAACTCACCTTGTGCCTCTAGCTGTGAAGAGTATTTGGAATCCGATTGTAGCCTACTTGCAGTCTTATCATTTACTAAATCAGATTCATCTTTCACTATAACCTCTTCACATTCAAAACATTGATTAGTCACCATACATGAAAATTCATTCTGAAAGTGTTGTTCCAAACTATGCTGATCATTATCATTTTCTTCATTAGACTGAATGTCGGAATAGACCTTGAACTCATCTTTACAAGACCTATATGCATATAAAGAAAATTTATAGTCTGATTGACAACCTTCACTATTTTCCTCTTCATCATATGAAAAATCAAAACAATGTTCAGCAAGATCAACATGAAAAGAACCCGAAACAGCATTAACCTTCCCTTCATTAACATTCCCTACATCCAGCAAATCGTCATGTGCAAAAACATTTGAGGTTCTGTTATATACACCTCCAAAGTCCAACAAAGATTGTTCAGATTCTACCTCCTTTTCCACATCAAACTTTGGGGAATTGATTTGACTGAATGAGAAAGTATTATGAGAGAACATATGAAAATCCTTAGAGATACTTATGTGCTTTTCAAACTCAAGAGCCAACAAAATAGAGATTTCATCAGAACTCAAGAAGATTGCCTCACAAATCTTCTCCTAGCTATGATTATATTTATCTGGATAACATGAAGAACTTACAACAACAGGATCCTTAGTGTAGCAATTTGGAAAATCAGAATTATTACAACATTGTTTCTTATCATGGCAATCATTAGACCTTCTGTTGTTACAACTTTCTTCAACTTCATATGTACTGTAACAAAATTTATCTTCTCTTTTATATCCATCTTTTTCATGCTGATTGTTGTTACTTGATTCATTAACATTTGAATCCACCTCTTCACACTCAGAAGATAGATTATCTTGTTGTACGGATTCATTATATTCATTGCTACCTTGGCTTTCAGCACATTCATTATCATTAGGAGATATTTCATGAAATTTATAATCACCACTTTCCATCTCCTCAATGAATTTTTTAGTCTGCAAAATTGTTTGTAACCTTATAGGCGCTGGCCAATCTACTGAATCGGGTACTAGAACATCAAGGAAAATATTTGGTAGGGAAGATTCCTTAGGTCTACAATGAAAAGGCATCTTACTGATTACTAACTTAAGCCTTAAATAACATTGTTCGACCCTTAGACCTTGAGTACTGCCTACTTCAATTCTTATAAGACTGACAATCATTTTGTAAACCAGTCTATTCAACATAGCAATGTTATTACTCACAATTTTCAAACTCTCAGAATTCGGGGAACTAATCTCAGATCTAAGATCTGACTCCATCATAAAACAAACTTTCTACCTCTTCTTTCTAGTGCTAAAAATCACTAAATAGAGGCAACTTCTTTAAAAACTTGACTTCCATGAAAAGAAAACATGAAAACCAAAATACCTCCAGTGCTGATACTGAACTTGGATTTGCTGATTTGGCACAGGTGCAAGACTGAAAATCCTTTACACCACTGATCAAACTTTGTAGAGTTGCCACCTCTTTGCAAGAGGAATGAAATAACCACTGCTATGATCTATTTTTATATTTCAATTATTTATAATAGAAGATTGCAACCAGCACTTAAAAACTTATCAAGAATTTGAAACTCCTTTTCAAGAAACTACCAAAAGCTTCAGATCTACCCATAGAACTGAAAGTCCTTCAAAATTTTGCAATGAAATCAACTAGGAAAAAACTGGTACAAAGATTTGAGAGTCGCCACTCACACTTTGTGAGAAATAAAACATAATTTGTCACTTGACAAATCTGAACTAGACTTTCAATGTAGGAAAAACTTGCAGATCATTATTATCTTGAAAAGAATTTACACTTTATAAATGAATTCTTGACTCTGAAACTTTCTCAATAGTATTTGCAAACTGGATTGATTGAAGATAGACCTATGACAGTCATAGAACACAATTTTCATCTAGTTTCAACATACTGTTGATAATGAATAAAGCTTAACTTGGGGACATGAAACTTTAGCAAGGAAAAGGAACACATCTTGCTATTGATATGATATATCCAATCTGTTTCACATCAAAGGCTCATGTTCTTTCAACAAAATGGATTGCCATCTTATCTCCCTAGCAGAGTCACCATCTTGTTGGTGTTTGAAAACGTTACCCATTTCCAATTACCCTGATGAGAACAAGATGCATCTAGGGGCAGCTAACTCCCATTATCAACACATCCATTCAGACACTAGGCCAACTATAAGCCTATACTCCTTCTGCACTTCAGGCTCTGCAAAACCTAGGCAAGTGAACCTCTAGATTCATTATATGGTACCAGTTGTCAAAGCATACACTGAATCTAATACAAAGCAGATAGAAACCCTTATTTCTCCTAATAACTTATGAAATAACGTATATCTGTAGTAGCTAAATGCAAAACAATGAAATTCATAAGCTGAGTGAGGGCATTCTTTTTATAGCTCTTAAACATGAAAGGAAAATTCATTTGATTAAAGATGTTGATTCAACAAAACCTCAAAAATGCAACACTATAACCAGTGATCCTATAACTGATCAGTGCCTAATCCATTGGACAATTCCATGAATTCAAAACATACATCTGTGACATCAGGGCATATCTTATATACCCAGACATCAGATCTATCCAACCACCTTATGATTCAAACATCAGTGTTCATTCAGGTCTCATTCTCACAAAATATCCTTCTCAAACAACCAATAACCTTGTTTAAACATATTGAGCATTTACTTGGCCCTTTGGTCCAACAGCAAAATACATCAAACATAAAACCTAAAAGGGATGCAAATGGGTCTCAAATCTTTGTTCCAAAATCACATAAGACTTACAGATTGCTGAGACAGGAGACAAGAACCAGAACAAAACTAGTGAAATTGTTGCTCATATGTATTCCTTTCCTTGAAACTATACATACAGATGCATAAGATTAAAACATGAAACAACCTAATATCTCAGAACTATCTATATTATCTCTACAATGCTATTCACATGAGAGTTCTGCTGAAGAAAATGGTGTCACAGTCATGGAAACATGTCAAAATACTGGAACCAATGGTCTCACAGTGCAAAAACTAGAATCCCCAATGGTATCACAGCAATGAAATTTTTCTTACCAGAAACTGGAACCAACTGGTTTCTCAGTGACAAAAACTGGAACCAATGGTCTCATAGTGCAAAAACTGGAACCTTTACAAATGAAAAAAGAAAGAAAGATATAGAAAGAAATGAATTCCCGGATCTGATATGCAATTTCCAGGTGTCCACTTGAAATCCAATCCTCTGTAACTGAAAAACCTCTTTCTTCTTTCATCCCTTTTGATCTGATTTTGTTTCATCATTAATCTGTAACAAACTTGCAAAATATCCTTGCCTAATGATGAAAACACTTTACTTGCCAAAAAATCTGATTGCCCCATGAAAAAGCCAGTGAAAATGAGTTTTTACTGAGTAAATCAGAAAAAATTCGACCCTAACTGCATTTCCATTTCCTTCTACTGATATCCAGGTCATTATCTTGACAAAAAACAAATTTGAACTTTTTGGTATGAATATGGTTGCACTTTAGGTACCTGATAGAAAACCTCATGTACCTCAAATTGACTGATACCTGTGCAAAAACCGACTCTAGAATCAGAAAATTCATCTTCTCCCGATTTTGACGATATATGATAAGGCATACTTTGCCTTCCAGAAATGTCCAGAAACTTAATTTGAAAAACACTCCTCCGGTTGAAAGTTCAGGTTGCACATCTTTAAAATTTAAAATTTCAAAATTTAAAATAAGTTAAAGTTTTAACTTTAGCTTATAAGCCCCTTTAGATTTAAAAGAATGTGCACGTCACTTCCTTTCGGGAAAAATAATAAAAATATTATTTTTCAAACATATCATGTTTCTCCATCTCATTCCATCCGGGTCAACCTAAAGTTTGACCGAGTGACACGTGTCACTTACTGTTTCGCTCCTTTAATGCATAGTCATTGCCTAGTCACTCACACCACGTCATCATTGCTACCTCGCTATATTAAAACTCGTGCATCTTCTGCTTGGCGAGTTAATGAGAACTGTCGGATCTGCCACGTGGCACAATCTGGTGCGCTCTTGAGTTTTTTATGCCACATCATCATCTACCTTGGAACTCACTGCCACATGTCACATGTTGATTCACTGATGGCACTGTAAATGGGATCAACGTAGCATTTTGACTCTCACCGGATTTTCCGGCTAGTCGCTACCTTGCTAGTCAGAATTTCTCGCCACTTTCCGGTGGCAAGGTAGCGAGTCGCCGGATTTTGGAACTTTTCGGCAACTTACGTCCTGTTGACGTCATCCTTTTTCTCGACATGTTCCGTCAAAATTTTTCTTTCATAGTGTTAACGTCACCTTCGGCTGGTGTATCTAAGTTGGGACCCACAACATGGCATGCGGCTTTTCAAAAGCCATCTCTTTTGGGACATTGCTTATGTTGTTTAGAATCATATTTAAAGATTTAAAATATCTTTACCCACACCAATGTGGGATAATACCATAACTGCGGTTTCTTAATGATTTGCGTGGACTCTCTGATCATGCATGGGCATTTTTTAGCATGGATCTACTCCTACAATCAGTAGAAACTGTGAGTATTCTTCATCTTTTTGTGTTTCTTGGTCTATTTGAACTGTGTTTGACCTGCAATTTTGGATTCATGGTTTTCTTCCTTAAGGCTTGCTACTAATCCTTATTGCATGATATTTCTTATGGCCTACTCATGGTGCTTCCTAGGTCTCACGTGAGGCTTGTTGATCAATTTTACTATTGAAGCCTCTCTTTTATCAATGCTTGGGGTCTCTGACTGTTGGCGTCTGTTCTATGTGCCTTTAATTTGTAGATGCCCAGTTGAAAAACCATATCTTTCACATATTATGTTCATGTCAATGATGCCAAAATGTCTTCCTCAAGATTCCCTACCAATCTCAAACTTTATTAAACCTATTTTATATTGGTCATAGGCATATACATTTGGAGTGTTCTCGAAGGAGACACCACAAATTCTTTTCTGTAGGACATTTGTATTTTTGTGGAGGCGGCTGCCTAAAACATCTAGTGTTTATCCATGATTAGTAGGCCTACCATGGAAATATTTCTCCAACAAGCTTGACAATCTGTATAGCATTGAATGGGCACGGTGATCAGGCCAACTGGGCAGCAAGATAAATGGGAACCTCTCAAATTGCTCTCGTTTATGTTATGAGTTATTGCTGTTTTAATCAATTTCCACTACACGTTATTCCTTACTGCCTGCGTTGTCTTCTTTAGTATTTGTTGTGTCTTCAGCTTTAAAAATGTGGACCCCTGCTTATCTTGGTGTGGGGACTTAGCAAAACGTGGCTCCATCTTTAGTTTCAACGTGACTTCCATTCCTCATTGTGTAGTCCTTCATTCTTTCTCTATTTTGATGCGCCTCCTCTTTTGAAGTCTGCTGTGGGCATCCTTTACTATGTGTTGCGGGTTCTATGAAAACTCATTTTTCATTATGGTTGCTTGAGTCACATCCCCTGTCTCAATGTGCAGCTCTTCAACTTTGACTGCGTGGGAGCTCCTTGTTTCAAAAGGCGACTTCTAAGTTGGTGGCTTTGTCTTTTAATCTCCCACTCATGGCTTCATCTGCGGCCTACATGCTCTCTTTTCAATACATTGACTACTCCTTGACATGGCACTGACTCCCCTTTTTAAAACATGCATTTCACTCCTTTAAAAAAAAATTGTGGGCTATTCTTCTTCCTGAGCCAATGAAAAAGGGACTTCTCCTCCCAAGATTCCAATCACCTCTTCATATATATTGACCCTTTGTAAATATGAAAGTGGACCTACCGACATATGTTCATATTGAGAAGTAAGGCCATCCACCTCAAGACCAGATAATATAGGTAAAGCTGCCATCTCAAGAGAATACTCAACATACTCTTTGAACAAATGCAGTTTTCTTGTACATTCCTTCAAGTAACCTAGACTTTCCAAGAGCAATGCTACCCAAGCCTCTTGTCTGTACAATCCTGCAACAGAATCAAAGAATTTCTTGGCATTTCCATACTCCCTTGTAGAGAAATATTCACGGCCCATCCCACTTCCAACATGATGAACCATTCTGCTAGCATTAACCATCTTATGCTCCTACTCAATGATAATAAATGTATATCAAATGTTGCCCTACATTTATCCTTTTGAAACAGAATGACAAATACCTAATATGTATTTATTATTAAGACTGTTATCATTCTTTCTTCAAAAACATCTTTAAATTCCCTCGAGCTCTATCAGTCCTGTTGGATTCAGTCGGGCCCCAAAGTGGGTCCGGCTAAAAATAATTTCATTTTGGAACAACTGATTTGCAAATTGATTCATTGACATCCTTGAAATGACTGGAATTCAATTTGAATGATAAATCATCACTTAAAACTCATTTTACAACTTAACTACAGACTGTGAATGTGGTGCTATGAGGTCTGTTGACTACCTTTGGAAACTGATCCAAACACCTGATCGGGCTTTGAAAAATAGCATATTGATTCTCTGTTCCACACACTTCTACCCCGTCAAATCTTTTCTCATGAAAAAATTAGAGTCAAAAGATATTTACCATAAAAGTCACCCTTTTAGAATTACCTATCAGGGATCAGGAGATATGATATCACGAACAGGGGTTCCAATCAATCTGCAAATGCTGACACCAGTAAAAGTTAGAAATTCCATTTGGAATCACATTTGAAAACTGATCAAATGGATTCTTCAAGGGTTGAAACTTGAAACATGACAATTCTCTGACATCTACAATGCAATGCAAAAGGAATTTCAACATTTGGGTCAACTGGTCAAAAGTTACAACACGTCAAACAGGGCTTCCCAGAATTATGTGCAAAGTGCATCAGCATGAAAATAGTAACTGGCCAAATTTGAGGGACTCAAAAACTAATCAAACAAACTCAAAACGACTCAAAATCTGAAACATAGGTTCTTGGGTATGAAAACTAGGTATTATCAAAGTGGCGAGTTATGACACAATACTAGGAAAAAGATATTCGGGTTCAAACACAGCCTCTTATCGCTGTTTGACAACTTATCAAAACAGGAGTTCAGCAAACGACTCAAAATGATGATTGAACTTCATGAAACATTTAGACACACTGAAAGGAAGGTGCTAGAATTATTAAAACACCTCATGGGGTTCAAAGGTACAGCTAGGTACATAGGCTTCACAAAGCCTTTATAGGCCTCAAAATTCGGACTACAATTTTGAGCGCCAACAAATTCAATGGCCAAAATTTATAGTTATGGAAAATGTAGATGGAAGATTACTTGTATCAAAAGGACCTATGGAAGCCATTATAAGGAAAAGACAAGAAATAGGGAACCATCACAAATGAAGATTGAGAGATCTTGGATAGAAAGGTACTGGGATCTATTTAAGTATTCCTTGCAGCGTCTGTAAAATTCAACATATCAAAGGAAAAAATGACAATAGAGATGATGGAGAAATTAGCTACATTATATGAAAAATCCATAGTTTCAAATAAGATCTTTATTATGAAGCATTTTTTTAATATGAAAATGGGTGAGGGAGGATCTATAGAGAATCATTTAAATTAATTTAACACAATTACCAGTTAGTTGTCATGCATAAAAATTTCATTCAATGAAGAGGTTAGGGATCTCCTAATCTTATGCTATTTTCTAGAAAGATGGAATAGCTTGGTTATGGTTGTAAGTAACTCTATCTATGGTTCAATACTTTGAAATTTGATGAAGTTGTTGGTGTTATACTAAGTGAGGAAATGTGATGGAAAAGTATAGGTGAAACTTTGATCTCATTAGGTTCTACTTTAAACATGGAGAATAGCATGAGGGAAGTCAAAGAATACATTTTCAATCTAAAGAAAAGAAAGATTGCTGGTATTGTGGAAAGCTTGGTCACCTAAAGAAAGACTGTTGGTCTCAAAAAAAAAAACAAGGAGACATAAATGAAGATGATAGTAAGGAAGATAATGTTGCAAGTCGTACTTTGCAATATGCTTTAATCTTATGTTTGGATAATGTCAATTATTCTTGGTAATAGATTCTAGGGCTTCGTTCCATGCTACACCCCATAGAAAATATTTTCAAGATTATGTTCAAGGTGATTTTGGACATGTATATTTGGGTGATGATGAGCCCTGTCCCATTCTTTGGAAAGGAAAAATATAAACCAACTTTCCAAATGAAAATGATTGGATATTGCAGGAGGTAAGGCATGTCCATAATTTAAGAAGAAACTTTAATTTCTAATAGACAACTAGGTAGTGAAGGATGCATAGTCATGTTTTCAGTTAATATCTTGAAGGTCACTAAAGGTTAATTAGTAGTAGCTAAAGGTGTAAAGGTAGGCACATTATATCTATGTACTAGTAACACTTCATCTACCTTTACTACTACTAATAATGTTAATGCATGGAAAGCTACTATAGATGTTGTAAGAATAGGTTAAAAAATGTGGCATGATACGCTTGAGCACATGAGTGAGAAAGGGATGAAAATCCTTCACTCTAAAAATATATTGCTAGGACTAGAAAATATTGATTAGAGTTCTATGAAAATTGTGTTTATGAAAAACATAAAAGAGTCATATTTCTCAAAGTTGGGAAAGAAAAGAAGAGTGAGAAGTTAGAGCTAGTGCATTCAGATATATGGGGACCAACTCAAGTATCATCTCTTGGTGACTCTCATTATTATGCTATTTTTATAGATGATTCAACCAAGAAAACATGGGTGTATTTCTTGAAATAGAAATATGATGTTTTTGAAATATTTAGGAAATGAAAAACTTTAGTTGAGAATGAGATAGGAAAGAAGTTGAAGTGTCTCAAATCTGATAATGGAGGTGAGTATTGTAGCACAACATTTGAAGATTACCATTCTATTAATGGAATTCAAAGGTAGAAGATAGTTCGAGGAACCCCACAAGAAACTAGGGTGTCAGAAAGAATGAATAGGAAAATCATGGAACATGCAAGGAGAATGAGATTGCATGTTGGTCTACCTCTTCATTTCTAGGTAGATGTTGTAAAAACTATTTTTTATTTGATAAATAGAGGGCCTTTAACCCATTTGGATGGTGGTATTCTAGAGGAAGCATGGTCTAGAAAAAAGGTAAATTATTCATTTATGAAAAATTTTGGTTGTGAAGCTTTTGTCCATGTTGATAAAGATAATAGAACCAAGCTTGATGCTAAATCTCTAAAATGTACCTTGATTGGATATGGAGTAGATGAATATCATTATTGCTTATGGGATTTTAAAAATCTTAAAATAATTAGAATTAGAGATGTTATATTCAATGAGAAGGTCATGTATAAAGAACAGTTGCAAGAAAAGAAGCATGAATAGGTCAAACAAGAATATGTGGTGTTTGATGAGACTTCTAAAACTGAAAAACCACTAGTACCTATTACTCAATAAGAATAGGCTATACCAAAAAATCCTATAAGTGTTAGATGTTATACAAGGTCAAATAGACCACCTAAATGTTTTCTCCTTCTTTGCATCCCATTTTATTGATTGATTTTGGTGAAACAAAAGAACATGAAGAAGTAATGTGGGTAGATGCAAAACAATAGTGGAAGGTGGGCATGAAAGAGGAGATGCACTCCTTTTTGAAAAATAAGACTTGTGACTTAGTCCCTCTACCTAAAGGAAAAAAAGCCTTGCCTAACTGTTGGTGTAAATAAGTATTCACAATTTACACTTTACTTAATTTTACTTAGGTCAATGCATTATTTTATTATTTATTAGGTTGACAATTAGGAGTTTGTGTACTTTTATGAGTTTTCATGTTGACAACACAGAAGTAAGCAATTCTAATTCAGCACATGGTGTTTACAACACTAGAGTTTGCATAATTAACTAAGTTGTCTTGTAGAAAACATATTTATTTGCACTCTTAATTAAGCACATGGTGTCTACAACATTATTTTTCATGCTACACCTTTGTAGGTTTATCCTCTCATCAGTGCACTTACTCCTATGCTTAATGGAGGATAACCCACCCTTGGTGGACATGTGCTTGGTTGTAAGAATTATCATGTTGCTAACTCCTAGATATTCTAGGAGCATTCCAAAGGCCTTTATATATAGGTAGTCCTAGTGTGCTTGGACATTGAATTGAATACTATATTATTATTTTGATCATACTTTGGTCTATTCTATGCTTGTGCTTGAGTTCCTTGATCTTGGGTTAATTTTTCCCTAAGAAATTTTTTTACACTAAAAAATGGGTTTATAGGTTGAAGGAAGAAGATGGAGGAAAGAAAATGTATAAGGCCAGACTTGCGATAAAGGGTTTTGCACAAAAAAATGGTATAGATGTTGGTGAAATATTCTCCCCTATTGTAAAAATGAATTCAATTAGAAATGTACTAAATCTTGTTCCTACAAATGACTTGCATCTTGAACAACTAGATGTCAATACATCTTTTCTCCATGGAGATTTGGAGGAAGAAATGTACATGCAACAACCAGAGGGATATTAGGTCAAGGGTAAGGAGAATTTGGTGTATAGGTTAAGAAAAAGTCTGTATGACCTAAAGCAAGAACATCGTCAATGGTATTAAAAATTTGATAGTTTTATGGCTAAAAAAGGGTACCATAGATGTCATTCTAATCACTATGTATATTTTAAGAGATTGGATAATGAGAGTTACATTATCCTATTACTCTATGTCGATGACATGCTTATTGCTGGGTCTAATAGGCAACAAATAAATGAACTTAACATAAATTAGCAAGGTCATTTTCTATGAAGAATTTGGGTGCTACTAAGAAATTTCTTGGTATGATGATCACATGAGACAGGAAAGATAGAACCTTGAATTTGTCCCAAAGTGAGTATATAAAGAAGGTGTTGAAAAAATTTAATACAAATGATGCAAAAGCAGTCAGTACACTTTTGGCTAGTCATTTCAAATTGACTAAGGAAATGTGCCCAAAGGCATAGGAAGATGTAGATAAAATGTCTAACATCCCATATTCATCAACAATTAGTAGTATGATGTATGCAATGGTATGCAAATGGCCAAATATTTCTCATGTAGTGGGAGTTATTAGTAGGTATATGAGCAATCCAGGTATAGAATATTGGAATGCTATCAAATAGATTCTTTGATATTTTAAAGGTACTACTACAAATGCATTATGTTTCATAGGATCCAAATTTTTTTTGAGTGGATTTATTGACTTTGATTTGGTAGGAGATATTGATACAAGGAGTACTATAGGGTATGTTTTCATTGTAAGGGGTACTACAGTTAGTTGGATTTCTAGATTACAGAAGGTTAATGAAATTTTAACCACTAAAGTTGAGTATGTAATTGCTATGAAAGCTAGCAAGGAGATGATTTGGTTACAATCTTTTCTAGAGGAATTGGGTCAGAAGTAGGAAGATCACCCATTGTACAATGATAGCTAGAGTGCCATTCATCTTATAAAGAATTCTTCTTTTCATTAAAGGGAAAATCACATATAACTTAGGTACCATTTTATAAGGTCTATTTTGGAGAATGGCCAATTGAGGCTTGAAAATATTCACACAAGTGAAAATCCTATAGACATGTTCACAAAGGTAGTCCCTAAGGAGAAGCTAGTTTCTTTCTTAGCTTCTATTGGGAAACTATAATATGTTGTACATAGAAGACCTAGAATTGCATTAGCTATTGGAATTGTTGCTATATTCTTAGCTAATTCTAGAGAAAATCATATGATGTTAGTAAAGAAAATACTGAGATACATGAAAAGAACAAAAGACCATGGCCTATAGTATAAAACAAGTGACAAATTTGAAATAAAGGTTTACGCCTACACTGATTGGGAAAGAAATTTTGATGATAGAAAGAGAAGAAGTGGAGGAGATTTCTTCTTGGGTAGAATATTTATTTCATGGGCAAGCAAGAAAGAGAATTGTATTTCACAATATACAATATAGGCTACTATGTTGCCTCAACTATGAATTATTCAAACATTGTATGGATCAAGAAATTGTTGTAAAGGATGATGGAAGAGGTCACTAAATATATTGTGATTTATTATGATAACACAAGTTTTATAAACATATCAAAGAACCATGTAATTCATACAAAGACTAAGCATATTAAGATCAAGTTTCATTACTTGAGAGAGCTAGTACAAGAGAAAGAAGTGAGACTGGAATATGTGAACACAAAGGAGCAATTAGTTGAGATATGCACTAAAAAAGTACCTAAGGATGATTTTGAGTATCTAAGAGGAAAGTAAAGGGTCATTCTTTGACTTGAGAAAAACTGAGCAAATATTTTTTATTGCATCAATCTATAAAGATCATAATATCATGAATATTGATGCAAGAGATCACATTTTAGGAGCTGCCTAAAGGTGTGTAATGGAAGGCACTGAACTATTAGTGGAAGTAGCTACAAGGAGTTTATGAAGAGATAATATAGCTTTATCAGTTAGAGAAGTGACATGATGATGTCTATGGTATGTCTTTGGAATTACTGTCAAAGAGGGAGAGAATTATTATCAAGTTACCATAAAAAACCATAAACAAAGAGGAATATGAGTACAAGTGAATTACCATACAAGTATATAGTTATCATATAAAGAGGGAGATGGTTATGACATTGATAGGATCAAAGAGGAAGAGTATGTACTAAATTGATAGAGGGAAAATTCTAAGATTGATTGAATGCAAATCAAAATAAAACTAAGAAAGAAGACAAATATTTAGGGAGCAGATAATATAGTGTTGAATCTTTTTCGATTGTATGGTAACTAGTTAATTTTTACTAGTGTTTCCATTAATGCCAAAGAGGGAGATTGTTGGAAACTACAATTGGAGAAATTTTTATGTTTTCATTGATGTCAAACCTATTGGTATGATAGAATGTCAAACATATTGGAATGACACATTTACTAACACTATAGAGTTCCATATCATTTGATTGATGAAGAGGATTTCAAAAGAGGAGATTATGTGATGACCTAGTGAAAGGCTGAGTTGAGGTGTTTTAAGTATTATGGAAATACAATGGGCACTTGATAAGTTAGTCCTTGACAAGATAATGTGTTTTTCAATAAAAAAAATGAAGTGCAGATGGAAATTGGATGAAGCTAAGAGTTGAAACAAAGTCAAAAGGATAAGCTTGACTGAGTATCAGTATTGTATAGTCAATGAAGGGGTTGAAGCATAAGATTAAGAAACTTAGTAGAAGCTAAGAGAAACAATTCAAGCTGAGCACTAGTTATTACCAAGCAAGTGTAGTTGCAATCAAGAGTAGTATTGTCTAAATGAGCATGTTGATGCTGAGTGAGACAATAAGTGTGTGTCAAGTTACATAGTATTGACCAATCTGAAGAATGAAGTGATTGATGAGTGACAAAAAAAGTTAGTTTTAAAAAAGATTTGATTTCAAGGATAACATAATTAAAATTTTGAATTAGTCAAAGCATGTGGAAGATAATGATTGATGAGTTGATATATTTAATGCATGAGAAGAGTTTACTACATGATTAAAGGAAATGATCTAAACAAAAGATTATAGAAGAGGAAGGAGAAAAAAAATATGGAAGGATTCGATGAATCTAACCTAACCATAAGATCATGGTGATGTTTAAGTGGAAAAATATTGAAATTACCTATTTAAGAAGGCATAAAGAATGAATTTCAAGGTTGGTTCATGAAGCTATGAAGAGGTGAACAACAAAGGTGAAGTGTGATTGCTTGAGGAGATTCCAAACCAATTAGTAATGAAGATGTCAAAGAAGTCCAGTCAATGAACCAACAAGTAAGAGAATGTAGATCTAAATTTGAAAAGTGAGTCATACCTTAAATATCAAACCTATTGTTAAATTCTAACCATTTTATCAATCCAAAATCCTTTATTCAAGATTGACATGTGAACCCACAATATTGGGTTACACTTTTTTGGAGAAGAAATTCCTCCAAAAAAGTGCTACCACAATTTTTTAGTTAAGTAGTTTTGATTGAAATTAGATTGGTGGATCAAAAATAGATTACTTTTAATAGAAAGTAAATTTTTTATTATTTTCGATCAAAATTCAATGAGATAATTACTTTCAGTTGAAACTCAAAAAAACATGTTAATACATCATAATTTTCCTTCTTAATTTCCATCAAAACTAGAAAAAAGTAGTTTCTATTGAAACTAGAAAAGTACTTTAAATAGAAACTAAGTTTCTATTGAAAGTACCTAATTAGGAACATTTTGGAGAGGCCACAAGAATATTATTATTTTTATGACTTCCAAGAAAAATTATAGTGTTCAGATGGAACACTAAAGCTATGTCATTTTGCATGACACAAGTATTCAAAATGAGATTTCTAATGACTATGGGTTTTATACATTTTGAGTTTTTTAGATATATTTTTTTGGCCATCAACTAAAAATTGGTTTATTATCAGAAAAAAACTTTGTATTGGATGCTCATGGAAAAATAATAAATAAGAGAATAAAAATTCTAAATAATAACCAAAAGCTCTATATATGAGTCCTCTTTATACAAAAAAAAGAAATTTAGGAATTGGAAAAATACAAAATATGTTACATGCATCAAAAGCAACATATGTCAAAATTAGCATTAGGTCAACTTTGAACATAAAAAAAAAATGAAATACTAAGTATAACTACATCAAACCACCTCCATAATCTTAGTATGGATGTTAAAAAACCAAATTGAAAATAATCACATTGATATCTATTGTAGAGAAAACATTATGGTTGTTAAAAATAACATAACTCTTCAATTGTCAAATTTTTGACAACATATCATTTTTTGTGGGAAAAAACAATTGAATCAAATCAATTAAAAAAAAGAAGAAAAAATTTAAAATCTAGACAGAAAATGCTAAAAGATATTAGTTTACCTCATCTTCAAATTTTCAACCATTAATTGACAATTTTCATTTGAAAGTGAACATTTAAAAAAAAATCATAGTTCAGTGTCTGCTTAGGCAAAAAAGTGTAACCCACTATTGTGGGTCCACTCTGATCTAACAATAATTTTGTAAATCCTTTAATCAAGGTGACATTCTAATGGAATGTTCTAAAGTCCTCTATCAAAGACACTCCTAACAGTGTGATTAAATTCTTTAATAGGGTCACTTTTAACAATGTGTTGCATATCCTTTATAGAGTTGGCTCCTAACTAAGCTCACTTTAGAAGAGTGAAAAATTGGTAGCATGTTACTTGGTGGTTTTCCCAAATTGGGTTTCCATGTTAAGTCATGGTGTCAAAGTGTTATTATCATGTGTGGATGTTATTGTTTTGCATAGTATATTTTATAGTAGCTTATTTACTACCAATTGACACATATAGAGATAGAGAGTCAAAATATTGCATGAAATGTTAAATTGTTGATGATATGCTATAGAGACCCAGTGGGTATCTAAGTTTGTTTAAGGTTTTTGGAGTTTAAAAAAATTTAATTAGTACATTTGGACCCAAGGATAACTGATTCACCCCCCCTCTTATTTATTCTAAATCATTATAAAAAAGAACAAGTAGACAAAAGGAAGGAATGTTCTACATTGTAGAGCATTCATTTAGTAAGTTTTGTACAAAAAAAATAGAGAATTTTTTTTTGGTGTTAATGTGAAACATCATTGTATATGTTTGACCTATTAAGGAATGATTTCTCAAGGAATTTTGTGTAAGTTATAAGAAGCTCTAGCTTGATTGTATGTGGCCATATATTGCTACAAGTTTGTTTAGTGAACAACAAGGTTAGTTTTAGATTTATTTTATGAAGTTGTAGTTTGTTAGTTTCAAATTTATAGATGTAAAAGTTTTTCCTAAGTTTAATAAAAAATAAGAAACCATTTCACATCTCCAAATCTTTTTTATGGCGTATTCATTCTATTTGTTTGGTTACACTATACATTTCCCTTTTTTATGCAAAATATGGTTGCAATCTCTATTCTTTTTCTCTTATTCGGGATTTCTATTCTTGATAGTAATCCCATATGCTTTATAATAGACATGTAAATAATTGTTGTCACAAAATTTTGCACCCTTGTCCAAAGTTTTTACCTAAGGACAACCATGTGAAACATGGAAACAACCTCCAAGCTGTGGGACTTGAAGTATGAGGTTGAGTCTCCAAAGAAGGTTGGCTTCCTTTACTATCATCATGCACCTAACTACATTTGGAGAGGAAAAGGGGAGAGGGAATGCATATAATCATTAACCTAATATCTCCTAAGGAGGTGATGCATCAAAATAGAGTGTTCAAACCAATCTTTGCCCATACATGCACACTTGAACTGCTATGATATCAAAGATATATAGATTCAAACTTGTTTAAATTCAACAATCACATGAAAACCAAAAAACCAAAATGAATAACATAAGGAAGAAGAGGGTTCACTTATATATCATTCATAGGTCAAAAGAGATACAATCATACAAATTGTAGATAGCCACAAAACATTGAAAAGAGGCAAATAGATCTTGCATAGTCATTAATGGCTAAAAGAGATAAGGCAAAAAGTCATTAGGTCCAAAGGGAAAGGGTATTTATAGTGAAATTGTGAAGAAATATCAATGAAATAGAGAAGAGTTGACCCTAACAAAGGATTAAAACTTTTCTTTTATAGTTCATGCATAACTAAGATATTTCTCACTGAAAATTACTCCACAATCACTGCCATTAAGTCTTTTAGAGAACAATCATTTTGAATCTCAAAGATCAGATCTTTGGTACAATCTTGATGCAAGAAATCATCAAAATGAAACCTTTAGAAGATAGAAATGGTGGCCATCAATGCATGACTGAGAAAAAAAGGCAATCTAGATGGTGGTCAAATGCCCTTAGCCATAATTGTGCATGGAAAGAACCACAGAGTGGTTGTTATTGATACAAAGATTAGATTTTGCTAAATCTTTACCCTTTTCCAACCCTTTCAATGTGTCAAAACCCTAAAAAATTAGTAAGTTGATGAAGAAGCTCATAGAATTTGCCACGTGGCCCAGTAGTTTTATTTCCCTTTTCTACCCTACAAAGTCTTCACAGATTCAGCCGTCATATTACTCTAACCGCACCATCCTCTCAAACTTAACCATGATTGCCTCTTGAAACCACCCACTTAACTACCATTAACTACTATTGTTACCTTTCAACTAGGTGTGCTGAGACATGTGGCTATTAGTCACTTTCTCACATTGTCTAAAGATTGAGCAAGTCTATAATGTGAGAAAGCGACAATCATCAATCACCAAATGATTGATGATCATGAGAGACCCCCATTATTGCGACACTTTTCCTTTAATTTTTTAGGCCCACTATACACTCAACACCTACCTTATCAAACATGTAGATCCCTGACCAATCAAAGCTTGCTGATCGACCATGCTGCTCTCACATATCCACACTATTCTAACAAGTCTTTCTTTTGCGGCTCACCAAGGGGAATGACATCACGTAGTCCACATGTCACAATTTCACTTTGTCACATTCAACAAAAACATTGTAAATTCATAAAGTGATAAAGTGATGGCCATAGATCCTTTTTGATCTAATGGTGAAGGCAAAAATTAGGAACATGCGACCCACCCAATTGATCATGTTGGAGACTTAGCCAATGAAATGACTGTCATATGCCAACTCACCTAACACTGATCCACCTCACCCATGGCCCACAAAAGAAAATAGGACCCACATACCACATTTTCGCAAGGAACTTTCCCACACTATTTAAAGATCATTCATTTTGGAAATGTGGAAAAGTGCCTGTCATTGATCTCATGAGTTTAGATGATGGAGAAGTTGAACCAACTAATGACTATGATGACCAAGGAAATGGGCTCGTGGAGCTATTTGGCAACATGTTACTTTGTCACTATGACAAAAGGACAATAGTTTCTAACATCAACAAAGAGACAACCCTTGATTCATCTGCATTGGATGGTAGATGAAACATGGGCCCATGGAAAGTTTAAAATGTGAAATTACTTAGGATAAGATATAACCTAAGATCATAAAATATTATTTTGCATGCCCTAATGTTTGAATTATTCAAATATATGTGACCATTTGACAAGTTTAAATTCAAATGTCTCCATTTTGGTGGGAGGAAAAAATTAGACAACAATATTCACCTCCAAAAAATTAGGAAGCCAAGAATAATTATATTAATTTGAATAATAAGCTGCCACCCAAAATAAGTAAGTAACAAATAATTTTATTGTTGTATTTAAAACATTACAAATTACAATGGATGTAAGGACTATGACACTAATACAAAAATAATTTATAAGTGACTCCAAACTAATTAGTATATTGGTTTCTGCCATTACAATACATGTAAGGCTTAGAGTTAAAAGACAATGACGTGAATTTGTTTTTCGATAATTCATTGAAAACTAGACATTTTTACTACAATTGATTGAGAATCAGAACAATCATGTGATGAAATCTTCAATGATCAACTAATAATTTATTATTATTAATATAATTTCATTATAATAGTGATGCAGGATCATCCTTGGTTGGCTAGCAATTCTGTAGGATGGTATGGCTTGAACTTGGAGTTGGAGGACTTGGTGAAAGAATGAAGTGTAACTCGGTCGATATCGAGTTGGTTTGGTTACTGTTAACTAAGTGACATGGTTAATGAGGATGATTGAGAATTTTCTTGGTGCTTGACATATAATGGGAGCTTGTTTCATACTATAGGGCTTGGTTATGCTTGGTTGCTATATTGGCTAAGTAGCTTAGTCAATGAAGGGACTCAATTTCTTCTAGAGGACATAACACATATTGGTGCTTGATCGGTGAAGGAACTTGTATCTGTCTAGTGGAATGTTGACACACGACATGGTCTTCTCTAACATTTAGTTTGGTCTTGGTTTCTATGGTGCCTGAGCTATCAGCAAGGCAACTTTTGGCATTCAATTTGTGTATGGGTATTTAATTTATGTTGCAACTGGCTTGTGGCTTGCATAAGAATTTAATGTAAGGGTTTATTTTGATTGTAGTGGGCTAGGCTGACTTGTGGCTTAGTTGGGTATAATTAGGGGCATCTTGTGGAGTCTTAGGGAAGGTTATTAGATCATCTAGCTTAGATAAGAGGATGAAGTGTAGGAACAAACTTTGAAGGGCTAGTAGTTGAGGCTTGGTAAACCAAGAGATTTTTTGGTGGGCTTGCAAACTCAAGTTGAGGTTTCCTACTAGAGTGTGGACCTAGAATAATTGGGATTATTATGGAGTTGGATCTTGTAGAACTATTTTGTAATTTATTTTTGTATTTGGCCCTAACCCAAAAGGTCTTACAGTTGGGCATATTGCATGTAAAAAGTTGTTATATGAATCAAGTGTTGAGAATTGGGTATTAGGTCTTGTATTTGTGTATCTTGTTTCCATGTTTACACTATGTGGTTATTTGGAAGGATCTAGATTACCTCCACTAGGGGTACCATCAAATTCTTGCTGCATTAGGTGGTATCAGAGCTCAATTTTTCTTGTGTGTAGACTAAGCATCAGAGTTATTCCTGATTGTGTAGATTGAGCACTAAAGTTTTTCTTGAGTGTGTAGACTAAGAGCCAAAGTTGTTCCTAAGTGTGTAGACTGAGCTACCTCTAAGGAGATTTGACCCTAGGGTGATTGATGATCTTAGTGATGCTATGGAAGAAAGGATCTCAAAGAAGATTAAAAAAAAATTAAATCTAAGATGGCATTGATGAAGAGTGACATGATTGCTGAAGTTATGAGTGCTTTAGGTGGTGTACCTAGGCATGCAAGTATTGAAGATGGTTATGAAGAGGTTGATGAAGAATTTGAAGCTGTTGGATCAAGTGGTGAGGAAAAAATTGATTATGTGGAGAGACGTATGGGAAATAGGGCTAGTCAATTTGCTAGGCCTGGATCTTAGTTGAAGTTGAAACATAAGATGGAGGTTTTTAATTTCTTAGGTACTTTGAATCTTGAAGACTTGATTGATTAGATTGGTGAATTAGAAGACTACTTCGAGCTTGAGGATATTCAAGATCCACTTAGAGTAAGGTTGGAACAAATTGAGTTGAAAGGACATGCTTCTCTTTGCTAGAAAGAACTGCAAAGAGACAAAGAGGAGGAAGGTGAAATGAATATCACTAGATGGAGGTCGATGGTAACTAAGTTGAAGGCTAAGTTCATTCTTGCTGATTATGAATTTGAATTGTTCAAAATGTTGTAGAATTTAAAATAGAAGTATATGTCCCTAAAAGAATATACCGAGGAGTTCTACAAGCTGACTATTTGATCTAGGCATAGAGAATTGTCAAAGGAGAAGGTAGCTTAGTACATTTATGGTTTGAGATTCAATATCCAAGATGAGGTTGGTATGTTGAAGATTGATTTGATTGAGGATGCTTATCAATATGCCCTAAAGGAAGAAGATAAGTTGAAGAGAAAAAAGTCAAGTTAATTCTAGAGGGAAGGAGAAGTAGGATAGCTTGGTGAAAGATAAATCGAGTGAAGAAGATGAACCAAAACTTGTTGATCAGAAGAGAAGGACATGTAGTGGTGAGTTTAAGGGTACTTGCTAAAAATGTGGTGAAGTAGGGCACATGTCTTTTAAATTTCCCCATGGTAGAAGAACTACTATTGTAAATGGGGTTGAAGTCCAAGATAGTCAACCTAAGCATGGAGAGAGTTTACTAGCTCAACGAGTACTGATTGGTTAGAGGAGAAAAAATTCTTGTTAGAGGACTAGTTTGTTTATGATTTGTTATAAGTTATGTGGAAAAATTTGCAAAGTGATTGTGGATGGTGGTAGTACTGATGACCTTGTTGCTGAGGATATGGTTTAGAAACTTGGTTTGAAGAGAATGTGACATCCTTATCCTTATAGGATTAGCTAGTTGCAAGGTGTACATACTTTGAAAGTAAGGGAGCAATGCCTTGTTGATTTCTAGACTGGGCAGTATAAGGATCAAGTGCTGTGTGATATTGCGGTCATGAATAATTGTCATGTGTTTCTTGCTAGACCTTGGTAGTATGATTGTAGGGCTATGCATGATTATGTCAAGAATGTATTTATAATTGTAAAAGGTGGAAAGAAGTATTCCTTATTCCTTTGTAGAATGAAGAGCTCAGTAGGAGGAACTTGAGTATTGGTAGCTAAGTTGAGTTGGTAGATTTTGAGAGGGTTAGAGATTAGCATGGAAAGTAGACTTGTAGCACATTGAGGATAGATGTGAAGAAGTAGAAGATCAAGGGAAAGAGTGTAAAAGTTGAAGACTTGGAGGATACATATGTAAAGAACTAATTTGGGATTTATATGCTAAATTCAAGATGTTCTTCCAACTATTGAGAACATCTTTTCAAACCTAGGGTGTTTGATGCAGGAGCATCTTTGGTTGGTTAGCAATCTTGTAGGATGGTATGGTTTGACCTTGGAGTTAGAGGACTTGGTCAAAGAATAAAGTGTAACTCGGTCAATACTGAGTTGGTTTGGTTGTTATGTTAATTGAGTGACCTGATTAATGAAGATGATTGGTCATATTTTTGGTACTCGAGATACATTGGGAGCTCCATTCATACTACAAGGACTAGTTATGATTGGTTCCTATATTGATCAAGTTTCTTGATTAATGAAGGGGCTCAGTTTCTTCTAGAGTAATCAACATATATTGGTGCTCAGTTGGTGAAGGAACTCAGTAGTGTCTGGTGGAATACTAAAACTTGACATGGTCTTCTCTAACACTCAGTTTGGTCTTGGTTCCTGTGGTGCTTGATTTGTAAGTGAGCCAACTTTTGGCATTTAATTTGTGTATTAGTATTTAATTTATGTTGCAGTAGACTTGTGGCTTGCATGGAAATTTAATGTAAGGGTTTATTTTAATTGTAAGTGGATAGACCAACTTGTGGCTTAGTTGGGTATAAGTAGGGGTGTCTTGTGGAGTCTTAGGGTAGATTATTAGATCATATAGCTTAGAGAAGAGGATGAAGTGTAGGAGAAAAATTTGAAGGGCTAGTAGTTGAGGATTGGTAAACCAAGAGATTTCTTGCTGGGCTTGCAAGAACAAGTTGATATTTCCTTGGGGTTTCCTACCAGAGTGTGGATCTAGACTAGTTGGGATTAGTGTGGAGTTTGATCTTGAGTGATCTTGCAGAACTATTTTGTAATTTCTAACTATATTTGTCCCTAGCTTGGAAGGTCTTACCACTAGGCATATTGCATGTAAAAAATTGTTTTATGAATCAAGTACTGAGAATTGGGTATGAAATCTTGCATTTGTGCATCTTGTTGTTGTATTTTTGCTGTGTGGTTATTTGTAGGGATCTAGATTACCTCCAATAGGGGAACCCTTAGATTCTTACAGAATAAAATAGTGTTATATTTTTTAGAATAAATAAGAGGGAGGTGAATAATTTATCCAAGGTCCAAATGTACCAATTGAACAAACAAACACTTAAACAACTACATATCTTAACATTCAATAGATCAACTTGTATAATCAACTTGTAGTAACATCAACTAGCCATCCAATCTCCTAATTATAATAGATTTGTAGAATATAAATATTAACATTAAATAATCACATTTAATATCCACACAAGTTTTACACTTACGCTTTAACATGGAAACACAATTTGGGAAAAACCACTAGTAACCTATCACCAATTTTACACTCTTCTAAACTAAGCTCTGTTAGGAGCCAACCTTGTTAAAGGTTATAAAACACACTATTAAATGTGACCTTGTTAAAGGACTTAATCACCCTTTTAGGAGTGGCCTTGTTAGAGGACTTTAGAACATTCCATTAGAATTCGAAGGATTTACATATGACTGTTAGGTCAACCTTGATTAAAAGATTTCAAATATTGATACAATGTTTAGAAAGTAACAAGTTTTGATTCATCAAGTACAACTCACTTTTCAAATATAGATCTTAGTTTGGCTCACAAGATGATTCACTATTTGGCCTTCATTTTTATCTCAATATTTGATTCATTTGGAAATCCTTCAATAAATCACACTTCTCTTTTTAACTCTTCTCAGCCTTCTTCTTAAGTTTTCTAGTCAATAGCATCAACAACTGCTCCAAACTTTGACCTTTGTAAAAAGTTATCCCTTGTGCCTCCTTAAATAGGTAGTCTGATATTTTTTTTCTTAAATACCACTATAGATCTTAGGGTTAGGTTAGATTCATCAAATCCTTCCATCATTTTGTCTATTCTTTATATTTTAGAAACTTCTCCAAACTTATCCTTGAATCCTTGTATACAAATGAACAAACACAATTTCCCATGATTTAAATGTTCTAGGTCATCCATCTTTATCTTCAACATGCTTTCCATATTCGAAGAAATCATCTTTGTTGGTTGGAAATTATGATTTCTTATAAATTGTTACAATCTTGTTCCTCAGCCAACACTATGTTCTGACACTCGGTCATGACTGGGTTACTTGTCACTACTAGATTTCTTGCTTGACACATTTACTATCACTTGATGAATACAGATGCTCAATCAACACTAATTCTACTTGAAACTTACTATGACTTGGTCAAAACTAGAATCACTTGAAATATACATCAAATTATTAATCTTTTTCTCTATTTCTTGGTCAAGCCTATGAATTTGATCTATCTTTGATCTCTTCTTCAAGGCTTTAGTTTAACTTGTAAGTTGTCATTTTGCACAATACTGAATGACAGGAATCCTTTTGAACTCCTCTCGTGAAAAGCTAATCAAGGATAAACTCCAAGGTTCTAGGCAATCTTGCAACCTACTAAAATCCACTCAATTGAAGATAAATGTGTATGTTCATGAGGAGGCCTTTTTTGGTTCAAAACAATTTTGGATAAGATGTTTGATCTATTTCTTACTTGGAAAAGTACCACAAAAAGAGATAAATTTTTGGTATTTTCTATTTTATGATGAATGCAATTTATCAATTCAAATATATGAATTCCTATTTTAACCAAGTGTTAGAAAATAAAATAACAAAGGTAAGGTAATGAGATATTAAAGAAAATAACTTGAAACGAAAGTTCCTAATAGACATAAACCACGATAACAACATGTCTACAAATTAAATTATCAAAAAGATCAGGTAGGAAACCAATAAAATTAGGAGTAGCACTGCCTCAACTCCACTAACGCAATCATTTATGGGAACTCAATAATAATCGAAAGATGTTTTATGTTTCATCAAATTGCAAGGCCATGTAAAGTGCAATCATGCAAGACAAGATGCTATGCAAGAACAATATGTGATCTTTTCTCCAATTTGTTATGTCAACACAATTCATTAACATGAGAAAAATACTAGAACTAAAAGGTCACACAGTAATAATAACACAATAAAATAATTGGCTCCATTATTATTCATGAACATTGTAAGAAATGATAAGATTGAGCAAGGAGTGAAAAACAATCCAAGTAAGTTAAGTGTGAAACAATGTTACCATAAGATAAGCAAAATCCAAGAGCATACACCAAGATGGTTCAACAATGGAGACAAGGATTTATAAGGGGAAAGCAAAGAAAACCCCTTGTGAGTATTATGAATGAAGGAAAATGCCTAGAGAAGAGAGAGAGAGAGTGTTGGAGAAAAATAGCTCAATACAATAACATCAAGTGCTAAGAGTGAAGAAGAAAGAAGGAGGAGCATCTCTTATATAGAGATGAGAAAGGAGTTGAATTTGTAACTCCCATTTCTATGAATGCCACATTCATAATAGGTGTGTGCAAAGTGTCACAATCCTCTTAAGGAGGATAAACTAAATAAAGGAATAAAAAAAAGTTGTCCTTACATGTGGAATAAAGGAAAAACAATGACATGTCCTCCACATGTGTACAATAGGACAAAATACATTTAGGGATCCTTGGAATATCCCAATTAATACATCCAAGGAAAGATTAACCTTTCTAACACCCCCCCTTAATCTTTACTTGGGGAGTTTACATCAACGGGTTGTAAACCCAAATTTTTACAATGGAACTGAAATCTCTCTTTTGAAAGTGGTTTTGTCAAAATATCAGCCACTTGATTTTCACCCTTACAATAAAGGAGAGTAACTTGCTTGTGTTCAACTTGTTCTCGAATGAAGTGATGTTGAAGTGAAATATGTTTGGTCCTTGCATGAAAAACTGGATTCTTTGCCAAGGCAATAACACTTTGATTGTCACAATATAGAGGGGTAGGTGCTTGTTGGTGTAAACCCAAATCTTCAAGAAGTCTTCTAAGCCATAAGGCTTCTTTAGCTGCATTGGTACAACCTTTGTATTTAGCTTCAGTTGAGCAAAGGGAAATAGAGTGTTCTTTTTTACTTTTCTAAGAAATTGCACCTGAACCAACAAAAAAAACAATAGCCACAAGTGGATTTCCCATCATTGGGATCTCCACCTAGATCAGAATCAGTATAGCCATGTAAAATGAATTCAGAATTGGCATCATAAAATAATCCCATATTAATAGTTCCTTTAATGTACCTTAAGATTCTTTTAGCAACTTTAAAATGTGTTTTTTGGGGTTTAGACATAAATCTAGAAATTAAACCAACACTATAAGAAATATCAGTTCTAGTAAGAGTTAAATAATTTAAACTTCCTACTAGTTGCCTATAAAAAGTATCATCAACAAAAGGAGTATTCATATCAGCCACTAATTTAGTTCCTAATTCACATGGAATTGAAACATGGTTAGAATCATTCATCTTAAATTTTGCTAAAAGGTCATTAGCATACTTGCTTTGAGAAATAAAGATACCCTTAGGAGTTTTCCAAATTTGCATCCCTAAAAAATAATGTAAAATACCTAAATCAGTCATCTGAAATTTCTGTTTAAGTTGAAACTTAATATCAAAAATCAAAGCATCTGAACTAGAAGTGAGAATAAGATCATCCACATAAACAATAACAATAATAATATCATCTTCAGTATGTTTAATATACAAATTAGGATAATTCTTACTTCTAGAAAATCCTTGAGAAATAAAGAATGAATTAATTTTAGAATACCATTCTCTAGGTGATTGTTTAAGACCATAAATAGATTTTTTCAATTTGCAGACCAGATTTTCACTACCTTTCTTAACAAATCCAGGGGGTTGTGCCATATATATTTCTTCATGTAAATCACCATTTAAGAAGGCACTTTTAACATCCATTTGGTGAACAGGCCAATTCATTTTAGATGCTAGAGCAAGAATTAATTTAATAGTAGGCATTTTGGCAACAGGAGCAAAAGTTTCATTATAATCTAATCCTTCTATTTGTGAAAAACCTCTAGCAACTAATCTAGCCTTAAATTTACTAATTTCATTATTAGCATTCAATTTTGTTTTGTAAAACCATTTACATGAAACTATATTTTTTCCATGAGGTAAATTTACTAAGTCCCAAGTTTGATTAGCTATTAAAGAGTCATATTCCTCTTTCATGGCTGTTTGCCAATGAGGTAGAGAGTTAGCTTGATCAAAAGACTTAGGATCATTAGAATTCATAATAGTGGTCATCAAAGAATAATTACAATAATTAATCCTTCTATGTTTAATTCCACCAAATCTAGAAATATAGTCATCACCTTCATTGATTAAGTTTTGAGCCCATTTAGGTTTACGTTTAGTTGTAGAGGAATCATCACTAGAGGAAGAATCATTATCAATAAAAGCATCATCAGTAGCTACTTCAATATTATTACTACTAGAAGCAGAAATAATAGGTGGTGTTGGAGTTGTAGGGTTAAGAGAAGGAGGTTGGTCCTCCACTAGCACGATTTGAGTGCCACTGAATTCTGCATCATGTGTAGTAGAACAGTCATGTACACCAATTTTTGCAATGAAAACATCTCTAACAACATGAAATTTGTTAGTAGTAGAATCATAAACATGATAACCCTTAGTGTTTTCATCATAACCAACAAAAATATAAGGAGAAGACTTAGCATCCAATTTATGTCGTTTCTATTTAGGAGTATGAACATAAGCAACAGATCCAAAAATATGCAAATGATGTAAATCAGGTTTCCTACCAGACCAAGCCTCTTCTGGAGTAATATCCTTGAGAGCTTTGGTAGAGTCCTATTAAGAATATAAGTTGCACAAAACATGGCTTTAGCCCAAAATTTATAATGCAAATTCTTAGCATGCAACATGCATCTAGCCATTTCTACAATGGTCCGATGCTTTCTTTCCGCCACACCATTTTGCTATGGTGTATAAGGAATAGTAAGCTCGTGTTTAATTCCACATGATTTCAAATAAGAATGAAAAGCATTATTGAAATGTTCCTTTCCATTATCAATTCTAAGATTTTTAAGTTTAAAACCAGATTGCCTTTCAACATATAACTAAAATTCAATGAATATATCAAGAACTTGATCTTTGTTATGCAAAAAATAGATCCAAGTTTGTCTAGAAAAATCATCAACAAAGGTAAGTGCATACCGAGAACCTTGAATGGAGGTATTCTCCATGGGGCCCAAAAGGTCACTATGGACAAGGTGCAACTTATGAATTGCCCACCATGATTTACCACTTGGAAAGGGCTCCCTATGCATCTTACCAGTCATACAACCAACACAAGTAATCTTAGAAGGAATAATGAGAGGTAAACCATCAACCATATTTATTTTGTGCATTAAAGTAATATAATCCAAATTTAAATAGCCAAGTCTTTCATGCCATATATTGAAATCAATGGAAGTATGTAAAGAATATCGTGAATTAGGAAATTCATGGAATTTAAATAAGTTGTCATTGTCCAATTTAGCATGAGCAATCACTTGTTTAGTTTGAGGATCTAACACATTACACTTATCTTTATGAAATTCAATTTTATAGTCTTGACATAACTTTGAAACAGAAAGCAAATTAGTTTTCAAATCAGGTACATATAAAACATCATGCAACTTACCATTAGGAATAGTGACATCACCTAAACCTTCAACTTTACAATTCTGATTATTAGCTAGTTGAACTGGAATGTTAGCAATATCAGGTTGCAGAGAATCAAAAATTTCCTTATGAGAAGTTACATGTTGTGATGCACCACTGTCAACAATCCACTCTAAAGGTCTAGAAACATTAAAGCTATAAGTAAAAGCATGACGAGATGGATGAGAGTTTTGATTATTGTTATTGATATGTCATTTATCTTTCTATTTTTTAAAACAATTATTAGTTACATGACCATCTTTCCCACAATAAGTGCAATGTTTTTTTTTATTAGATTGATTAGGAGGAGTATTATTACGATTGTTTGGATTATTATTATTATTAAAAGTATAATTATTGTGATTATTATTATTATGAGTATTGGGAGAATTATTATTAGAAGATTTGAAATTTTGATTTGGACTTTTAGAGACAAAGGCATGTTCATTAGATCTAAGAGTACCAAATTGTAACAACTTAGCTTCCTCTTGACCTAACAAATTTTGAAAAATACTATAGGTTAATTGAGTAGACAAAGTAGGAATAGCAAGTTGAGAATGAACATTAGTGTTAAATTGTTGAAATTGTCTAGGAAGACATTTCTTTAAAATAATGGTAATTAATCTAATATCAGTGAGAGTAACGCCTAATCCAATTAGTTGACTTTTGATGTAATCAAATTTAAGTAAAAATTCATCCATAGTTTTGAAATCAATATACCTCAAGTCTTCAAAATTATCTTGCAATTGAATCTTGCATGATTCAGATGGTCTATCATATGTTTGCTTCAAAATATCCCAAGCTTCGTGAGCATTAGTGCAATGAGCAATTAAAACATATAAATCAGGGTTAAGAGATATACCAATGAGGCCAAGGGCTTCCTCATTTTTAGTATTCCATGCATTTTTTTCATCTTGTGTAGCTGAGGTACCGGGAATTGCAGAAGGGTCAGTAGCAACATCTAAAATATGCTTAAATCAAAAAATAAAGGAGAGATGAGTTTTCCAAGCATGATAATTAGAGTTATTCAACTTAATTTCTGGAATTAAAGTTGACATGATTACAAGATTGATGAATTTAAAAAAATTCCTTGATTTGAAAATCAAATTAATTGAAAAAAATCTCGTCTTTTATATATAAAATTAATAATATTTTTTTTCTCAAAGAAAACAAATTAGAGTAAAAAAATTTTTATGAAATGAAAATGGTTAAAAAAAATTGAATAAAAAAAAAACTTTTTTTAATAAACTTTTTAAGGTAAAAAGGTTTCTTTAAAAAAACTTCTAAAAAGATAAATTAAACAAAATACTAATGTTGAGTTTTTTTTTAAAAGGGCGTCGATGGAAAAAGCGGGCAGACTGAGCGCAGATTTAAAAAAAGGGACGCGCAGTCTGAGCGCAGTTAGAGGCGGGAGCGGTTGGTCTGGCCGCGCAGGCAGCGGGTGACGCGTGGCCTGAACGCAGGTAGCGACAGGGGTGGTAGGTCTGGCCGTATAGGTGGTAGGTGATGCAAGGTCAGAGTGCAGACAGTGGCAGGTGACGGGTGGTCTGTGCGCAGGCAACGGTGGGAGCGATGGGTCTGGCCGTGCAGGCGGTGGGTGACGGGTGGTCTTTGCGCAGGCAGCGGCGAGAGACTCGCAGGCAGAGCACAGGCAGAGGCGAGTGACGTGTAGGTAGAGTGCAGGTGTCACGCAGGTGGCACGCGGGTGGCGCGTCCGCCCAATGCAAAAAACTTGATTTAAAAAGACTCTTGCGCTACGTGCGTTTAAAATAATTTTCAATTAATTTTTGTTTTTTAAAAAAAAATAAAAAAATGGTGAACATTAATCTTACAAAATCATACATTTAAATGCTATTATTCTAAATTTACTAGAATAAATATTTAAAATTAAAAGATTGCACAATAAATTAGTGCTATGAAATAAATGCTCCTTGTTTTGGTAGCACGCCTTCCAAAACAAGAGCAAAATTTTGAAATTTTTTGAAAAGGAAAACCCTTTGGCGGCAAGCCTTCCAAAGAGGGTTAGTAAAAAAATTTAATATGAAACCTACACACACAAGAGATGTTAAAATGAGCTAAAACCACAACACAAACTTCTTCTCTCAATAACGTCTCCAAATAAGGTGTGCTCCAATGAATGGCAACCTTCAACACAAAAACTTAAAGCAAGGATTAGTGACCAAGCTCTGATACCATGTAAGAAATGATAAGATTGAGCAAGGAACGAAAAACAATCCAAGTAAGTTAAGTGTAAAACAATGTTACCATAAGATAAGCAAAATCCAAGAGCATACACCAAGATGGTTCAACAATGGAGACAAGGATTTATAAGGGGAAAGCAAAGAAAACCCCTTGTGAGTATTATGAATGAAGGAAAATGCCTAGAGAAGAGAGAGAGAGAGAGTGTTGGAGAAAAATAGCTCAATACAATAACATCAAGTGCTAAGAGTGAAGAAGAAAGAAGGAGGAGCATCTCTTATATAGAGATGAGAAAGGAGTTGCATTTGTAACTCCCATTTCTATGAATGCCACATTCATAATAGGTGTGTGCAAAGTGTCACAATCCTCTTAAGGAGGATAAAATAAATAAAGGAATAAAAAAGAGTTGTCCTTACATGTGGAATAAAGGACAAACAATGACATGTCCTCCACATGTGTACAATAGGACAAACTACATTTAGGGATCCTTGGAATATCCCAATTAATACATCCAAGGAAAGATTAACCTTTCTAACAAACATGAATTCATAAAAATAACACACTCTGGCAAGAATAGTTACACTTAGAATGAGAGCATGAATAGTATATATTATTGCATCAAAATAATCACCTGAAGTACATATTACATCCATGTATTTAAAAGAAATAATCTGAGCCTCCTTTGTGTTAAGAGAAAGAGTTCTTAATGTTTAACTCATACTAAAAACTAATAAAGAAATTATAATTATATATAGACTAACTCTCAAAATAGTGCTAAGTAGGTCTCCACCCTTGTTTATATCAATAAATGGCTGCATGAGCCTTTACATGACACAAAAGAATAAAAGAATGAGAAGATAAGAAGAATGCAACTACAAGATGATCTAGGTGTCTCTAGAAGCTTTAAAAATGGAAGCTCAACCTTCTCTAGGCATTACTAGGAGTTGAAATGTTGTTAAAATGCATTTATGATGCATGTAATGCTCTAAAATAGGTATTGATAGTTAATTGTTGGAGCTATGCTTCTTCTTTAAAACTACTAGTGCACCTCTAAGAAAAGCAAACCTATGCATCTTGATGATAGGTTCCAAAAAATTTAAATTTTTGGAAGTGTTAAAACTAAATTTCTAGCATCTAGGTTTTCCTCCCCTTTATACCAAAACAATGTTTGGATGCTTTCTCTTAAATTTCTCTATTATTTCAGCCACTTAAGTAGCTTCTAGTAAATTGAGACCCTCATAATTAATCTTGACTATTTGCCGAAAGTTACCAACTTCAATCCCCATTTCTAAAAAACCTTCAAGATTGATGTCTAGCTACAAAATTGCTTCTTTGATCTTGAAAGCTTATTTGATGTCATCTTCTAATGAAGCTACTTCAAGTATACCTCTAAACTATTGAACAACTTATTGCACTACAAAAATCTTGGTCTTCGACTCATCCTCAAAAATTTCAAGGTTAGCGGCATTGTAGTACCTCTCTACTTCCAACATTAAATTTTAATTTTTGTCTCTTATCTTCTAAATATTTTCATATAGTCCATCCATGACTTTATTGCTGGCCTATATCTTCTCTATCCATCCCTCTAACTTATCAAGTTCCTCCACAGTATATACTTCCATTAGCATATGATACCTTTAACCTTTTATTGATGTTAATGCTTGTAGGTCTTTAGCCTAGGTATGTACCTCATCCATTAACCCAAAATCATGGTTCACCATGGATACTAGTTTATTCACACTTGATTGAATGTGGTGCAATAGGTTCAAGTTACCTTGTATTATCTTCACACCTTTCTCTTCAAAAATGTCATGCCATTGCTGAGATGCCTCCAAAAATGGGTCCAATTGTATGATTCCCATCCCTTTCCTCTCTAATGCCACAAAAAGAGAAATATCTAGATTATCTAGGTATATAGGGCCCACAATTTCATGTAGATAGCCTCTTAATATCTCATTTTTCTTCCTAAGTGCTATCAATTCAAACTCATCCTGATCGATATGCCCAAACACCTCCTTCATGCCTGTAGTGATCATTACTTTTTCTATATCTATCATGGGCCCTTCCAACATGATCTCCTTGTTAAAATATATAGTTCACCAATATAACTAAGAGGGAGGGGGTGTGAATCAATTATCCAACTAATATGACAATCATCAATGTTTTAAAACTTTAACCATATGAGTAATATAATCAGAAACCACAACAAGATACTGTTGGGATTATGGGTGTTGCACACATTGCATAATATTGTTATATTATATTTTATTATGTAATGTTGCACATAGATGGATGTGCAACATGTACAGATTCCCATGGGATATACTTGATGAGTTGTATTGTAACAATGTGATAACATTTCATGTAATTATTCAATATTGGAAAAAAGAATTAAATGTCCAATATTAAATGTAGGGTGAGTGAGTTAGGTAGCATATGGTTTATGTAATACCACTTGGTGTTTTTGTGGGAATTTCTACTATATAAGTAGCCACAAGGGTAGTTAAATGGAGAAGATAGAAGACAAAAAAGGAAAAAGTCAAGCGGGACAAGGCTTGATAGGTTAGCCAAGGGAGCATTTGTGAAGGCTAGAAGCATGGCATAGGATGTGTGGATTCATGCTTGTTCAAATAGATTGCTTGGTTGTGGCTATGGCTTTGAAGGCTTCCATGGTTTTATTGAAAGAGTTTTTTTGTTGAATAATACATGGTAATGGATGCTTTTGGAGGCTAGATTTTTCCCCTCAATGAGGGTTTCCCAGGGTATATCTTGTGTCACATTTTTGTGAGTATGTTGTCTATTATCTTGTATGCAGATGTAATTTTGTATTTATTTAAGATATATTATGGATTATGTGGAAACAATTATATTCTTTCTTGCAAGTTTCCTTACAAGTGGTATAACATCTATGGTTTTATTATTGTAACCCTAGATTAAATCCATGGAAATGCATGAGGGGATAAAAAGGGAAAGATATATGAGTTGTTCATTGTAGATTTGAGGATTTTGGATTTAATATTATGATGAGATATTTGTAGATTTTGGGCATGTGAAATTGTTGGACAAAAAGGTTTTTCAGATGTTTGATTTAAATGAGGGTTTTAGGGGAAGTTTGTAGAAATGAGCTCCTGGGTAAAAACAGACATCACCATTGGATCTAGGTCGACGTTTTCATTAATTTTGATATATAATATGCCCTAGTTTGGACATGTTTAGAGGAAATGAAAGAGTTTTTTAGTTTCAGCCTGTGATGGCTGTCAAATTTAATCCCATCAGAATTTTCGTCACAAAAAAAAAAAGGTAGTAAAAATGGTAAAAATTTTGTCTTAGTAAAACAACCATAACTTTCTCTTAGGGTATTAGATTTCAGAGTTCTTATAGGCATTGGAAAGATAATTCAATGAACTATGACTTGGTGTAGGTTTGGTTCTATGATTTTGACATTTTATCAAATTTGAAGAGCCCAAAAGGTAGATGTTGTTTATTTTGAGCACATATTAGGACATAACTTGAGCATACAAAGTTAGATTTTGGACTTTGAGTAGTCAATGGAAAGCTCTTGGAAATCTCTACACATTGGTTTAGATTTGGTGTAGCTTTAACATGGTTTATTTGGTGATATATTTTTGAACAATTTATGGTATATATTGACTATGGTAGCATTATGAGTTTATGACATTATATGTTTAGAGATTTAAGATTTGATGTTATTGTATACTCAGTTCATATTTTAGATGGGTCTCATGATGATATAGTTATTATTGTTTAGTTTTGGATATGTATAATGACTTGTTGGGTCTAGAAGTTGTGTATTTTTGTACGCGGTCTATACTTACAGGTTGCATTTATGGCTTGGATATGCATTTTCTTTGCCCATTGATCTTTCATTATTGATACATATTCAGATTGGTGGCTTGGATTTGAGTTTTCTATGCCATAAGTCATATGATTTACTAATTTTTCTTCATGTAGAAGGGATAAGACGTTGTTACTAGGTATAGTCATGGTGGAGGATTGTGGTTGACTATTTTATGCTGACAGGTTGGACATATTGAGGGTCAAATGCTTAGTTCATGGATGTGATTATGGTCATAGATTTTGGCATGAAATGATTGGATATATAGGTACATCCTTGATGTTCATTGGTTTGGATTCTTGATTTGGTTATGGTGGTTTATCTTCTTGGTTGAGGATCATGGTTATTTAGTTTCTTTTGAGGAGCTAATGATGCGTTCTTTGTGTTCTTTGATGGTTTGATACTTTGGTTGATTCTCATGGTTAGAGGATGAATTTTTTCATCATGGTATCATGGATAGTTTGGATACATGGTTTAGTGGGAGCTTGTGATAGTGATGAGGTGATAGTACATGATTAGTTCTTGGTTTGGTTTGTATCTTCTTGGTTTAGAGATCTTGGTTTCACTTGGTACTGACACTTTGGTTGTGTGGGTGTAGACCTAGAGGATCTTCATGTAGGAGATGGATTTTTTGATGCCATAGGTGACTTGGTACCATGGTTGAGTGGAAGTTATTGGCATTGATATGTTTATTGAGTGTTTGCAGATGTTGGAGGTTTTTGTTAGATCTGATTGTTGTAGAAGCATCTTTAACATTTGTATAGTGAACTTGTTATCTTCATGGTGTGTGAAGATGGTTAGATCTTGAGAAATCATGAGAGTTCTTGGTTATCTTCATGGTGTATGGAGATGGTTCTTCATGGTATGTGGAGATGGTTTTCTTCATGGTGTGTGGAGATGGTTGCATCTTGAGTACTCACAGGGTTCTTGGTAAAGGTGTGGTTTATAATTTTATTTGACATGTTATCCTTGGTGTTAGGATGGTTTTATTATTATTATGCCATGTTATACTCTTGATATGCATTTAGAGTGTTGACATGTTATAGTATGTTCATATGGAGCATGTTATCTCTTTAGTTGAGATGGTTAGATCATGTTGTCATATTTATGTTCCTCAGACCATGGTTAGAACTTTGACAATGATCTTGGTTTAGTTTCTTGGTATTGAGTACATTGATCATAAGATAAATACTTCTTGATATTGCTATGTTTCATTTGGAGTTTGCATGGATTGATTGGTCACAGGTGCTCATAGATACTTAGAGACAATGGTGATGCTGATTTCTCTTGGATTAGAGATTTATTTTTTGGGATAATTATTTGGTTTTAGAAGGAAGTCCAAAGGGTGTTCATCTGACATGGACTTGAGAGGATATTGTTCTTAGATGAGTCTTTGTTTGAAATTTAGATATCTTGATGAGCATTATCATTCCCCACTCTTGGTCTACTCAGCAATTTGCTACTTGAGAGGTATAGTCCATTGTTTCTCTTAAGTGCATTATATTTATTCTTGTCTTTCATGGATATGGATCTTGAGCTATGATACATGAGTTATTTCTAGAGGGTTCATTAAGAGATGGTTTAGCATTGGTTATCTACATTTGCATGTGTTGTTATGATGGTTGAGTTAGGGAGATGGTTTTATATTTGGCATATTCTTTGGTTTAAGAATGGTTATTCTTTGAGTTAGGAATGGTTTATGAGCTTTATCTTCTTGTGAGAGGCTTATATCCATGATTAATTATATGCTATGGTTTGGGTGTTGTTGAGGCTTCTTGATTTTGGATTTTATGGAGGAGATCATACTTGCACAATTTACATCTAGAGGTGTGTGTAGAAGGACATGATACAAGTTATGATTTGCATGGTCTCTCTTTGGTCTTGGTTATCTTCCTGGATGTTCAGTTTTTCTTACATTGGATTTGAGACTGGTTAGAGATTGTAATCACTGGTTGTGCTCATGTATGTCATGTGAGAGATGACATGGTTATTCCTTTATTTCTTTCCTTTTTTGGTTGTGGAGAACTTGGGAGAGTGTTGGAGATTGGTTATGAGATTTATTCTTGCAAGTTATTGGTTTATGTATTGTGGATATCCTTGATACTACATAGATTCACTTCTTTGAGTTGTTGTGAGTGGATTGGTTACAATTTTGACATTATCTTTTGTAGTGGGAGCTTCTTGATATATATGTGGTAGGTATTCCTCTTGAGGCTTATGATTGTAGGTTACATATTGGATATTTTGATGATGCAAGATTCACTTGGTATACCTTTGGAAGTATGGATAGTTGGATGGGTTTGGCACTTGCTATGGGTGCTATTTTAGGTATGGATTTTTTACAACTATAGATACATGTGATTACCTTTGGATGAAGTTTTTGTGCTTGGCTTTTTAGTTGGTATAGGATTTTATGATCTTCTAATGTGACAGGTTGGGTGGCTTTCTCTTTGGATGGCTTCTATGTATATTCGGTGATAGTGGCATAATAGGAGGTTAGATCATTCATGTTTGAGATGCTTGATACTTTGATTTTTTTGTGGGTACTGGGATGGAGCACTTCATGTACTTTGATCCATAATGGTGGATGTTCTAGGAGAGATTGTTCCCTTGTTCATTTATGTGGCTACAAATTGACTCTATGCAATGTATACAACAAGTGGGAGATTTTTGAGATTATGAGTGTTACAGACATTGCATAATATTGTTATATTGTATTATTTTATTTTACTATGTAATGTTGCACCTAGATGAATGTGCAACATGTAAAGATTCTCATGGGATATACTTGATGACTTGTATTGTAAAATTGTGATAATATTTCATGTAATTATTCAATATTGGGGAAAAGAATTAAATGTGGGATTAGTGGGTTAGTTAGTACATGGTTTTAGCACATGGTTTATGTAATACCACTTGGTGGTTTTGTGGGGCTTGCTATTATATAAGCAAACACAAGGGTAGTTGTATTGAGAAGATAAAAGGCAAAAAGGGAAAGAGTCAAGTGAGACAAGGTTTGACAGGTTAGCCAAGGGAGCATTTGTGAAGGTTACAAGCATGGCATGGGATGTGTGGATTCATGCTTGTTCACATAGATTTTTTGGTTGTGGCTATGGCTTTGAAGGCTTCCATGATTGTATTTCAATGGTGTTTTTGTTGAATAATACATGATGATGGATGCTTTTGGAGGCTGAGTTTTTTTCCCTCAATGAGGGTTTCCTAGAGTATATCTTGTGTTACATTTTTGAGGGTATTTTGTCTATTCTCTTGTATGTGGATTTAATTTTGTATTCACTTTAGATCTATTATGGTTATGTGGAAACTATTATATTATTTCTTGCAAGATTCCTTACAGATACTCATACACAATAACAATAGATATGTTAACTAGGGAAACCCTTGATTAGAGGGAAAACCCTGGTGGGGATGGTACCCACAAGATGATGTACTAATATAAATATTCCTTGTTAGAGGATGGACCCTATTAAGATTCTATAAATTTTTTTAGTACATCTCAATCCCTGTTAGGAGACTTTGAATCCATGTTAGGAGATTCTAATCCTGTTAGGAGTTGTGCCAACTCTATTAGGAGTTGTGGAAGATAACTGGACCCACTGCCCAAATAGATTCACGGGAAAGGCCAATGAACCAACTATCCAAATGATTTTTTTATTTTTCCTTGTAGAATAATAAAAATGTATTGTAATTCCTTCCTCTATCCTATCAACTAGACCTTTGCTCCTTCTGATCTTGTAACTAGATCATAGAACACACATCCAATAATCCTTTGGATTGCTTACTCACATTTAGTAAATACTCTACTCCTTTTTGCACTTAGTAATTCATACTATGATCACAACATATTACAAACAAGGAAAGCATATTTCTTTTACACCATATCTTCAAAATAATTCATTGAGTTGGCCTTGAGGCTTTCCTAATTAATTATAATAAGATAATTAATGAACTACAATTATAATTACATTGTTGGCTTACAGTCTACACAACTTCTCACATATGCAATACTAGGGCTTGTGCATTTGCTAACATTATTGTCATACTATCCTCTATCACTAACCGATCGTGCATTTTCTTATTACATCTCAGATGAAAGATATAATACAAATATCAAAAATTACTTTCCAAGTACTCCATCTCTATATTGCTCTCAGTTAATTAAGCATAACTTCTATACATCTTTGAATTACATACTTCACATTAAAAATACCATCAAGACACTATACTAAACATGTCCATGACTACACATCACCAGACAAGCAAAACCTAAGTTCTCTCTCTACTACTCTTCTAGTCTTCATAGACTTATTGATATGTTGACATGAGTGACAAACACAATCATGAATGCAACATGTCAATACTCTCTATTGCTTAGGATACTCCCCCAATGTAGTATCATCAAAATTCATGCTAACAATATTCCCCTTTGGCATTGATGGAAACATAGATGAAAAATGCCTAAGTTCCATAAATACCAAAACAAAACTCTGCTATTGCTACTAGTGTTCTTATCTTCTCAAATCCTCTTCATTAATCAAATCTGAAATCTTGTGGAACACCACTCCATTCTTCTTATTATTTAGGATTGGCAATAGTTGTTCATAGTAAACAACTCACCATACATTAGAATTCCTTATGTTTCATATCTCCCTCATAGAGATATTCCGTCTTCTTTACATGGATCTTTCTAAATCTCCCTAATAAAGTAGAGATTTTCGTGCACTCTCCCCATACATAGGAGATGTTTTTCATGCATATTCTCTCTCATTAACATCAATGAAAAATACCTCATTATGTCAATTTATTGTTCCAAGTCTTCAACTATCTCAAGTGTCCAAAGACACTATTCAAGACCAAACACCAAGAGTCCTCAATGACTCATATCATCATAGATACTCCCCAATACATGAAGCATCAACATTCTGTCTAGTCTAAAAATAGTGCTCTGTACCACTGGAATGATGCACTTACTGCATCATCTACTCAAAAGTAGGTAGGGGCATAACCCCAAGCATACCTCTCAAGTACTCAAATGTATCTTTAGGTAAAGGCTTCATAAAGATATATACAATTTGATATTTAGTACTCACATACTCTAATCTGATCTCTTTTTCTACTTCTTCCTTTCTCAACACATGATACTCAATAGACATATGCTTAGTATTAGAATGAAATACAAGATTCTTAGACATACTCATTGTACTTGTGTTATCATAGCAAATGAGAATAGGGTTTGTAAACTCAATCTTGATATCCATGAATATTTGTTTCATCCCCATAACTTGATTGTAATTAATTGTTGCTACAACACACTTTGCCTCATTTTTACATACACTCTTGTTTCTTTCTTAGCCAAGAAACCAATCATCCTCTAAGGTAAAGTGCTCCACCACTGGTACTTTTTCTATCATCCATAATATTTTCCTAATCCACATTAGTCTATGCACGTAGAGTGAAATCAATTAATCTATCATACAAAATTCCATAGTTAGATGTTCCTTTCAAATATTTAAATATCCTCTTTTTATAATGATACTCCTTAGGATCAACTTGAAATGTAGAGACAATCTCAAGCGCATTTGCTATATCTGGTCTAGTGTGAGTCAGATATTGCAAACCTCCAATCATGGATTTGTACTTCTTCTAAACTATAGGTGTCTCATCCTTACTAGATGACTTGTGACTAATTATCATAGGTATACCAATAGGCTTACATATTTCCAATCCAAACCTTTTCAACAAATCTTTCAAGTACATAGCTTGTGAAATAAAAATACTATCACTATTCTGCATAATCTTCAATTCTAGGAAAAACTTCATTTCTCCTATCATGCTCATCTCAAACTTATTCTTCATTTGTTCAAAAAATTTATCACTTGCTTCATCATTACCTCCAAATATTATGTCATCAACAAATATTACTATTATAAGAAAATCATTCTCAATTTCTTTCAAATACAAGTTACTATTTGTCATACCTATAGCAAATCCAAGTTTTGCCAAATAGTTGTCCAACCTTGCATACCAAGTTCTAAGGGTTTACTTCAAACCATATATATCTTTCTTTAGTCTTCATACCATATCTTTTTCTTTTTCCTAAGGAAAACCTCTAAGATTCTCAATATATACCTCTTGTTCAAGTTCTCCATTCAGTAAAGCTAATTTAACATCCATTTGATGTACTTTGAACTTCTTATTCATTGTATAAGCCAAGAACATTCTTACTACTTCCATTATGTCTACAGGGGTATATGTCTCCTCATAGTCTATGCCTTCTTGCTATGAGTAACCTTTGCATACAGTTTTGGCCTTATTTCTCACAAATTCACCTTGCTAATTCATCTTGTTTGATATACTTCAGCTAGGGGTTGCCAACTCAAAGGTTTCTTCTACTCTAGGCTCCAGGGTAAACTTTAAGAAACCCCCCTCTAGAAAAAGATATAAATTATTGGTGAATATTTCATTATTTTGAAAAACTAAATTATTTTTAGCAACACATCTCTTAATTTTTTAATTTTAAATATTATTTACATTGGTCATTATTTTGGAGTCATAATTTTTTAGTAGAAAATATTGGTGAATCTCAATAATAATAGGAAGTTTGCTAATTGTCATGAAATATAAAAAATTAAAATTGAACATATTTTATCTAATGGAAATTATGAGGATAATTACATTATATTTTAAAGTAATAGTGAAAACTAAATGTTGGTAATATGTCCCTAAAGTTACTAATAATTATGATAATTAATGGTGAATTAATTTTAGTTTCTTCAATAATATATAATATTTAGGTGAATCAAATCTAATCATGTATCGAATATTGTGGAAAATCTTTGAGTTTAATTTTTTTAATAAAATGAAGCATTGAGCGATTTAAAATATTTTAGAACTAAATTAAATAAAAATCTAATTATTGAGGTTGCATTAAATTTTAAATTATTAGCCAAATTACAAGCAAAAAATTTCTAAAATTTGAAAAATTATGAATATTCACCACTAAAAAATACCCTAATTTTGGGCCAGGGTTGAAAACACATGATTGGCATAACTTCATCAAGGTAAGTCATGTTCTCTAAATTTACAATATATTTGTAAAAATTTATGTACTACCTAACGTATTATTTCATAATATATTGAAAAGGCCATTTTTTAATGATTGCAGTATGTCCTACCTCTATCCCTCCCACACTAGTTTGAAAATAGTATTAAACAAGTTATATATGATCTTAGAAAATACATGAGCTTAAAAGTGTTATTTCTTATATTTTTTGTACATATATTATATTAATGAATTGCTTTACTTTTTATGTAATCTATTGTATATTTTTATTTAAAATATTGTTTATATGTTCATTCATGTTGAATCTCTTTTAGGTGGTTATCATCTAAAGAAGTTGATAAAAAAAATATAAAATATTGGAAGAGAAAAAATTCATAGCTTCCTCTAACGTGCTCATCTCAAACTCATTCCTCACATCCTCTTAGAATTTGTTACTAGCTTCATCATTTCCTCCAAAAATGATATCATCAACAAATACAATAATTATAAACAAACCATCTTCTATTTCTTTCAAGTATAAGTTACTATCTGTTGTTCCTTTAGCGAATCCAAGCTTTGCTAAGCATTTATCCAACCTTGCATACTAGGTTCTAGGTGCTTGCTTTAATCCATACAAGGCTTTTTTTAATCTGCAAATTGTTGTGCTGTCCACAACACATGCCCCATTCCTCACTAGGAATGGGGACCCCCTACCTCTTTTTTAAAACTCCTAGACTCATAGTTTGAGAGTCGGGAGAAAATTGTTAGAGTTAAAGTCTTAGAGTCATTAAAAATTTGAAAAACAAAAAAAATAGAAAAATAGAAAAATAGAAAAAATTTAAAAATTTGAAAAAACATAAAAAAATTAGAAAATTAGTAAAAAATTATTAAAAAAAAAATCAAATCACGCACATGCACGCGCACGTGGGTGGAGGGCGCACCACACACCTGACCCAGCATGAGCAGGGTTGGGGGGAATATAAAACCTCGCACCCTCCATTTCTTTTCATTTACACTTTTTTCATTTGCTAAGTTTTTTGGCATGCTTGAGCTAACATTTTAAACTGCCTTCTCTACCATTATGCACCGTAATGCTCATATAACTTGGTGCCAGGGGCTACTTCATGAGTGCCTCTCATGTAAGATGATGCCAGGTGCTACTTCCTGTGCACTGCACCGCTATGATGCCAAGTGCTGCTTCCTGTGCACTGCTTATGTAACTTGGCACTGGGCACTGCTTCTTGCACACCATGTCACTCATATAACTTGGTGCCGAGCACTGCTTCCTACATGCTACACGAGTCATGTAACCCCACGTCGGACGCTGGTTCAAGCGCACCGCGCTACTCATGTAACTTGGCAGTAGGCATTGCTTCCCATGTGCTACACTGCTCATCAACATCAAAGCATCCTCTACCACCCCACTTTGGCATTGCAATAAACCCTAACCATGTCTATCGCGCCCGTAGTGCGCTTCTCACGCCCACGGTGCACTCACACACATTTTTTTAAATTTTGATTTATTTTAATTTCAAAAAAAAAAAAGATTTAAAATTCAAAAAATAAATAAAAATGATTAAATTTTAAAAATAAATTAAAATAAAAAATTTAAAAAATAAATTAAGGAAAAAAATAAAAAAAAATAAAAAGGGATAAAATGAAAAAAAAAAAGAAAATAAACAAAATGCCCAAATGGGGCTTTTTTTTTCTTTTTATTTATTTTAATTCATAGTTTTTATGTTTTATCCTAAGACTAATAACATTTTATTTTTTTCTTCTCACAATGTGCAGATAATCAAATGGCATCCACATTCGAAGTATCACCCAAACCTATTGTGTTCAAGTTCCAAGGTGTACCTTTGAAGTCGAGATTCCACAATGACCACATAGAAATTTGAGATATCAATTTGGGACACATAGACTTAGGAGAATTTCTGAGAATTTGCAACAAGCCAACAAAGAGGTTAGCCATGATGTTTGCATTGATCCATTCTAGATTTGTGAATGTAGCGTCACATCTTGTGTTTGTACAATCAGCTGAGCTAATCATGGCCTTGTCACAATGTTTTGTTCTTGATGAAAGAGTCATCAAGAGTGTCACTAGAGAGGTGGTGTTGGATCTAGGACTTGACAACATTGAGAGGGTCTTCCATCTTCCTAGAGCTGACTAGATCATAAGGCTTTCATACAAAGTAGCTGATAGATGGTACAGGGAGCATCAACAAGATGCAATTGACATAATACAATCTTCATACCTCATTTAGAAGCCTCCGAGGGGAAAGATAACTAGAAAAGTGGATATGACTCTGGGATACATGAAGGTAGACATCAGGTACTCTATTATTCTCCTGAGCAAGGTCATGGGCTTACCTACAATGGGCCACCTCAACACTTTCATGGTCAACTTCATTGAGACCATTAGAAAAGCGAAGATACAACTAGATTAGGCCACCACACTAAGTGAGAACTTGTGTGAGCAACTTAGGATAGTGAAGGACAAGAAGAAGTTTTACATGACTTCCTACATGGTATACCTTCTTGCAGCAAGGGCTACAAACTATCTCAGTTTGTACAGGAGAGGTAGTATGTAGGACCCCAATGCCTGGTCATACATAGTCCACCCTCAATTGGTGAAGAAGAAACTCTTAGCATAGAGCAAAGAATATAGAATTGTGAATGATCCATTCATCTTTGTGATCATTCAATTCATCAAGGGAGATTATGGAAAGAGGTTATTCGAAAAAGCCAAATCACAAGTCACAGTTCTTGAAGCCTACTTTATCCAATTCAAAACATTCACATATCTATGAGTAGCTAGTGCATGCATTAATCCTAAGAAGCTCCTAAGATACCCAAGTAACAAACTAGTGCTATTGGAGATATCCCTAAAAATTGATTTGGCCTATGAGAAGATAAAGAGACAATGAAGACCTTGGTGGGCATGGCCATTGGTCATTGGACCATTTTAGGTAAAGAGGAAACAAGACATTCCATCTTTTGAATGGGAGTGGGAAAACTATCCTCTTGAAGAATACAACTCTCCTTGACCATATTTTGACAATAGTGGGAAAGTGGAGAGTCTGGCAGGAAGAGACTTCCATCATGAGGATGCTGTTGAAGATCACTAGATGAATGCCACAAATGACTAATTTGTTGGCATAAGGGACCATTGTAGGATGACTTTGTATCTAGCAGAGAAGGCTCTCCAGTTGAACATCCTTGATGAGATAAGGCAACAAAATTCTAAGGAACTACTGGACACCTTGTTCAGCATAGATAAAATTGATGAAAGACCTATTTTGAATCTTGAGGTTGATAGGGAGGAGGCCGATGGTATTAATCATTGAGCGAGGAATGTCATTAGAATGATAAAGGATTGGATCAAGAAAACTTTTCCACTTGATCCAATTCCTGACAAAGTGATCTTCCATGCACATGCTCACCCAGAAAGAGGTAGAGGAAGGAAAGTAACAATCCCTACCTTCGCGTCTCAGTCTCCTATCAGGCTCAAAATCGTGTACTAGCTTGATCACCCAGTTGGATATTACCACCCTCCTAAAAGGAAGGGAAAGAACAAAAGAAAGATGACCTCTCCTCAAAGGATTCAGATAGAATAGGTGCCTCCCCAGTAGTAGGAATAGAGCCCACTAGGGTCCCAATATACTAGAGCTACCTAGGTCCAGGATGAACCGCAATTGCCTCCCATTGTGTCTAGCCAACTAGAAGAGGGAGAGATTTTGCAAGTCTCCATTCTTCCTATGCAAGATGAGCAAGCTTCTCCTTCTACCTCCAAGAAACAAAAGAAAAGGATTAAGATTTGGATGAAGAAAAGGCAAAGGATTAGTAGAAGATTAGTGCCCAATCCATCTATTCCCAAAAGTATTTTAGAGGGAGATAAAGAGGAAGAAGAAGAAGAATGAAAATAGTAAGAGGAACAAGTGCCCCTATAGGGAAGAATTCAACTAGCAAGAGCTACAAAATTGCAAAGAAGAAAGAGTGCCACAGGTACCCCGCGATCCACTCAAGTAGAACCATTAGAATTCTCTTCTTCAAAATATGAAGTATAGCAGTGGGTAGATGAGTAGAGTGAAGAAAGTGATGATGTTTGCTCAATGTCAAATTTTGATTTCATGCCATAGGTAAAGAGTTGATTGGGGATAAAATCAGGGATACCCCTATAGGTGAACCTCAACAAGAAGACTAGATGCAAATTCCACTAGATACACAGGGTCTTGATCTTATTCCTCCATCTCCACCATGAGTTACAATGGTAGAATAGGGCTTAGTGACTCCTCTAGCTCAGAGTTTAGAGAAAGAGCATGTTCAAAAAGAATCATCATCAGAGGAGCAACTAGAAAAAATAGTGATCGGTGAAGTCTCAAAAGGAAAAATGGTGGAATATTCTCAACCACTTTTCCAAGACATTGAGGTTCAGGCTACAAGGTATACTTAGACTGAGGCTATAGAAGGGGAACCCTCCCAACAGAATACCACTCCTAGTAGGAGTGATAAAGGGAAGGAAGTTGCAGAGCATACTCCTTCATCATCAAGAGCCAGGTCCTTAGCAGGATGCATCCCTAGATGGATTTGAAAGGAAATAATGAGGAGTACTAAGCCTCAATTTCATTCTTTAGAGGAAGAAATTTGTGACATTGAAAAGATCTTGAACAAACCCAAGTCTCCATCACATGAGGCTACACCATTTCTATTTGTCACCACCATACAGAACCAGGATTTATTTGTACAAGTGGCTCTACCTCCTTAAGGCATAGATGTAGAAGGCCTTAGCCTCAAAGATTATGAATTGAAGGATGTTATGTTGGGAAGGCCTACATGGGGTTCAATTCAAAAAATGATTACTATGGGAGTCAAAGAGGTCCTCAAGTACATGGAACAAGAGGAGATTGAATTCCATGCACTTCAAAGGTAAGTTGAGATCGTAAAAGGATATCTAGCTGAAGTCATTGGTCCTCTTGATCCTGAACACCTAGAGCATACTTTGAACACTGTACTTAGAGGAAGGGGGAGGTGTACAACTTGACCCATTTTTGAAGGCTTGTCAAGAGTGGTGAGAAATTTTTGAGGAGAAAGGTGTTACAATCATCACAGGGAATTTGAAGTTACTACATGCTACACAAGAGAACATGAATAAGGTCGTAGCAATTTTGAAGTAGGACTTTAGTATCATGGATGAAGTATGGGCCTAAAGTAAGGATTTGTAGACTCTACAAGCCATAAAGTGCCAAAGATATTAGGTTTTGATTGATGTTTATACTAGAGAATAATTAGATATGATTGATGATTGGATAGAGAAAATAATAGATATCAATAAAGTAATGGAGACATTACATGAGGAGATCCATCAGCTCAAGGACCAAGCCCGAGAGAAGATTTTGGAAGTAGAGAGACACTACAGTGATGCATGCTTGAATATTTTTGAAGATGAGGAATTAGAAAAGTTGTTACCTATAGAGATAGTAGTGGAGAATTTTAAGAAGATTTTTGTGGAGGTTGCTGATGATGAGGATATCCGACAAGCCTTTAGGACTAAAGAAGCCTTGTTAGAATTGGATACCAAACTTGGAGATTTTGTAGAGACTTGAATTGAAAAGGACAACTAGAAATGGTCAAGGATAAATATGAGGCTTTAGATCTTTTAGATGCTACTAAGATAACTAAGATGATAGAGAAATTCAAGGGCAAACATCCAAACATAGCTTTGTAATGAAGAATAACAAAACCCAAATGCCAAAATTTCAATTTTGACACTTAGTAAAATTTTGAGATTTTGACCCTGTTGAGGTCCACAACTCCTTAGGTACATAGGTCTATAGGTCCGAAGCTCTGTAGCTTTGCAATTTAGAGATGCACTGACGGTTAACTGCTTGTTCCAAAAATAGCACTTTCCATGCAATAGGAATGCATTCTGACGAGAGTTTAACTTCAACACACATCTAGTGAAGGACTAGCTTCTATTTTTGGCACCTCTAGATGCTCCTACTTTGACTAAAGGCTTCCTCCTACTTTCTCTCTCATGTTTTCTCTATTTTTGAAATGTAAAGGGCTCATGCATCCAATTAATGAATAAAATATGGATGGAGTCCCTCTAAGCACCAGATTAATGGTTAGTTTGTATATATTTAGTTTGTTTTAATGTTTTAAAAGCATTTTATTGCATGAAGATATCTCTCACTCTCAACGCAAATTGAGGAGATGATTTCTTATAAATACCCCATTGTAATATGTAACAAAGGCTGCCATTATTATGCAATAAAATTATGCTTTTGGTTCTCGCATTTGGAGTGTAGTGATTCTTGCCTGGATGTGTCATTGTTTTGTGAATTTTGTTCATTGAATTGTGATTGAGCCAAAGTTTTATTGCATTGTTTCTAGTTGTGCGATCTTTTAGTTTTGGTATTTGCTATAGATTTACAAATTCCACTAATGTATCTAGCTTGAGAAGAGATCATCGAATTGTACCTGTATAGCCTTTTGTCTCACATGAGCACACTTTCCATGGCCTTGAAATTTGATGAAAGATGAAATATCATACGATTTTTAAAGTTTCTCATTGACGATTGTATCATTGGATTCTAGGAGGCGTTGCTCTTTTTTTCGTTGGTTTCCTACCAATTTCTTCAAAAGTTTAAATCACAATGTGTTGTTTTTGTAGCTTATGTCCATTTAAGATTTCCATTTCAAGTTATTTCAATTTCATGTTATTTTCTTTTAGTTTTGTTGTTTGCTTTGGTAACCCCTTGTTATAATAGGAACTCATTTTAGTTGCACTATTAGAATTGCATTCATTGAAAAACTAGAAAATACAAAAATATTGTTCTTTTGTATGTTATTTTGAGACAGTGAACAAATTTACTTCATTTCGAGATCATAATAGAACCACCAAAGGCCTCCTCATGAACAATCACATTTATCTTCAACTGAGTGGATTTTGGTATGTCGCAAGACAAATACTGAACCTTGGAGTTGATCCCAAAAGATTAGCTTATCAAGAGAGTAATTGTGCAATGGATTCTTACTATTAACCTTGTGCATAATGACCATCCAATAGAAGTAGCACTAGAAGGAGGGCTTGAACCTCCAAGAAAGGAAGAAAATTTGTCCAAGTTTTAGAATTTTGCACTTCTACAATAATTTGCGCTTCACAAAAGTTCAAAAAATTTCTTGAGTTTTTGATAAATTTAGATCTGCAACTCCACATCTTCATAGGTATGTAGGTCCATAGCGACACAGGTCTGTAGATCTACAACTTCACAGGTGCGTAGGTGTGTAAAACTTTGTGGTGCTCAAAATACAGAGAGCTGAGAAAGTGTACTTCTACAGAGGTGCACTTTTTCCCAAGATTGATGCAAGTTGGAGGATATTGATCCAAAATCCTCATTTCAGCAAGCATTAAGGTCTACACCAAGTGCACATGAGTTTCTTGAACTTAGCCACTTTCATAAACCAAATAGTGACAAGAGAACCTCCTGAGTTCACCTACTTCCTTTTGAACTTTCATCATCATCTTCAACTCCACCTCCACTCCAACCATTCGATGGACCACCACATATTCCAATAGCTACTCAACAACCACTATTAGGTCTACCAAACCCTCTAATGGATTTTTTCACAAACACTATAGACTCACCAATAAAATTGAGAGGTGCACTCCATGACCTCCTTAAGAACCCCAAGAATTTTTGGCCAAGATTCATCTATAGTGAAACATGAACTATTGAAGATCATGTCAAGGTATTCAAAGAAATTTGCAACCGCAAGTAGGTTGCTAATGGGGACGTGGTTCTTCATTTATTCCTTTGCTCTTTGGGGGAAATTGCTTTCAATTGGTACATTAATTTGCCACCTAGGTGCATTGGAGATTGGGACATGTTCAAAAAATTGTTCTTGGAACAAGTTAAAACATTCATCAATCTAGCTTTGATACATCAATAATTTATATCAATCAAAAGGGACCCAACTGAGACAGTTGCTCGCTTCAACCATCACTTTCATATGGCTTACCACAAGTTGGAAATGCCATACACTATACTAGTTGAAGTTGCTATTTAGATTTATTTGAATGCTATGAATCATCTTACTAGAATTTTTCTAAGAAGACTTCTTGCTACAAATATTGACACATTGGATAAAGTTTTCACAGAGGCAATCATGTTTACAAAGCAAGCCAATTCTAATAGAGGAGGAATGATGCTTCCAATGCAAGCAGTCACTACAATACCAACATACCCCATGGGAGCACCCATGGTGCCTAGCCAATTCATACCTATGAATCCAATTCCATTACAACAAGCACCCACTCCACAAAATCAAGCGATAACAGATCTAGGGTATGAGCCTCCAAAAACAACTTTCTTTGAAAAGAAGGCTACAGTTCCTATGGAAATAGACAATAACCTCATTTTAGAAGTTGGTCAAATGAAAAAGACTATGTTGCAAATGAACAATGAATTGACACATCTTAGATTGTCACAGGGACAAATAACAACTTCCAAAGAAACAATGCTAGCCCTTACAACAACAATTTTGGTCAGAATTACAATAGGAACTTCAATGGGAAAAATAACAACAACAATGTAGGAAACAACTTCAATCCTCATAATCAAAACAATGGCTTCCAAAGATAGAACCAACAATGGAACACCCATTTGAATAATGGAAGCATTCTTGCCGATAAAAACAACAACAACATTCAATATGCTAATATCAATCAGTATGACAATAGCCAAAATGCAGTTAACAATGATGGTTCTTACTATAATGGAAATTAGGAGATGAATCAAAATTCATTGGTAAATTTCAATCCTCCTCTTATAAAATTCAATGCTATGCTATTGGAGTCCTATGATTCTACACATAATACACAAGTGGAACAACCAATAAGTGAGGAATTCTCATTCTCATTTAGTCAAGAACCTAATATTCAACATGATGAGATGTTTTCTCTTCGCAATGACAATACAAATATGTATAATCTAAGAAATAGAAAGGAACCTTTGATGGATGGGATTCCTCCAGGTTTACAACCAACTCCACCTAATCCAAGAGTGAGTAACAATCTGCCACTAGTAAGACCAGTGTATGGAGGACAATAGAATCAAAATCAAGTTAATGTACCAACTATATTGAAGAATCCCACTTGGTCCACTGAAGAGTACAATGTAGTAGAGGATTTGAAAAGGACTAAGGCCAATATGTCAATGTTTGACATGTTATAGAATTTTGCACAACAACAAGAAGCTCTTATGAAGACATTGGATCATACAAAGGTTTCCCAAAATAAAAATACTATTCCTCAAAAGATAGTATCTCAACAAGTAAATCCTACAGAAGCAATGCCCACTATGTTCAAAGACAAAGTTGAGGTACCCCCATTTTTTCTTAGCATTAGGATATATGTGAAGAATCTTCACAATTCCCTCATTGATTCAAGAGCTTCATGTAACATAATGCCATTATCAATAGCTCAAAGGCTACGAGTTAATGCACAACCCTCTAATCGAGTGGTGATACAGTTGGATAAAATAGAGGTAAAAGTCATTGGTGTATTCAAAGATGTGCAGATATAGTTAACAGTTGATCCCTAAATTCAAAATATTATCAACATACGTGTGGTTGATATCTCAGAAAAATATGGGTTGCTTTTAAGTAGAGAATGGATGAAATGTTTGAGAGGATGGTTTTCTACAAACTTTACTCAATTATGTTTGCCATGGAAAGGATTGAACAATCTAATCAAGATAGATGCTGAGCCCAAATTGAAAACAATGATCATAGATTATAATGCCCCAAATGAGATAGCATTCTTATAAGAAGATTTGGGTTCATACAAGTTGATGGCATTCAAAACTATTCCAACCTATACACCTCAAGATTAGAATGAAGAACCTAAGGTGCCAATACCCAAAAGTGAAACCATGATAGAGTTCATAGATAGTATGGTGACTAATTTACAATGTTTAAGAGAGGAAGCTGATCCAAACATCCTCCTCCTTATAGGATTTTGTCGATTACACAAAGTTAGTCACTCTAAATTTGAATGCTCATCATGTCAAGAAGCAATAGAAAAGGTACTGACACACATAATGGAAAAGAAGGATAAAAGGATCTCAATAGCTGAGTTCACAGAAAGCCAAAATTTGGTGAACTCATCCAACCTTGTTGAAAAGATTGAGGAAGAAAGTGAAGATCTAAATGTGTCATATAGTGATACCTATTCAGATGGTGGAGGTTTGTCTTCTCCACCTCTTGGGATGATTAAAGTACAAAGGAGAAGATGATATGTGAAAGGTAAAGGATGGACTTCAGTAGTCATTCATCCTAAACCTAAAGTTGAGGAAATCAAAGAATTGATAGGGGAAATTGAAGATTAAAAAGAAAAACACACACTTCCTCTATCTATAGATTATAAAGGGGACTCATCAAGTTCTACACAAGGAAAGTTATAATGGGTTCCTAAGAAACAATCATTCAAGGCTCAAGTGAAAGAGAAGTTAAGAAAAAATAAGCATAAAGTTAGAAAACCCAAGGAAAATGCAATTTGGACACTTTTCTTTGATGGTTCCAAGTGTAAGATGAGAGTCGGTGTAGTTATCAAATTGGTCAACCCAAAAGATAGGTCTTCCTATGTTGCACATTAGTTATAGTTTAGATGTACTAACAATGCTGTAGAATATAAGACATTAATTTGAGGACTTCTCTTTGCACTTGAGAAAGGAGTCACAACTCTCAAAATTGAAAGAGACTCTCAATTGGTTATAGGATAAGTAAAATCCATATACTCTTGCAATGATAAAAGATTACTTGTTTATAGAAAAAGGGTATGAAATTTATTGGATGATTTTGAAGCTTTAACTATAAAATCAATTCCAAGAAGAAAGAACATGGTAGCAGATGCTCTTGCCATTTCAGCAAGTGCTTTACAGCAAGTTCAAAGAACCAAGTTGAAAAGATTTTTAGTAGAATTGGTTGTTGTTCTATCCATTCTTGATAATATCACAAACTTTTAGGTCTTTCAAGATGATCAACATATACTTGAGTTTATCATGTGCAGTTGCCATTTTGAAGGACAAGAAATTGATGATACACCAGATGATAGACTTGAAGATGATGGGCTTGAAGATGAAGATGGGATTTTGAATTTGAAAACCAACACTATCCCAAAAGGAATGGTTGAACTAGAACACATATTTGATCATGATGAATCAGCACTCAATAGAAGGGTAACCCAATAAAAGTGAATCGAAAAATGTGACTCGTACAATTTTAGTATTGATGAAGAACCAAGAATGGTACAGACATGAAAAGCATGCAACTCATGGGAAAGGGAGGACATGCTCAAATTACTCACCGAGTATAAAGATGTTATTGCTTGGAGCAATGAAGAGTTAGAAACTTATGATCCTAAGATTATCACACATGACATCCTGTTGAAACTAGATGCCAAACCATTCCGACAAAGACAAAGACCGGTGAATCCTATCATTGAACCATTGATCATGAAACAAGTAAAGAAGTTGTTGGATGCAAAGATCATATTTCCTATCTTCCATTCCACATGGGTGGAAAATTTGGTTCTCGTGCGAAAGAAGATTGGAGAGATTCACCTTTGTGTTGACTTTTGTAACTTGAATCTAGCATATCAAGAAGACAATTATCCTTTTCCCTCGCTAGATGAGGTTTTGCAAATTTTAAATGGTTCAAAAATGATGTCTTTCCTAGATGGATATTCTGGATATAATTAGGTGAGGGTTGAAGAAGAAGATCATTTGGAAATAGCTTTCACAACTAAATGGGGAAAATTTTCCTACAGAAGAATGCACTTTGGATTGATAAACACAGGAGCTACATTTTAATGAGCAATGGTTGAAGCTTTCAAAGGATTTATTAATAGATGTATAGTCATCTACAAGGATGACTTGATTTTCTTTTTGAAAGATCAAAGTACCCACATTGCTGATCTAAGATAGGTATTCAATCAGTGTCATAAATATGGCATATCTCTCAATCCCAATAAGTGTTCATTTGGTGTTACTAAAGGAAAGCTCTTGTGACATGTTATTTCTGAAGCTAAAATCTCCATTGATCCAAATAGAGTTGAATCTATTCTAAAATTAACTCCATATAGAAGGAATTGAAGTCTTTCTTCGAGAAGATAAATTTTGTACGAAAATTCATAAGTGGATTTGCAGAAATAGTTCATCCCCTTAATGATTTACTCAAAAAGGGTGCCAAAATTGAATGGGTTCTAGAGATAAAGAAATCATTTGAAGATATCAAGGTTGCCATTTCTACGGCCCCAGTCTTGGTGAGTCTTGATTATGAGTTACCTTTTAAGATCCATTCCTTTGCTTCTAAACATTCACATGCAAGAATCCTACCATAGAAAAGTGAGAAGGAAGATGAAAGACCAATTTCTTTTATGAGTTCCCTTTGAAGAAAGTAGAGTTGAATTATTCAAACCTTGATGAATAATCCTTTGCATTAATCAAGGCAATAAAGAAGTTCCATCATTACATACTGAGAAGTAAGGTGTATACAATTGTTCCTAATCTAGTAGTAAAGATGCTTTTGATGCAAAATGAACTTGGTAAAATAAGAGGAAAGTGGATGGCCATACTTCAAAAATTCAATCTCAAAATTCAATCTATGTGATTAGTCAGAGGTCAAGAGTTGTCAAAGATGATAGCTGATAATCAAGAGGGAAATGAAAAGGAATTCAAGTCCGATGATGAAATAGATAAGGATGATCAGAAGAAGATGGTTGTATCACAAGTTGATATTGATCAGGGAGTGGTGACAGATGTTTGGTATCAAGACATTGTTTATTATCTCCTATAGGACCAATGCCCAAAGTGGATGAATGGTTCACAATGCAGGGGAATTAAAATGAAGTGTGAATCTTATATGTTGCATTACAACAAGTTGCACAAGAGAAACTATGAAGGGATTTACTTGAAGTGTTTAGGCCATGAGGAAGCAAAAGAAGTCTTGGAACGCTTTCATGATAAGTATGGTATAGGACATGCTTTGGTAGAAGAAATAGCCCACATGATTTTAAGATCGAGTTATTTTTGGCCCTCGATATTCAAAGACACTTTTGAGCATGCACACTCTTGTCATGTCTGTCAAACCAGTGACAATAAAGAAAGGAATCTGCAATGCCCTTACAACCTGTGTATGAGATATGTCCCTTTGCAAAGTGGGGGCTAGATTTCATTGGTCTAGTCAACCCACTATCATTAGCTAGACATGCATTTATTCTCATAGCTATGGATTATTGTACACGATGGACTGAGGCAGAAACATTCAGAAATTGCACTACTAAGGTGGTGACAAACTTTTTGGAAGAGCACATTGTTACTAGGTTTAGAATGCCATTTTCCCTTGTATGTGATAGTGGGTCTTCTTTAGCATCAGCATTCTTGACTCAGTGGGCATTTGAAAATAAAGTCATTATCAAGTTCTCTTCAAATTACTACCCACAAGGAAATGTAGTAGCATAATCTACAAACAAGAACTTGATCATAGTAATAAGATGATTGTTGAAGGAGAACTCAAGGGATTGGCACACACAACTCAAATATGCCTTATGGATAGATCGAGTGAAAGTAAAAAATACTTTGGGAACTTCTCCCTAATTGCTTTTTATGGACAAGAGCCAGTATTTTTGCTCAACATTAGAATTCCCATTTTGAAGTTCATGAGTGCGTATGCTAAAGATGCTAACAAAGTACAAATCAGATTGATGAATCTTCTAGAGATGGATAAAAAATAGATAGCTGCATTAGAGCATATGGCTAAACATTAGGCTATTGTGAAAAGATGGTTCGACAAGGGAGCCGTGATAAAATCATTCAAGATTTTTGACCTTGTTCTACTCTGGGATAAGGTGAAAGAAAAGTTGGGCAACCATACCAAGTTTCAATGCTTATGGATAGTCCCTTATCAAATCGCAATTTTTTTGGGAGAAAACACTTTTAGGCTTAGTTCCTTACAAGGGGAATTTCTTCCCTTGCCCATAAATGGGCAGTTCTTGAAGCATTACTTTGAAGCCTAAAAGACAAAAAAAATTAGTTAGATTTTATTTCTACATTTAACTTAGATTTTCATTCATACAAGTGTACTTATTTCTGCAAGTGTGTTTGTTTTCATGTTGTGTGTTTGCTTTCAATCGTGTGTTTCCTTTCAAAGTTGTGTTAGTTCTAGAGGGTAAGGTGTACTTGAGATTTTCTCTTAAGATTTCACTAACCATTCTTTGGTTCCAATTTTAGGAAGAGCTATTTCTTTATCAAAACATTTGGATGATTGTGTGTCTTATACCAACCAAGCAATTGACATTTCTTGTGAAAATAGGGGAGTTTTAGTCTAGAAATTAGATGCCTAGAACAACAAGTTCTCAAAACTTTGCAAATTTATTTTTTTATTTTTTTAGGTGTTGTTAAAATGAAGTCAAAGATGGTGAGAGATGATCCAAACTTCAATTGGTTCAAATAGGATGGGTCTCCTTGAAAGGTTGCTAAGATCATTAAGTGGTGTGAGAGTTTCTAAAAAGCTTTAAAAGAGGAATGCAAGGGGTGTTCACAAGAGATTGAATCCAAGAAATGACATTGGTGTCCTAGCTATATAGTCAAAGTGTAGTCAAGATACACAAAAAAAAGAAAAAAAAGAAAAAAGAGAGAGAAAATATGGTGTTAAGATTGAAGGATTCTAAAGATCTGAAATGACAAATGATACATTCTCAAAATGAAGTATCTTGTATTCAAAATATTGCTTCATCAAGAGTAACATTTTGAATGACATGGAGCAATTATTCAATGACCAAAAAAGTAAAAAATGTGGCATCCTGCCAAGAGCCCTCAAATTGATTCTCTCATCTAGTCAAGCAATTGGTTCATAAATAGCCTTCATGGATATTCTAAATGAATGAGCTAGGACGAGTAGAAGATTGTTTCAAGTTGTCTAAAAAATTTGATAAACTACATCCTAAGGCATCAAAGAGAATGAATACAAATCGCACACACTAAGCTTGAAGGTTTTGAATTTTGAGATTTTGATTGCGAAGTCACCCGAAAGATGCTTGAGGTACCCGAAGTTTGGTTGGTATTTGACATACATTGGAGGGAGGTTTACTAATGAAGAAATTTCTTGGTCATTTCTTCCTTTTTTTGGGGCTATTTTTTGTTCAAACTCCTAAACTCACAGTTCGAGAGTCAAGAGAAAATTGTTAGAGTTAAAGCCTTAGAGTCATTAAAAATTTGAAAAACACTAAAATTAGAAAATTAGAAAAAATTATTCAAAAAAAATCAAATTACATGCATGTGCGCGCACAGGAAAAGTGCGTGCCATGCATTGGTGTGTACGCCGAGGCACATCACACACCCAGCCTGATGTGGGGGGGTTATAAAACCTCCCTCCCTCCATTTATTTTCATTCACACTTTTTTTATTTGCTAAGTTTTTTGGCACACTTGAGGTAATGTTTTAAACTGCCTCGTCTACCATTATGTGCCACACCGCTATGATGTCAGGCATTGCTTCATGTGTGTTGCTCGTATAACTTGGTGCCAGACACCTTTTTTTTTTCTTTTCTTCTCACAATGTATAGATAATCAAATGGTGTCCACATCTGAAGTAGCACCCAAAACTATTGTGTTCAAGTTCCAAGGTGTACCTTTGAAGTCAAGATTCCATGATGACCACATAGAAATTTGAGATACTGATCTGGGAAATACAAACTTAGGAGAATTTTTGAGAATTTGCAAAAAGCCAATAGAGAGGTTGGCCATGATGTCCACATTGATCCATTTTAGATAGGTGAGTGCAGCATCACATCCTATGTCCGTACAATCAGTTGAGCTAATCATGGCCTTGTCACAACATTTTGTTCCTAATGAAAGGGTCATCAAGAGTATCATTAGAGAGGTGGTGTTGGATCTATGACCTGAAAAAATTGAGTGGGTCTTCCATCTTCTTAGAGCCAACTAGTTCATAAGACTTTTGTGTGAAGCAACTAAGAGATGGTACAGGGAACATCAACAAGAGGCAATTGACATAATATAGTCTTCATACCTCATTCAAAAGCGTCCAAGGGGAAAGATAATAGGAAAAGTGAATATGACTTGGGGTTACATGAAGGAAGACATCGAGAACTCTATTATTCTCCTGATTAGAGTCATGGGCTTACTCGTAGTGGGCCACCTCAACACTTTCATGGTCAACTTCATTGAGACCATTACACAAGCAAAGATACCACTAGACTGGGCCACCACACTAAGTGACAACTTGTGTGAGCAACTGAGGATGGTGAAGGAAAAGAAGAAGTTTTAAATGACTTCTTACATGGTATCTCTTAGTTTAATTTTTTTACTAAAATAACGCATTGAGCAATTTAAAATATTTTAGAACCAAATTTAATAAAAATCTAATTATTTAGGTTGCATTAAATCTTAAATTATTAGCCAAATTAGTAGCAAAAAATTTCTAAAATTTGAAAAATTATGAATATTCACCACTAAAAAATACCCTAATTTTGGGCCAGGGTTGTAAACACATGATTGGCATAACTTCATCAAGGTAAGTCATGTTCTCTAAATTTACAATATATTTGTAAAATTGTATGTACTACCTAATTTATTATTTCATAATATATTGAAAAGGTCATTTTTTAATGATTGTAGTACATCCTACCTCTATCCCTCCCACACTAGTTTGAAAATAGTATTAAACAAGTTATATATGATTTTAGAAAATATATGAGCTTAAAAGTGTTATTTCTTAGATTTTTTGTACATATATTATATTTATGAATTGCTTTAATTTTTATGTAATCTATTGTATAATTTTATTTAAAATATCATTTATATGTTCATTCATGTTGAATCTCTTTTAGATGGTTATCATCTAAAGAAATTGATAAAAATATATATAAAATATTGGAAGAGAAAAAATTCACAGCTTATATGTGAAATGCAAAAGTGCGTACCTTCAAATTTTTTCAATGCTAATGAATCAATTATGTGTCAATTAAAATAGTTATCCTCTTGAAACAATCTTGATCAAACAACCAATGTAAACAATAATCATAAAGAGATTCTCATACACAATTACACCAAATATGTTGTCAAGGGAAACCCTTGATTAGAGGGAAAACCTTAGTGGGAATGATGCCCACAAAATGATGTACTAATATGAATGTTCTTTGTTAGAGGATGGACCTTGTTAGGAGTCTATTACAACATTTAGTACAAGAGTCCCTATTAGGAGACTTTGAATCCCTGTTAGGAGATTCCCACCCTATTAGGAGTTGTGCCAACCTTGTTAGGAGTTGTAGAAGGTAGCTGAAGCCACTGTCCAAACAACCTTAGGATTAGATCAATGAAACCAATGTCTAATTGATCTCAGTACTATTCCTTTTAGAATAATAGATGTGTAACTAGCTTTTACTTCTTTCTCTTTCCAATATGTCAAACTCCTTCACCTTTAGATCATGCAATCAGATATGGAATTCTATGATCAGTAACAATAACCCTTGAGGTCATTACACACATTAGTAAATCACTCTGCTCTGTCACTTAGTAATTCACAAGTCTTCTCCTTATTCACATATCTAAAACAAAGAGAAAATCTTTAATTTATACCATGCTAAATCATAAATCCTTGAGTCGACTTCATACTTTATTATTATATGTTAATTAAATGAAACACACATTTAATTAATACTATCATATCACAATTATACAAAAAATTTCATATGTGTGACTTTCATACATGCACACTCTCTAATTTCATCAGTGACTAGTATACTACCTCCAGTTAATTGTGCAACCCTTCATTTGAAATGCAATGAGCTATATCAATCATTCAATAGGAACTGCTTTCCTAATGCTATATTCTCATGTGGTTCTCTATATATCAATAATATCTTTGAAATGTCCCTTTTCTGATTTTTGTATGATATTTCCAACCTTTAATCAGATCTTTAAGATCAAACAACTAATATCACAAAGATCCTCCAAATTTCTCAAGAAACCCCAAATCGGGTATGCCAGAAATGGTGCCAAAAGCTTCACAGCTTCACCTATTATTAATAAATCTGAAAGTGGAAATTTTAACAAAAAATTCAGCAGTATAACAGCCTACAAAATGACATTTCCAAATCTATATAACCTTTACACAATAGTTCTCAAATGTAGGACAAAAACTATGCTCATCGGGCTCCCGAAATTAACACAAAAATGCCCGAAAACACCACACAACACTAATAAATGATCTCAAAAGTTTAATCACGTCCCAATACATATATTCAGCTCTATTTTAACAGCTTAAAGTCTGAAATATATCAGAAACCAAAACTGATATGAAATGCTCAACTGAAAACACCAAACTCATGCAAAAAACACACCCAAAAACCCACAAATCTACACTGTTCAGCACAAAGGCAAACTCTGTATGAGCATGCACATGGAATGGCTTCAAACTCCCATCCTTAGCCTTCCTGGAAACTTGCAAAATCCTATTCTTGGGTCTCCCTGGAAACTTGCAAACTCTCGTTCTTGGGTCTCCTTCTCCATAGGTTTGGTAGCCTCTGAAGAATAACAAAGAATGAGTGAAAATCAAGTTCTGGAATGTGCCCAAAAATGCCTCCAAACCCCCTTAAAAGAGGGCATAAATGTAACTCACGTCCAAGAGAGGTTAATGAAACATATTTTAATAATAATTTTCATTTATTAGTCCAACGGTTTCCAAAGATTAACCCCCTTTTTCTGAAACTTCACTTTCTTGGGCCTGGCCTGCCTTAGCAAAGATTATTATTTTTTTAATTATTTGAAAAGGGGACATGAAAAGTCCTCCCCTCCCAAACATTACTTGTCCTCAAGCAATGGCTAAACAATAAACCAATCAATCCACCTGGATCCCAAATGTAGTCATGAACTATACTACTACCAATTAACTCAGGCTCCTGCAATATCCTCTGCAATATGACCAAGAGGAATCCATAATCAAACTGACAATTATAGCTCAACCAAACTCCAAAATCAGAACTTCCACAGTTAGAAACCCACGAGACACAAAATATTAGAACATCAAAACCCAAGTAAAGTGGACTACCAACACAATGAATACCATCAACGCATTCCATTGGCCTATACAGAATGTACAATCCAACTCTGCAACAATGGTGAATGCTCTCAAATGAAACTATACCACGTATGGAGAATCCACACACTATACAACTCCTACAGTCAACACAACTCTGTAGATCATCAGCCACTGTCTCATAACCATAACTCCCATGCACCCCTGATGGTGAAAAGCCATCACAAGATAAACAACAAGAAATGGAACCCAAACCAAATTTTCCAACCATCAAATCCTCAACACAAGGATCAATTGCTAACTGATGTACATACCCTACAATATAATGTTGATTAAAAAAACCAACCTCATTCAACAGCTCACCATGAACAAGTGATATAACCCACTGTGAATGATCACTAGCTAAGTCAGGAGATGTCATAGCCAAAGGAGTAGAATCAATAACAAAACCTGCTGAAGCATCACTCCAAAACTCCTGCTCTAAGTCATGTATTATCAAGCTATCAACTGCAAGACCTATCGCCATGTCGTGACAATCACAACTCTCATCCCGAGGCATCAAACTATTCCATGACTGATGATAAGCACTAGGAACCAAAGTACATCTCTGTATCATAATCTCATCAACATGGTCATCAAAGGTAAATTGATGAGCGTACCTCATAGTGTAATGCCGATAGAATTTTCCAATCTCAGTCAGTGGCTCAGACTATAATCTAGATGAAACTAACTGCAATTGATCATTAACCATATTGTAACTGACTCCTACCTCCGAAGATATCACCAAGGGAGTAGTATTACTAGCAAGAACCATGCCAACTGCTGACTCACCAACATCACACATGATCTTTTATACATCTCTAGTCTCCATGCCATCAGTACTAGAGGCCACCACCATGTCAAGCATACAACAATCTGCTACAACACCCAACTCAACTGAACTTGACTCTAGTGGGAATGAACCTGATATGCCAATGTTAGTATCAAGGATGGATGCATCCACATCTCCATTGTCTCTAACAATCTCGGCCATGGAAATCCTCGAATCACCAAACACCACAGCTTGTGACTGTATAGAATTAGGTAAAGACTGTAGTCACTCTAACTCCATGGTCACCTTAGCCAAATGAAACTGTGACTCCTTGAAAGCCAACTGTGTACTCTCAAGAATCTCAGAAGTCACCTCAAGCTGCTTAGTAAGCTCACTCACCTCATTTTCCTTGGCCAAAAATGCATCATATGTTGTACTGCCCCATTCCATAAGATAATCTCTGTCGGGTACCAACTGCATATAATTCTGTCTCAAAATTTGAATAGCCTCCCATAAAGAGTGGATCTCTGTCAAGGAAAGATAAATGCCTTCCTGCTCATCACTAGTAGGAGAACCCCATCCATAAACTGCTAACAAATGACGAGCAGCATCGAAATGCTGGCAAGTGATAGCAATGTCTCAGTCACTAACTCTCAACTAATTAGACACATGATGGCACTGGCTTGACTGTCTCTTACAAACCTCCTCTGATGCACTGTCTAAAGGAGTATCCTCAAAGTTACTAGTCTTTAGAGTATTACCATCCATATCCTATGAATCAAATCTAAAGCTCATATATGGAGTATCAAAAACATTAGCATTGCTGTCCAACTCCTCTATACCCAAGGAAACTAAGTCTTCAAAACTGCCCATTGCATCCTCCTGTATGTCATCAATGCCAAAATGATCCCGGGACTCATCTGTACACACTGCCAAATATGAAAGATCATCAACACATTCCAGCAAGTATGGTCGACCGGATATATGAACAAAGCCCAACATCGGTGTATAAAAACTAATACCAACATCAGAAAAGATACTGGCACAAGAAAAGACAACACCATGTAATCTGCTAATCAAATCCATGATAGCACCCAAACAAACACTGCTACCAAAAAGTGTTAAAGATCTCCAGTCAACTGAATCCCAAACACCAATATAACAATCTCGAGTCCATATCCGTAAACTAGAATCAACTGGTAACTCAAGCAAACTCCTCACCTGAGTAATATGACCAATACCAACTAACTCCACATACTTGTCATGATGAGATAATGAAGTCACAATACTATCTTTGTTCACCTTCAGCTGGCGGGACAAAACATGTGAAGTACTACCAGCCTCAACCTCATGTGATGAAGCATCTAACTGTGCCTGGTAGTCTTTCTCAACAAAGTCATAAATGCTCAATGTTTGCTCATCTCTACCAGGTATCTCACCATCCTACACAACAACATCCTCATAATCATCATCTGAACCCACTACACTGTAGTCACTGCCTGTTGTAACTATACCATCCTGAATACCTATGGCATCACCCTTTGACAACCTGTAAACAATTATCTTAATCTGAGTATCAAGTTGACCGTTACTATCAATCTGTGTAATATCCTTTCCCACCACCTCCTGTGGTAGAGTAGAATCTGAGACCTCTACCTGGCTATCAGCTAGTTTCTCAAACTCCTCATGCAACTTCTTGGGAATTGTGTCATCTGTCCTGTGAGAAAATATGCCAAATAGAAATCTAGTCAACTTATCCACCTTAGCTGGGTCAGATAACATGTCATTCATTATATGGTGGTGCTCAACCAACTGTTTAGACATGTCATGGCTTATTTTCATAAGTTTATCTCGAATGTCTAAATAACCATCCTTTTTACTATTTTGACTCAAGCTATCAATTGTCCAAGATCGTTCCCTCTGAGACTCTGTACTATACCTGTCCATTCTGGATAAGTAGAGTGTAACCCCAATAGGATATAACTTCTTCAAACAGAAAGAACTAACATGAAAATGATTAGAAGTAGCATGCAACCATAGATTTGGACATGCAACTGATTAGAAGCAACATGCAACCACCAAATTATGACATGCAAGATCTGGGTAGTTGTCAAAACTGACATGCAAGATCTGGGTAGTTGTCAAAACTCACATGCAAACTTCTACAACCACCAAATTCACCAAGAACTAACATGCAAATGATTAGAAGTAGCATGCAACCATAGATTTTTACATGCAACTAATTAGAAGCAACATGCAACCACCAAATTATGACACGCAAGATCTGGGTAGTTGACAAAACTGACATGCAAGATCTGAGTAGTTGTCAAAACTGAAATGCAAACTTCTACAACCACCAAATTCACCAAGAACTAACATGAAAATGATTAGAAGTAGAATGCAACCATAAATTTTAACATGCAGCTGATTAGAAGAAACATGCAACCATAAATTATGACATGCAAAATCTGGGTAGTTGTCAAAACTGACATGCAAGATCTGGGTAGTTGTCAAAACTGACCTGCAACTTCTACAAACCCTCAGGCTGGCAAGATCATGGCTCTGATACCACTAAAATTTCCCTTTTCTGATTTTTGTATGATATTTCCAACCTTTAATCAGATCTTTAAGATCAAACAACTAATATCACAAAGATCCTCCAAATTTCTCAAGAAACCCCAAATCGGGTATGCCAGAAATGGTGCCAAAAGCTTCACAGCTTCACCTATTATTAATAAATCTGAAAGTGGACATTTAAAAAAAAATTTCAGCAGTATAACAGCCTACAAAATGACATTTCCAGATCCGTATAACCTTTACACAACAGTTCTCAAATGTAGGACAAAAACTATGCTCATCGAGCTCCCGAAATTAACACAAAAATGCCCGAAAACACCACACAACACTAATAAATGATCTCAAAAGTTTAATCATATCCCAATACATATATTAATCTCTATTTTAACAGCTTAAAGTCTGAAATATAGCAGAAACCAAAACTGATATGAAATGCTCAACTGAAAACACCAAACTCATGCAAAAAACACAACCAAAAACCCACAAACCTACACTGTTCAGCACAAAGGCAAACTCTGTATGAGCATGCACATGGAATGGCTTCAAAATCCTATCCTTAGCCTTCTTGGAAACCTATAAACTCCCGTTCTTGGGTCTCCCTGGAAACCTGCAAACTCCCGTTCTTGGGTCTCCTTCTCCACAGGTTTGGCAGCCTCTGAAGAATAACAAAGAATGAGCGAAAATCAAGTTTTGGAATGTGCCCAAAAATGACTCCAAACCCCCTTAAAAGAGGGCATAAATGTAACTCACATCCAAGAGAGGTTAATGAAACATATTTTAATAATAATTTTCATTTATTAGTCCAACGGTTTCCAAAGATTAACCCCCTTTTTCCGAAACTTCACTTTCTTGGGCCTGGCCTGCCTTAGCAAAGATTATTATTTTTTTAATTATTTGAAAAGGGGACATGACAATCTTCCATATACAATCATTTTAGGTTTTGTGCACTTGCCCAAGTAACAAATACTATAGTACGTGCTAGTAACTATGCATAAGAAGATAAGTAATATAATATCCTCAATATATAAATCATAGTCTACTAATTTGTTAGTTTTTTACAAAATTATTACTATGTTGTCATCAATAACAAACACAGTTATAAATACATCTCAACAATTTTCTCCAATGCTCCCCCATAGCATCAACATTCATGCTAACAAACTCCGCCTTTGGCATTGATGGCAACATAGATGAAAAATATCCAGTTCCAAGAATACCAACAAGACTCTTCATCAATCAAATTTTTCTTCATGCAAATATTTTATTGCAACACTTCTCCCCAATAGTACAATTTTTTTCATGCCATACTCCTTCCCCATTGACATCAATGTTAAAGATAGTACACAAATGGTTCAATTTTCTTGAACATCTAATCAGTATGAACACAAGCCAGTCTATTTCTTTACAATTTTGTATATAAATCCATAAACAACTCAAGTGTCTAAAGACACTATCATATACCAATTACAAATTACAAAGAGTCCTTTTCTGACTCTATTCACTATAGAAACTCACCTATTGAGGAAGCATCAACATTTAGTCTAGTCTAACAATGATACTATGTACCCTAGACTAATGCAATTTTGCATCTTTTATTCTAAAATAGGCAAGGGCATAACCTCAAGCATACCTCTTAGGTACTCAAATATATCCTTTGGTAAGGCCTTTGTAAAAATGTCTACAATCTATTCTTTAGTGTTAATTTACTCTAGTCTGATTTCTTTCTCTACAACTTTCTCTTTCAAGTTATGATACTTTATAGAGATGTGCTTAGTCTTAGAATACAAAACAAGATTCTTAGACATGTTAAATGTGCTTGTATTATCACAATAAATGATAATAGGTTCTTTGAATGTAATTCCAATATCCTTTATTATCTACTTCATCCATATGAATTGATTACAATTGTTCACTGCTACAACATATTCTACCTCTACAGTGCTTTGTGAGGTGGAATCTTGCTTCTTGCTGAGCCAAGAAACCAATCTTCCACCAAGAAAGAATGCTCCTCCACTGGTGCTTTTTCTATTATCCCTATCTCTGGCCCAATCAACATCAGTATAAGTGCAAAGAGTAAAGTCATTACTTTTGTCATACCAAATGCCATAATTAGATGTCCCTTTCAGATATCTGAATATCCTTTTTACTACTGCATAGTGATATTCTTTGGGATTAGCTTGAAATATTTTCTCAATTTCAATCACATTGGCTATGTTAGGTCTACTATGAGTCAGATACTACAATCCTCCAATCATAGATCTGTACTTCTTTTGTTCAACAATAGGTGTCTCATCCTTGCTTGATAACTTGTAAACAACTACCATAGGAGTTCCAATAGGTTTATAGTTTTCTAGACCAAATCTTTTAAATACTTTGTCTAAGAAATAAAGATTCCTTCTTTGTTTTGAACAATTTACAATCCTAAGAAAAATTTCATTTCCTCTAACATGCTCATCTCAAACTCATTCCTCATATCCTCTGAGAATTTGTTACTGGCTTCATCATTTCCTCCAAAAATGATATCATCAACAAATACAATAATTATCAACAAACCATCTTCTATTTCTTTCAAGTATAAGTTACTATCTGTTGTTCCTTTAGCAAATCCAAGCTTTGCTAAGTATTTATCCAACCTTGCATACTAGGTTCTAGGTGTTTTCTTTAATCCATACAAGACTTTCTTTAATCTACAAATTGTTGTGGTGTCCACAACACATGCCCCATTTGTCACTAGGAATGGGGACCCCCTACCTTTTTTTCAAACTCCTAGACTCACAGTTCGAGAGTCAAGAGAAAATTGTTAGAATTAAAGTCTTAGAGTCGTTAAAATTTTGAAAATCCAAAAAATTAGAAAATTAGAAAAACACAAAAATTTAGAAAATTAGAAAAAAAACACAAAAAAATAAGAAAATAAGAAAATTAGGAAAAAATTATTCAAAAAAAAAAATCACACACATGTGTGTGTGTGTGCACTGAGGCACATCGCGCACCTAGCTTGACATAGGGGGGGTTATAAAACCTCCCTCCCTCCATTTCTTTTCATTCACACTTTTTTCATTTGATAAGTTTTTTGGCACACTTGGGGTAGCATTTTAAACTGCCTCCTCTACCATTATGTGCTACACCGCTATGACATCGGGCACTGCTTCATGTGTACCACTCATATAACTTGGCACCGGGTGCTACTTCCGATGCACTACTCATGTAACATGATGTCGAGTGCTACTTCCCATGTAGTGTGCTGCGATGATGCTAGGTGTTGCTTCTCGTGTGCTGCTCATGTAACTTGGCTCTAGCCGCTGCTTCCCATGCACTGTGCTGCTCATATAACTTAGCGCTAAGCACTACTTCTTGTGCATCACACTGCTTTTATAACCCTATGCCGGACATTGCTTCATGCATGCTACACCGCTCATGTAACTTGGCACCGAGCGCTGCTTCCCACATGCTGCGCCACTCATCAACATCAAAGAATCCTTGACCCCCCCACTTCCGCATCACAATAAACCCTAACCATGTCTATCATGCCTACGTCATGATTCTCACACCCGTGGCACACTCACATTCATTTTTTTAAATTTTGATTTATTTTAATTTCAAAAAATAAATAAAAATGATTTAAAATTCCAAAAATAAATAAAAAATGATAATATTTTAAAAATAAATTTAAAAAAAATATATAAAATAAAAATTAAGAAAAATATATTAAAAAATAAAAAAGGGATAAAATGAAAATAAATGAAAATAAATAAAATGCCCAAATCGGGGTTTTTTTTCTTTTTGTTTATTTTAATTCATAGTTTTTACATTTTATCCTTAGACTAATAACATTTTTTTCCTTCTCACAATGTGCAGATAATCAAATGGTGTCCACATCTAGAGTAGCACCCAAACCTGTTGTGTTCAAGTTCCAAGGTGTACATTCGAAATCAAGATTCTACAATGTCCACATAGAAATTTGAGATACCAATCTAGGACACACAGACTTAGGAGAATTCCTAAGAATTTGCAACAAGCCAACAAAGAGGTTAGCCATGATGCCTGCATTGATCCATTTTTGATTGGTCATTAGACCTTGCTAGGCATGGCCATTAGTCATTGGACTATATTAGGTAAAGAGGAAACAAGACATTCCGTCCTTCGAATGGGAATTGGAAAACTATCATCTTGAAGAATACAACTCTCCCTAGCCATATTTTGACAATGTTGGAAAATTGGAGAGTTTGGCAGGAAGAGACTTCCATCATGAGGATGTTGTTGAAGATCATCAATGAATGTCAAAAATGAGTACAATGTTCGCATAAGGGACTATTGTAGGATGACTTTGTATCTAGCAGAGAAGGCTCTCTAGTTGAACATCCCTAATGAGATAAGGCAATAAGATTCTAAGTTACTACTGGATCCCTTGTTCAACACAGATAAAATTAGTGAAAGGCCTATTTTGAATGCTGAGGTTGATAGGGAGGAGGTCAATGATATTAATCATTGAGTGAGGAATGTCATTAGAATGAAAAAGGATTGGATCAAGAATCCTTTTCCACTTCATCCAATTCCTAACACAGTGATCTTCCATGCACTTTTTTTCCCAAAAAGAGGTAGAGGAAGGAAAGTAACAATCCCTAGCTTCACATCACAATCTCCTATTAGGCCCAAAATAGTGTACCATCTTGATCACCAAGTTGGATATTATCACCCTCCTTAAAGGAAGGTAAAGAACAAAAGAAATATGACCTCTCCTCAGAGGATTTAGAGAGAATAGGTGCCTCCCCAGTAGCAGGAATAGAGCCCATAAGGGTCCCAAGATATTGGGGATCTACCTAGGTCTAGGATGAATCACAATTGCCTCTTATTGTGTATAGCCAACTAGAAGAGGGAGAGATTTTTCAAGTCTCCATTCCTCCTATGCAAGATGAGATAGCTTCTCCTTCTACCTCCAAGAAATAGAAGAAAAGGATTAAGATTCAGATGAAGAAAAGGAAATGGATTACTAGAAGATTAGTGCCCAATCCATTTATTCCCAAAATTATTTTGGAGGGAGATGAAGAGGAAGAAGAAGAAGAATTAGAAGAGGAAGAGGAAAAAGTGCCCCTATAGGGAAGAACTCAACTAGAAAGAGACACCAAATTACAAGGAAGAAAGAGTTCCACGGGTACCCCACCATCCACTCAAGTAGAACCCTTAAAACTCTCTTTTTTGAAAGATGAAGTACAACAGTGGGTGGATGAGCAGAGTGAAGAAAGTAATGATGGTTTCTCAATGTCAAATTTTGATTTCATGCCTATAGGTACAGAGTTGATTGGGGATAAAATTAGGGATACCCCTATGGGTGAACCTCAATAAGAAGACTGGATGCAAATGCCACCAGATACACAAGGCCCTAAGCTTACTCCTCCATCTCCACCATGAGTTATAGTGGTAGAATAGGGCTCAATGACCCCTCCACATTAGAGTTTAGAGGAAGAGCATGTTTGAAAAGAACCATCATTAGAGGAGCAACCAGAACAAATGAAAACTAGTGAATTGTCAGAAGGAAAAATGGTGGAATATTCTCAACCATTTTCCCAAGACACTAAGATTCAAGCTACAAGATCTTCTAAGACTGAGGCTATAGAAGGGGAACCCTCCAGACATGATACCACTCCCAGTAGGAGTGATAAAGGGGAGGAAGTTGTAGAAAATACTCCTTTGTCATCAAGAGCCAAGTCTTCAGCAAGACTCATCCCTAGATGGATTCAAAAGGAAATAAGGAGGACTACTAAGCCTCAATATTTTGCTTCAAAGGAAGACATTTGTGGCATCGTAGAGATCTTGAACAAACCCAAGTCTCCATCACATGAGCCAGCACCATTGGCATTTGTCACCGTCATACAGAACCAAGATTTATTTACACAAGTTGCTCTCCCTCTTAAAGGCAGAGATGCAGAAGGCCTTAGCCTCGAAGATTATGAATTGAAAGATGTTATGTTGGGAAGGCCTATATAGGATTTAGCCTAACAAATGATGACTATGAGAGTCAAAGAGGTCCTCAAGTACATGGAACAAGAGGAGATTGAACTACATACACTTCGAAGGCAAGTTGAGATCCTAAAAGGATATCTAGCCAAAATTGTTGGTCCTCTTGATCACAAACACCTAGAGCATACTTTGAACACTATAGTTAGAGAAGGGGGAACTTGACCCATTTTTGAAGGCTTTTCAGGAGTGGTGAGAAAGTTTTGAGGAGAAAGTTGTTACAATCATCAAAGGGAATTTGAAGTTACTACATGCCACACATTAGAACGTGAATAAAATCATAGCAATTTTGAAGTAGGACTTCAATACCATGGATGAAGTATGGGCCTGGAGTAAGGATTTGTAGACTCTAAAAGTCATAAAGGGCCAAAGATATCAAGTTTTGATTGATGTATTTACTGAAGAAGAATTAGACATGATTGATGATTGGATAGAGAAAATAGCGGATGGCAATAAAGTAATGGAGACATTACATGAGGAGATCCATCAACTCAAGGACCAAGCTTGAGAGTGGATTTTGAAACAGAGAGACACTACAGTGATGCATGGTTGGATATTTTTGAAGATGAGGAATGAGAAAAGTTCTTAACTATAGAGACAATAATGGATAATTTCAAGAATATTTTTATGGAGGTTGCTGATGATGAGGATATCTGACAAGCCTTTAGGATAGAAGAAGCCTTGTTAGAATTGGATACCAAACTTTGAGATTTTGCAGAGACTCGAATTGAAGTGGAAAACTACCGATAGAAGGTCAAGGATAAATATGAGGCTTTAGATCTTCCAAATGCTACTAAGATAATTGAGATGATAGAGAAATTCAAGGGAAAAATCCAAACATAGCTTTGGGATGAAGAAGAACAAAACCCAGATGCCAGAATTTCAATTTTGACAATTAGTAAAATTTTGAGATTTTGACCTGTCGATGTCTGTAGCTCTAAAACTCTAGAGGTGCGTAGGTCCATAGCTATCTAATTTAGAGGTGCACTGATAGTTAACTACTTGTTCCAAAAATAGTGCTTTCCATGCAATGGGAACACATTCTGACAACTATTTAACTTTGGCACATGCGTAGTGAAGGACCAACTTCTATTTTAGGCACCTCCAGATGCTCTTACTTTGACTAAAGGCTTCCTCCTACTTTCTCTCTCATGTTTTCTCTATTTTTGACATGTAAAGGGCTCATGCATCCAATTAATGAATAAAATATGGATGGAGTCCCTCTAAGCACTAGATTAATGGTTAGTTTGTATATATTTAGTTTGTTATAATGTTTTAAAAGCATTTTATTGCATGAAGATATCTCTCACTCTCAACACAAAATGAGGAGATGATTTCTTATAACTACCCCATTGTAATATGTAATAAAGGCTGCCTTTATTATGCAATAAATTTATTCTTTTGGTATTTGCATTTGGAGTGTAGTAATTCTTGCCTGGATATGTCATTATTTTGTGGATTTTTTTCATGGAATTGCGATTGAGCCAAAGGTTTATTGTGTTGTTTCTGGTTGTGTTATCTTTTAGTTCTAGTGTTTGCTATAGATTTTCAAATTCCACAGACATATCTAGCTTGAGAAGAGATCATCAAATTGTACCTACATAGCCTTTTGTCTTGCATGAGAACACTTTCCTTGGCCTTGTGATTTGATGAAAGGTAAAATATCATACGATTGTTAAAGTTTCTCACCGATGATTACATTAGTGGATTCTATGAAGCATTACTCCTATTTTCATTAGTTTCCTACCAATTTCATTGAAAGTTGAACTCATAGTGTGTTTTTTTTTGTAGCTTATGTCTATTTAGGATTTCCATATCAAGTTATTTCAATTTCATGTTATTTTCTTTCAATTTCATTATTTTCTTTGCTAAAACCTTGTTAGAATAGGAACTCATTTTAGTTGCACTATTAGAATTGCATTCATTGAAAAACTAGAAAATACAAAAAATATTGTTCTTTTGTGTGTTATTTTTAGACAACGAACATATTTACTTCATTTTGAGATCATAATAGAACCAGCAAAGGCCTCCTCGTGAGCAATCACATTTATCTTCAGTTGAGTAGATTTTGTTACGTCACAAGACAAATACTGAACCTTGAATTTGATCCCAAAAGATTAGCTTTTCAAGAGAGGAATTATGCAATGGATTCCTGCCATTGACCTTGTGCATAATAACCACCCAACACAAACCATATCCTTCTCTTCTATCGAAGAAAAACCTTTTGGTTGGTCAATGTAAACTTTTTCTTCAAGTTCCCCATTCAAGAATGCTAATTTAACATCGATCTGATATACCTTGAAATTTTTATTTGTTGCATATGTCAAGAACATTCTGATTGCTTCTATTCTTGCTACAGGTGCATATGTTTCCTCATAGTCAATTCCTTCTTGTTGAGAGTAACCTTTGCACACCAGTCTTGCTTTGTTTCTTATTACTTCTCCTTGTTCATTATTTTTTTTTTTGAATACCCATTTTGTGTAAATTACATTTTTATCCTTGGGTGTAGGAACCAATTCCCATGTGTCATTTTTTATTATCTATTGAAGTTCTTCTTCCATTTCTTTCATCCAATGATCATCCTTGATTGCTTCATCTACGCTTTTTGGTTCAACTTGAGATATTAGGCATAGTTCTTCATTGATTCTACCTCTTATCATTACTCCTTTTTCTTTATTTCCTATTATTTGACCAATAGGGTGATTTCTTATCATATTCTTATTTGGGGTAGGAGTTGCTACTTCAACTCTTATTTCAGGTATTGTGCTCTATTCTTCTCTTACTTCTTTAGTTTGCACATTATTCTGCAAGTCATTGTTAGTCTTGAGAAATAGTTCATTACATCTTTTGGTCATCCTAGAATAATTATCTCCATCAGAGTTATAATCCATCATCTTTTCCTTAGTGCTAAACTTTTCATCTATTTTCACATTTGTGCACTCTAATATAGTTTATGTTCTATAGTTGAAATATCTGTAAACTTTACTTTTTAATGAATAGCCAAGAAACATACCTTCTTCGCTCCTTGGATCAAACTTACTAATATCATCATCTCTTTTGATGTAGCATTTTCTTCCAAATATCCTAAAGTATTTGACTGATGGTGAGTGACCAAACCATAATTTATAAAGTGTTTTCTCCATACCTTTTCTAATTTGTACTCGGTTTAGTGTATATATTGCTGTATTGACTACCTCTCTTCAAAATTTTTTTGGTACATCATTCTTGAATAACATAGCTCTTGTTACTTAAAAAATTGATCTATTTCTTCTTTCAAAAATCCCATTCTACTTAGGTGTATGGGTTGAGGATAGCTGTCTCCTCATACCATGCTCTTCATAGTAGATATTGAATTCTCCTCCTCTATTAGATCTTAATCTTTTGGATTTTAACTCCAAATTCATTGTTTAATTTTTTCTTAGATATCTTGAATTTCTCAAATGCTCTTGACTTTTCCTTAAGAAAAGCTACCCACATCATTCTAGTAAAATCATCAGCAAAAACCATAAAATACCTTTCTCCATAAATCCTCTTGTTCTTGTAGGACCACTTAGATTTGTATGAACCAATTCCAACTATTGCGTAGTACCAGATTGCTTGCTAATAAATGAGACTTTCTTCTACTTAGAAAAGATACATTCCTTACAAATAATGTTAGTGGGCTTAGTGATCTTAGGTAAATCTCTCATTTAAGTGTATTACTTGCTTTCACAATGTTATCAAAGTTAAGGCGACACAATCTTTTGTTCCATAACCAACTATTGTCAACTTTAGCTACCAAAAATGTTGTTTTAGTGGAGTTTAACTAAAATACATTACCTCTAGTTCTTGTGCTAGTACCAAGTAGTTCTCCTTCCTTGTTCTTGATAATGCATGTGTAATTACCAAACTGCAATTGGTAACCTTTGTCCATAAGTTCTCCAACATTTGACAAGTTACGTTTTAGTCCATCAAAAGAATAAACATCATTAGTATTTGTTTTACCATCTAATGTGATAGATCCAATTCCTATAATGTGGCAGGCTACATTGTTCCCTACTCTAACAATTCCTCCATCATGGCTTCAAAATTTGACAAATTTGCTCATATCACTAGTCATGTAATGTCAACAACCACTATCAATGATCCAATATTTTCTTTCAACTTGTGAGATCAACACACTTTCTACTCTGATTTCACTATCAAGGTCATCCTCCTTTATAGCTATGAATCCTTATTCATCTTTACTTTTTCTTTGATCAGATTCTTTTTCTTCTTCTTCATTGGCATGCAAACAATTTTTAGATCTTTTAGATTTGACTCTTCCCTTATACTTTCTTTCTCTTTTAGGACACTTAGATGCATAATGACCATATTCATTACATGTCCAACATTTAAAGATATTCTTACCGTCTTTTTCTCTTTCCACAAGAAGAGCCACTCCTTCCTAGATCTTTTCCTCAATAGACTTGATGCTGCTAGCAATGTCTCCTTGTTCTTTTGTGTTCCTTGTTAGACCAAGTTTAATGTTAAATGCACTAAATGTTGTCTCAAATTTTTCTAATTCTCTAGATTGTTTTAGATCAAATTCTTCAGCTTCTAATCTACCAAGCAATATTTCTTTGGTGAAATTAGTGGTGCAAGGTAACATTACCCAAATCATCTGTGTTATTATCTTGAAAGGTGGTGTCAGACTTTTCAAGATCTTCCGTATTACTTCATCATCAAATTTCTTTCCACCAATAGATGTGATTCCTACAACAATTTCAAATATTCTACCAATATAGGTTCTCACAGATTCATCTTCAATCATCTTATCATCTTGGAATGTGAAATATAGATTTTGTAATCTAACCCTCTTTGCATGTGTATCACTCTCATAATTAACTTCTAAGGTTTCCCAAATTTCATGAGATGTTTTGAGTTTTTCTACTTGGCTATACTTTCTTTTAAGTAGAGCAGATACTATTTCTTCTCTTTCCCTTATGTTGGACATAAATACTTCTCTTTGTTCCTCCATACAACTTTCAAGATTGCCTTCTTCTACAGTGTTTTTAGATGCCTTTTTTACAAGCCAATATCTTGGACCCATCCATAGGAGACGAGTCTTCATTTTATGCTTCCAAATTTCGTATTTTGTGCCATCAAATCTTGAACTTTCCTTTCTAAACAAATTTGCCATGGATCTCCCAAATTTGTTAAACTTTTTCTTCAAGGACCTAATGCTCTGATACTAATTGTTAGAATTAATAGTTCACCAATATAATTGAGAAGGGGGGGGGGGGGTGTGAATGAGTTATGTGATAATTAAAATAGTTATCCTCTTTAAACAATCCTGATCAAACAACTAATGTAAATAATAATCATACAGAAATGCCCAAATAATCATAAAGAAATGCTCACACATAATTACACAAGATATGTTGACTAGGGAAACCCTTGATCAAAGGGAAAACCTTGGTGGGAATGATGCCCACAAAATGATGTACTAATATTAATGTTCCTTGTTAGAGGATGGACTCTATTAGGATTCTATTACAACATTTAGTACAAGAGTCCCTATTAGGAGACTTTGAATCCAAATTAGGAAAATCCAACCCTATTAGGAGTTGTGCCAACCCTATTAGTAGTTGTGGAAGATAGTTGAACCCACTATCTTAACAGCTTCACAATTAGATCAATGAACCCACTATCCAATTGACCTTAGTACTATTCCTTTTAGAATAATAGATGTGTAATGGGCTTTTACTTCTTTATCTGTCTAGTATGTTGGACTCCTTCACCTTCTAATCATGTAATTAGATATGGAATTCTATGATATATACTAGTAATCCTTGAGGTCACTTACACACATTAGTAAATCACTTTACTCTACTACTTAGTAATTTGCAAGTCTTCTCCTTATTCACATATCTAAAACATGGAAAAAATATTTCCTTTATACCATGCTCAATCATAAATCCTTGAGTTGGCTTCAAACTTTATTATTATACGTTAATTAAATGAAATGCATATTTAATGAATGCTATCAGCTCATAGTTATAAAAAAATTTCACACATGAGACTTCCGTACATCCACACTCTTTGACATCATCAATGATTAGTATACTACCTCTAGTTAAATCTGCAACCCTTCATTTCAAATGCAATGAGTTGTATCAATCATTCAATAGGAAATACTTTCCTAATGCTCTGTTTTCATGCAGTTCTTGGTATATCAACAATATCTTCCATACACTATTGATTTAGGTTCTGCATACTTGTCGAAGTAAGAAATACATACTATAGTATGTGTTGGTAACTATGCATAAGAAAATAAGTAATATAATGTCCTCAATATAGAAATCACTATCTGCTACTCCGTCAATCTTTTACAAACTTATTACTATGTTGTCATCAATGGCAAACATAGTTATAAATACATCATAACAATGTTTTGTAATGCTCCCCCATAGCATCAACATTCATGCTAGCATATATTATATTTATGACTTTCTTTAATTTTTATGTAATCTATTGTATATTTTTATTTGAAATCTCACTTATATGTTCTTTCATATCGAATCTCTTTTAGGTGGTTATCATCTAAAGAAATTGATAAAAAAAGATATAAAATAGTTGAAGAGAAAAATTCCACAACTTATATGTGAAATGCAAAAGTGTGTACCTTCAACTTTTTTCAATGCTAATGAACACTACCTCATACTTCAAGTTAAGGAGATTGAATTGTGTGAACCTATACAAACTAGGTCAATGTGGATGATTGAGAGGCACTTAAAATTTATGAAGGGCTTGGTTCGACAAAGAGAATGTTTGTTCTTTGATTTGATTCCCATTCTATAAATCATTGTTAGTCTCAATAATAACTTCCACATTTTTATGATTAGCCCTTTGATCAACAATAGTTACCAAAGATATCTCTTCTGCTACTTCCTCTTCCCTAACCAATTCAGGCTCATTATCTTTATAATAACAGTTGCATATTTGCTTTAAATTCTTCATCTTCATCAGAAAGTGAACTCTTTCTATATTTTATTACTCTCTTAGGATATCTAGATGAAAAATGACTAAACTCTTTACATGTCCAACAAATGAAAATTTCCATATGTTCTTGCTCTTTTTTCATAAGTAGATCAATACCTTCCTTGATCTTGTTTTCTTCTTCAAACCTAATCTATCTTTACTTGTGCTTCTATTCTTTTGTATGCAACAAAAGAATTCAATGCTCAATTTTGTACACAATTCTGATATCTCACCAAGAAGCTCCATCTTTTGGGTGCCAAAATTTCCTCCATCTAATTTATGACTGTCTTTCCTAAAATAACTTGCCACTAATCTCCCAAAGATGTTAAGCTTTCTCTTCAAGGACTTGACACTTTGATACCAATTGTTAGAATATTAGTCCACCAATATAACTAAGAGGGGGGTGAATCACTTATGCAAATAATACCAAAATTATCAACATTATTAAACTTTAACCATATGAGTAATATAATCAGAAATCATAACAAGATACTCATGCATAATAACACTGAATGTTAATTAGAAAAACCCTTGATCAAAGGGAAAATCCTAGTGGGGATGGTACCCAAAAGATAATGTAATAATATAAATATTCCTTGTTAGAGGATGGAACCTATTAGGAGTCTATAACAACATTTAGTACATATTAGTCCTTGTTAGGAGACTTTGAATCCTTATTAGGAGATTCCAACCCTATTAGGAGTTGTGCCAACCCTTTTAGGAGTTGTGGAAGACAACTGGACCCACTATCCAAATGATCTTTGTATTATTCCTTGAAAAATAGTAGAAATGAATTATACTTCCTTTCACTATCCTATCAACTAGACCTATGATTCTTTTGATCTTGTAACCAAATCACAAAACTCACATCCAATAATCCCTTGGATTTCTTACTTGCATTAAATAAATACTCTACTCCTTTTCACACTTAGCACTTCATACTACGATCACAACACATTAAAAGAAAGGAAAACATCTTTCCTTTATACTATATCTCCAAAAGAATTCCTTGAGTCATCCTTGGGGCTTTCCCAATTAATTATAATAAGATAATTAATTAATTATAATTACAATAGCACTATTGGCTCACAGTCTACACAAATTCTCAAATGTGTGTTAATAGGGCTTGCACATTCACTGACATCATCATTAGACTAATCTCTGTCATTGACTAGCTATGCATCTTCTTATTACATCTCAGATGAAAGATATAATACAAACATCAAAAACTACTTTCCAAGCACTCTGTCTCTATACTACTCTCAGTAAATCAAGCATAACTTCTGTACTTATTTGACTTATGTGCTACACATTAAACATCATCATTAGGACACTGTACTAGCCATGTCCATGACCATGCATCACCATAAAAGAATAACCTTGTTCGCACAACTAAGTTCTCTCTATACTCTACCAATCTTCACAAACTTACTGCTATGTTGATGTCAATGATAAACATAGTCATGAATGCAACATATCAATACTCTCCAATGCTTAGGATACTCCCCCAATGTAGTATCATCAACATTCATGCTAACACTCCTTGATTTGTTGATATTTAGGATTTAGTTCCTCAGTGTCAGTATGTGGAGGAAGAATGATTATATGTGAAAGTAAGTCCTGATCTTGGCTCTTCATTTTGAAGGCCAATATTCATGTTTCAGCCATAAGTGGCTTACAATTCTTGATTGCTTTCACTAATTCCTTCATTCCCTACTCAACTATCAAGTCCAACTATCATTTTTGGTAGAACACAACTTCTCTCTTCAACCATGTCAGTGTGGTGCCCATGGGAGACATGTATTTTTTTGAAGAAGTTGTTGAAAATATGGTTAGATAGATGTCTTGATGATTTTTATTTATGGAAACATATGTTTAGCATTTCATTTAAGCATTTAGAGTTAGAAATCTTCCTATGTGTTAAGATAGTTTACAACATCACAGAGAAAAAATGCTAGGTTTATGGATGAATCATTGAGAGTTAATTCATGTGTAGTTGAGGAAAGCTTTGTGACAATATCATGATGACATGTACCAGTGCATAGATGTGTACAGATAGTATGGCATGAGTTATGATTAAAATACTAGTGTAGGTATTTAAGAATGCATAACAAAGCATAACAAAGAATTAGATTGTATTAATTTATGAATTATTTTGGTTATGAAATAATTAGTAAGTCATGATGAGCTAACTATGTGGGTATTATTCCATAAGCTATTTTATATTATGTCAAGCCTATGAACAAATGAAGGCCAACTAAGATTTTTTTTTAAAATTATGCAAGGTATAAGTAAAGATATTATCTTGCATAGATAAGTGTGCTATCTATGATAGACACGAAAGTCTTATGTGATACAAACTATTGTATAGAAATCTTGAAAGATTTTTGAGCCTTATGTGATGCAAACTCTAGTGTATAATAAAAAAAGTGTGAAGTACAATGGACATAAAGTATTGTATGCATATCTATTCTTGTGAAGAACTAAATTGTATAATTGTATATTAGGGCAATGGGCTCTTCTTACATACATTGTATTTGTTCCACCAACTCCTAATAGTGTTGAAGCAACTTCTAACATGATTGAGGCTTCTAACAAGGCCTAGTCTCTTAATAGAGACTCAAGACACTATATTTACTTCATTGACTTCTAACAAGGTTAATATCCTTAATAGGATCTCATTGTTTAGTCAATCATCTAGTGGGTATCATACCCACCGGGGTTATCCCTTGGCCAGGGGTTTCCCTAGTTAACAAGTAATCATGTTATGAGTTATCTTTGTGCATGGTTATATTTACTATTCAAAATTATTAGTTTACTTTCATATGCAAGTTATAAAGTAATTAACAATATTAAGTTATGGGAAAAAGTTTGTAGAATATTGATTCACCCCCCTCTCAGTATAATATAACTAAGAGGGGGGTGGGGGGAGTGAATTAGTTATCCAACTAATATAACAATTAATAACTTTAAAAAATCTTAACCATATGAGTAATATAAATTGAAACCACAAAAAAATAGTTATAAATAGTAATACCAGATATGTTAACTAGGGAAACCTTTGATCAGAGGGAAAACCCTGGTGGGGATGGTACCCACAAGATGATATACTAATATAAATATTCCTTGTTAGAGGATAGACCCTATTAGGAGTCTGTTACAACATTCAGTACATAGGAGTCCCTATTAGGAGACTTTGAATCCTTGTTAGGAGTTGTAGAGGACAACTGAAACCACTCCCCAAAAAACTTCAAGGGAAAGACCAATGAACCTATTGTCCAAAAAATCTTTGTATTATTCCTTGTAGAATAATAGAATAATGTTTTACCCCTTGTCAGTATTATCTATTTCTAACAATTGGTATTAGATCCTTGTTACTTTGAAGAAGTTTAATAGCTTATGTAAGATCCCTAAAGATATGGAACAGTTGAAGAAAAACCTTGAAGAAGCTCTTGAGTAGATTGACCTTCTTACTAAAGAAAGAGATAACCAGAAAGATAGGTATGAAGATGAAAAAGTTTTCATTAGCAAGTTAAAAGACAAGATTGATGATTTAGAATCTAGCAAGGAATCAATTGCACAGACTAGTGATAATGACAAAGAAGGAGATCTTTAGAAGGAAAATGAGATCTTGAAACTAGAGCTGAAAATTGATAATGCAGATCTTAGATCCCAGTTAAGTCAAGTTAGATCTAAATTAGATACTATCAAGATTGAACATGTTGAGTTAGAAAAATACAACATTATTGTGAAAGGTGAATTGACACAAACTAAGAAACAATTAGAGAAACTTTATTCTAGTAGTGAAAAGATAGATCAACAAATATTTCAACATAGGCCTTATGACAAGACATGACTTGGATATCTAATTGGAGAGAAATCAGCCAAGAAAGTTGAAATTAGAAGAGAACTAGATCCAATTATTGAATGCCCTAAGGAATTTGATCTAAGTAAGCTAGAATCAAGCAATCTATTGAAGTATCAAAGGAAGTTGAGTTAATTTATGTGTTAGTTAAACTTGATGAACTTAAGAAAATAGAGAAAGTTGATAAACCTAAGCAAGATGAACCACCCAAGGAATTAAGATGTGAGTTTAGAGGTAGATGCTTCATATGTAATGAGGTTGGACACATGAAAATAGATTGCATATGTAAGTCTTTTAAACCCATTACTAATTTCTATTGTTATAATTGTCATGGTTATGGACATAAGGCAATAGAATGTAATAAACCAAAGTTTGATGGTAATAATTCAAATTGTAGAATATCTTGGAATACTAACTCTATAGGAAATGAAAGAAGAAGATAACATAATAGATCTAATGATGGAGATAAATCTAATGGAGAAAGAACTAGTTCATGTGTTACAAGTGTAACAATCCTTGACAAATTACAAGGAATTGAAAAGAACTTGGGAATAAAAATGGAACTATTCAAAGAAGAAATGCTCCTATATGTCTATTATGTAATAACTTATAACACACAGTGAGATATTGTAAAATGGATAGAAGGAAATTTAACAAGAATCCGGATATAGAAGGAACAAAAATAGAAATAAAAAAAGGACTGATAATGAGAGTGACAATAATTAGAAGGAAGCAATTAAGAAACATGTTAATGAATTCAAGGAAGCATTTGTGACAACTAAATATCTAGAAAGCTCTTATACAGCTTTGGAGGAATAATTTCCTGATAAGACATTGAAGTCACATATTGTTTGTGACTTATCCTACTTAAATTAAGTAGTTTGAGTTGTGGAAATGTATCAGATGGCTAGAATTGATGTTAGAGTGAGTTGGAAGTTGCATGGTTAAAAGGAGGTTAAGGAAATAGAGAGAAAGCTATGATCAAGTGTGCAAGTCTTGATATGATTGTAGTGAGAAGGAATTGAGAAATCAAGCTTACTGGTAAATAGAGACAATATTTGAATCTATGATAGAGACATATTTAATGTGTATTAAAATTTGAAATGATATAAGGATTGCAAGAAATATTGTATGTACCATTTTCTCATGCAAAGTGTCTTGAGAAAATTGAAGAGTGATTTAATAGCGAATCAAACTGCAAAGTGAAGATTATAACGAGAGAAGTTGCAAAATCCCTAAATCACATTTTTAAGGTATTTTTAAAAGTTTGAATCCAATATTTTAGTGCTTAAAATCACAATTTCAATAGGTAGTTAGAATGTATATGATGTGAGTGATAGACCAAAATATGAGTTTAAGAAACATCCATTTGGTTTTTTATTCGATGATCCATTGGACACATTTTTACAAGTTACAGAAAATGTGTTACATGTTGAGGATATAAGAGGTTATATTCACTATAAAATAGAGAGTATAGATGATGAAAAAATTCATCGAGACCTAGGAACCATGTGCAACAATGACTTATCCTTGAAGTTTGAGTATGCACACCTAGAAGATTTGAATTTTAAAGGTATATGTTTTATATAGAGTTTGACAATCATGATTGGACCTGCATCATTTTTAGTAGGGTACAAGATGATATGTTGTGGCTAGGTGATACATAGAGTGTTGTGGAGAATGACCTTATTCACAAGGTGACAAGATTGAGTAATGAAGGCTATAATCCTATTAATGAGAAGAATGTTATGAAGATGGTTGAGACAAACCTAAAAACAAGGTTTGATAGAAGGAACCTAAAGGTTGACTCCATTGAAGACAAATGAGTAAAATTACAAAGAAAAATATTAGTATACAAGTTAAACCATGGATCTAGGGTTAATTAGTACCAGCTAGATTTTTGTATGCAACTTATGTAATTGCTATGCAAGGAAGAAAAGTTAATTTCTATGAGATTATTAGATTGAAACTATTGGATAACATTGCAAATATTAAGAAAACCAAGAACATAGTTTTTAGGTTTGATTCCTTGTTGACTCGTATATTCTTCTATGCTTAAAGGAAGTTTCCTAGATTGATAAATTGGGATAGCAATGAGTGCATGATGAAGGTGTTGACTCAATGCTATAGATCTAAGCCAAAAAATATAAGAGATGATGACATTGATAGGATGATAAAGAACTTTTAGACTAAAATGAAATAGAAGTATAGGATACCTCCCTCAATGATAGAGAAGTACAAGGAAGAATTATGTTTCATGGTGGAAATAGATAACAACTACATGGAAGTAGTGATACCAAGAATCAAATTTGTAGAGCCTATGGGATATGAGGTAAGCACTAAGCTCATAGAAGGGTATGCGTACATCATACTCTAGTCAAAAAAGGACACTGAATGCCCTAGATGGGGTACTTATGAAGAAAAGATGAGAATAGTTCATTCAAAACTCTTCAACAAGTAAAGCAAGAAAAAGGAAGAGAAAGAGATAGATTCTATTCTTAAGGAATCTAGCATGAATAGAAAAGAGTTTGATGATATTAAAGGCATTGCACTAGAGATGAAAGCTACTAGATGGACTAAAGTGTTGATAAAAACTCCCATTTCTATTGTAGGACCTTCAAAAGAAGTGACAGTATCACAACCTTGTGGTAGACCCCTATTGCGACTTATGTAGTTGTTGTACAAGTGCAACCAGTTAGATCAAGGGATGATCAACCTAGGAGGTAGACAAAGGTGAAAGCACTTGTTGCATAGAGAAATTTTGAGAGATTGGTAAGGGTTAAGAAAAAACCTACACCATCAGCCAAGAAAAGGGTGAAGCACACCACCAGTGGACTAGGAAAAAGGAGAAAGACATTAGAAGTAAGTAGTTTAGAGATTTCTAAGGATGAGGCTAAAGATAAACCCATTGAACAAGATGCATAGGAAGCTAGGACGCCAGCTAGAAAATGAGCTTGGAAACCTAAGGTAGAGAATCTGAATATGCAAATAATTAATGATGATAACTTTGTATAGTTAAATAAGTATTACAGTATGTATAGCAATATGGGTAGAAGACAGTTATATAATTCTATTATAAGGAAAATGATCTTGAGAAATAAGAAGTTTGAATACATACAAAATAAGATACCTGAAGACCTATACAATAGGTTAATTAACAGGATGAAGAGAGTGTTAGAAGAGGATTTAAGTATGAGGATCACATCAATAAATAAACTATGTGATGTTGACTCCAAGGAGGACTCATACATAATTTTGAAGGGTATTAAGCCCTTTCTAAGAAAAAAAAGAAGATCAATTCTTCTGCTAAGACGTAACTATGAGGATGTAAGGAAAGAAATTGAGGAGGTAATTGTAAAGTATATGACTATAGTGCCTAAGGTGAGTGCACAGTCAAAGATTGACAACCTAGTATATGTGCAAGTACATACACCTTCTAGGGAAAAGGAAGAAGTATATGAGACACAACAAACACCTTCACTACCTCTAATTGTTATAGTTACTAAATCCATGAAATTGGATAGTACACACATAACTTTGGATACAAAGGGGAATATTTTTGTAGAATTTGGCCAATCCTTTGTTGGCAATATTACTGCATACAAATGATGAGGAAGAAGTTAAGAAGAAAGAAGAAGAAGAAAAGTAGAAGAGGAAAATATAAAGGGAGAAGAAGAAAGGAGGAAAAGAGAAGAGGAAGAATATAAAAAGAGAGAAGAAGAAGATGAGAAGAAAGATGAGGAGGAAGCAAGGAAAGAAGAAGAAAGAATAGCTGAAGAAAAGAAGAAGGTCAAGGAACAGAAGAAGAGCATATAACTAAATGCAATTCTACTCTTTCCTATAGTAGCTCTAGTAACAATAGCAACAACATCGGCAATAGTAGCAGTGCCATCTAATGAGGATGATGATCATAAGGGTATGATGAGCACCTTAAGAAAGCTTTTCAAGAAGAAAAAATCCATGAAGTCTTTGGAGAAGACTCTAGTTGAAGTCTTGGATTGTATGTAGAAGATAGTTACCACAACTATAGTCAATCTAGACTTGTAGGTAAAGGCCAAATAGTTGGTGAAGACCTTTGATGGGGAATTCACAACTTTAGTAGAAGTAGCTTCTATGCAAGCACAAGTGAAGCATGATGCATCACCATTTCATATAGTATGCACAAATGTCAGAAATGATTTAATAACCTTAGATGTTTGCATCAAATATTTGAGGAGAAGCTTAAATGAAGGTAATAAGTTGTATGAACAATGCATAATGCCATATAGTTACCTATCAAATTTTGATAACAAGATCAAAGGAAAAATGAGTGAGCTTCATATACTCACTACCAAATTGCATCAACTAGAGGCCATAATTGAATATTTTGAAACTAAGATAGAAAATATCAACAATGCTATTAGAAGCATTGAGTTTGAAAAAGAAAAGGTATCAAGGAAGTTCCTTGTTCTCAAAGAATACCTATCATCTAAAGTTGTCATTTTGTAGAGGCAGTTGGAGGCGTGTCTTGTAGCTAAGACATCCTATGACAAGTTTGCCTATACTAACTTGAGCACAGTTGAAATGACATCTTATGGTCTTTAAACACTCATCAATATATCTGAAACAATCAAAGTGGACTGGAAGAAGGACTTTAACAAGGTAAAACATGATTTTGTAGATTATATTTCTAGAATAACCAGTTGATCAAAAGAAGGTAACAATTTTTTTGTAGATATAGTTTTTGACACATTTGCCATTGATGTCAAAGGGGGGATACTATGTAGAAGGAAAATTGATAGATGTATTTGTATATGTAAGGGGGACCTTATGTATGTATCAATGTAAATGAGTCATAAGGAATGTAATGATCTATTGAAACATGAATAAAATTTTTATGATTTGAAGGTAATTGTGTGTAGTTACTTTTATTTATTTATTTATGTATGACATCATTTTGGGACTTAGCCAATTTTCCCAAATATTTCCATCAATGCCAAAGGGGGAGATTGTTGGAAATATGGTCAGATAAATGTCTTGATGATTGAAATTTATGGCAACATACATTTAACATTTCATTTATGCATTTAGATTTAGAAAATTGTCTAAGTGTTACGATAGTTTACAATAGAACATAGAATAGATGTTAAGTTTATGAATGACTCATTGAGAGTTAGCTCATGTGAAATTAAGGAAAGATTCATGATAGTACCATGATGATGTGTACCTATGTGTAGATGTGTATGAATAATATGATGCAAGTTATGATTAAAATACCAGTGTGGGTATTTAACAATGCAAAATAGAGCATAGTAAAGAATTGGATTGTATGAATTTAGGAATTATTTTGGTTACAAAATAATTAGTAAGTTATGATGAGCTGACTATGTGGATATTATTCCATAAGCTATTTTATATTATGTGAGCTGTGTGAACACATGAAGGTTAACTGAGCAGAGTTTTGTAATTATGCAAGGTATAAGTAATGATCTTATCTTGCTCAGATAAGTGTGCTATCTATGATAGACAAGCAAGTTTTATGTGATGTGAACTATTAAATAGAAAAATTGAAAGATTTTCAAGCCTTATGCGATGCAAATTTTGATGTGTAATCAGAACAAGTGTGAAGTACAATGTCATGCCCAAAATTTGGAGCAAAAATAGACCAATTTTTTTTAAAGTTTCTTTTTTTAATTAAGTTTTTATTACATTTTTTATTTTTATTTAAAAAAAAAGGTAATTATGACTAATTTTAATACACACCAACTTTGAAATGAGGTATAAGTAATTATGTGTAGTTAAGGTACACCTAAAAGAATTCATTCTAGTTTTCAAGATTTACACACACAATAAGATTTTGATTACATTCATAAGGGTGTAGAGTCAATTATAGAAACCTACTACACTAGTTCAACCCATAAGTGATTGTGCTATATGAACTCTTACCATGCGTTGATTTAGTTTGATTGATCAAATTGTAGGGTTGTAGTTACAACATATACTACCAGTCAAGAGGCATTTAGGGTTCTCCAAGTTCTTAAATTGAGTTTAGATTGGTTGGGTATACCTTAATAAGGTTAGGTTCACATGTTTCACCTTCTAACTTGAGGATGGGGACATCTCCTCAACACTACCTCATTTGGGTCTAACTTTAAATAATGACTTAGTTAACCCTACTTAACTATGTTACATGTTATTTGATTTGATCATAGACATGAATTTCATCATGCCTTATTTGATATCTTATACTTATTTCATTTTAGTAGATCACTGCTCTATATACCTAGGTTTTCACCTTAAGGTAAATTGAAAACACTAATAATATTGATTTCCAATTAATAACATAACATATTAGAGCTAAATAAAGCATTAACTACTACTAGATTATTTATATAGCTCTAACCCATAACACTTTCTAATTTTATCATAAATACGTATTAACTGAAAAGCCACACTTACAAATACAAGATGTTACATTAAGCCCTTGTCAATTAATCTTGAAACTAATATAGGTTTGAAAATAATATCCTATCACCATTCTTATATATAGAAACACAAATTGACCAACTGTCGATACTCCTTCTCTATTTTCTAATACTTTTACCTAAAACTTCACTATTTAATAACAACCCAATTAATTTGAAAATGATCCCTTAAAATAACATAAAAGAATACAAAAAAACTAAATCTAATTTCCAAGTGACATACCTAACACCAACAATTACTAAGTTTTAATCACTTAAGCATAGCCATACATATATTTTTTCTAACTATTTATTATTTATATATATCTATATACAAATATAATATATATAATTATATATATTAAATTGTGAAGTCAAGGCTAACTTACAACAATAACCCCTAACCTGTTACCATTTAGCTTCCTCTAATCCATTTCTAATGTTAATTAATTACTAACTAAAAACTAATACAAATATATAACTAAAAATTTACTAACTAAACATCATTACTTAAAATACAAGCTAATCAAAAGAACAATATACTAACTATTCCCTTTTTACTATTTAATAATACTATGCTACAAACCCACTTAACACTAAATACTCCCTTCCCTACCATATAACTTCCAACAACTTGCCTAGTCCTTGGAAATCACATAAGGCATGTGAGTGGTGTGACGGGGAAGGTCGACCCCTCTCTATGCTAACCATTTTGTGGTGTCTAGGGAGGAGAGAAGGGGAAAAGGTGGTGTGGAGTGATGGGTGATTGATAGTGCCTCGGAAGGAGGGAAGTCATTGATCCAAAAGGGGGCCCCTCATAATATTTATTATTATTTTGAAACAATGTTTCCCCTTGTTATTTGTGTGGTCAATTTCTAGTATGGGGTCAACTCACAAGAATGATGATATTATATACTTATTTCTTGAATGTGATTTATTTTAATAAAAGGCATGTACCATCCATGGGTCATGATATCCTTATGAATATCCTCTGTATGCATTTTTTCTTGGACTAGGTAAATTAATTTCTAAAACTAATATTATTTTATTGATTTCAAAATGTTGTGATAATGACACATTCATTTTCCCCACAAGGTTCACGTGACCCTCTTTTTTGGTAGGGGGAGACTTCTAGGAATAGCCCTCAACATTGGCAATGGTATTATTTGATTTTATGTTTGTTAGGGTTAGTGTATACTAGTTCAATGCATTTTGGGCTTAAAAGTTAGGGATCCTAGGGAATATTCTCTAGGATTATTTTATTAGCCTGTAATTGGGGAGTGGATTATTTTCACTCCCCATACATTTTCCAGAGAGTGAAAAGTGTAGGTACATGACTATTTTCTCTTGGTAGTTTATACTTTGTAACCTATTTGATTTAGATGAATATTTAGTTTATATTGCCTTCATGCCTTTGATCCCAAGTTTTAGGTGAAGGTTAGCTCTAACTTCCTATTAATGTTGTTGACATATTACATCAATGGAATTCAATCTTTGAATCCTATTGTGAATATTGGGACTATCTCATACTTAAAGGGATTCCAAATCCTATGTTGGAACATGGCTGTACAAGGGATCCAATTGTTCACTTATTCACCATTACCATGGAGCTATTGGTACATTCGAGCATCATTTACAAGATCATACACTTCTCAATATCTCATGAGCCAAAATGACATTGTTCAACATATACTTATTTACACTCTATTATTTGTTTCATCTATAACACTATTTCAACTTGAAAATTTTATTTCATACAAATACATATTACAATTATACATGCTTCTCCCACATTTCTTTATATGAAACTATTGCTTTCATTCCTACACAACTTATGAAGGTAAAAAAAGTAATAATATTTCTATTACATTGTCAACCATATCCATAGCATCACATATCATCTTCCACCTTCACAATGTTATACAATAGGATGCAAATCTTTTCTACCTTACTTAGAACAACAATGGAGATTTCACCATCACAATACATTACAAGATATCAGGGGAAAAGATTAATTTCTTCAACTACCCACACAATGACATAACTCTTGGTTCTTCAACAATGTTAAGGAGAAACCCCCAACATCTTAATAGGGTCCATTCTCACAAACCTACAACCACAACACAAAACCCAGAACCATGGAGTCTCACCTCCCATCCTAGGCTTCTAGGAAGCAACCCACTGAACAAGGGAAAAAAGACCCAAATACTTTACACTCAAACATTTCACAATGCATGAAAAACTCAATCTTAGAATACATTTACAATCCCTCTTTGATTTAACACAATAAATCACCATTAGAATTATGAAACAATGAGTGAAGGTGGGCTCTCAAAGAGGAGAATGCCATATCCATATACACATATACAATTACAATTTCATAATTCCTCTTCAAGGCTATCAAATACATCCTCCTCATCACATCAATACTCTTATACCTTTCATAATATAAATGCCTTTTCAAGGCTATAAAAAAAAACTTATACCTCCCATAAAAACAAGGCATATGGCTTCAATGGAGCGCATACTCCATGAACAAAAAAACCCTCTTCAAGAGGAAAAAATATTATCTTCAATTTTCAGCCCAACGAAACCCTTCACCCAAGGAATCTCTTTCCTCCCTAGGGTGAGTGAAGCCTTCACATCCATAAACATCTCATACATAAAATCAAGAAAAGAATGCAAGATAAATTCAACACAACATTGACACATAACAACAAATACAACACCACATACATTACATATTTCTATTCATAATATGAACAAGTGCAGCGAGGATCATAAAATGGAAACCAACCTTTGTCCAAGGTAATGGTAGTGAAATTTGTTGAGGAGCTCCCTATTTCCTTAGCTTCCTCTCTAAACCCTAATTGTCTGTAAACTTAGAGAGTGGGTGAACACCCCACTAGTTTGTCCAAGTCTACTAAAAGGACTCTCCCACTATCTCTTTTTGGAAAAAACCTTAAGCCACTCTCCCTTACAACTTTTTCCCTACCAAATTTGTTATTTTTGACTAGGAGGAAAGATGGGGGTGAACTAATGGGACAATTCATTTTTTGAATTGGTGGAAGAGTGCATTGATTAAGGGACCCCCTAGGCTAGCTAATTAGTAAAATGGTTAAATTTAGGACCCTAACATGTTATGCTAACATATGGGTAGCTAATTTTCACAAAAATGGCACTTTGGGAGCACATATTGACCCTAAAAAATCCTTGTCAAGTTTGAATTCGAAATTTCTCTTGATGGTGACCCATCCTACTCTTTCTTCAAGAGGATTTGCTTAAATCTTTTGAATGGTAATTAGTTTAAGGTTAAGTGCAACCATGGCTTAAGCCCTAAGTGACATGTCATCAACACATAAGCAATTTACAAGTGTGAAGTTATACATTAAAATACATTACAAATCACAATGACATGTCCCTAATTCATTCATGAATATATATTTATTACACACATGCAACCTTACATTTATGAAATAAGCACATCACAATGAGGCTTTGAATCTTCTAAAGATTTTCCTTGGCTATACTGTGTCCACATAAGTTTGGACCTTGTATCCCCAATATAATTCCATGGTTCAATTGCCTACACAATAAACTTGAACATTAGTAGCCCAATGAAAAATAATATAAAATGCATGTGTATAAATACATGAAAATTTTAACATTTCAAAATCAACACATTCAAATTTCCATTATCAACCTTTCTTTTTCTAATCATTTTCATATGAAAAACATTCAAAATATTAAGATATCAAAATTTGCATATCAAAATTAATCTTTCCTTATCACAACCAATTTAATATTCTGAATCACACATTTTCTATCATGGTGATGAAATGTTGAATCTATATTGTTAAGTTGACCAACATGAAAATTAGTTTTGAATATGTATCTTAGGTCAAAATCACCAAAATTTAAACATCATGACTAGTATCCTTTGATTCAATATATTTTGATTATTAACAATATCTTGTTATCATTATGAGATAAAACACATAATAGGGTGTACCAATTATGTCAAGTAAATCAAGATGTTTGCATAGTCATATAGTTTTCAAAATCAATCATAGAATAAATCATTACATTTTATTGGGCCATAAAATCTATCCTCATGAATGTCAACATACCCACCTAATACTACTTGCACAATAATTAACTTATTACATTATGTCACATTGAGTTCTACCATGTAGATCCTTATCAAATCTTGATAACAATTTTCACCTATGACTATTAGTAAATATCCTAAGGGAGGGTGTTGATTCATCTTTCCATAATAACCATCTAATTCAATTATCTTATTAGGTCATAAAAATATCATGAACCCATCGACATAGTTCCTAAGTTATGATGTGTTGAGCCTTTATTCCATAGGATCTTATCTTATCAACAAATGCCATTCCAAATAGTTTACCTAGCATAGTAATAACTAAAATATACACCATTCTTAATAAGATCTCGAGTTCATCATTGATATGGGAAATTCCAATCATGGCATACTTAAATGCTAGAAACTACTCACCATTGTTCTATCATAAGGTGTATGGTAACCATATACAATTCACATCCTATACACAAGAGGAAGAAACATGAAATTACATCTCCCTACTCTTCCCAGATCTAATCATATTCATGTTATTAAGATTTATAATATGGTCCTAGGGAAGGGGCCTTACATCGGGGGGACTTACATACAATAGACAAAAAAAATTGTATGTATATCTATTCTTGTGAAGAACTAAATGGTATAATTGCACGTTAGGGAAGTGGGTTATTCTTGCATACATTGTATTTTTTCTACAAATTCCTAATATGGTTGAGGCTTCTAACAAGGCCTAGTCTCCTAACAAGGACTTGAGACACTATATGTACTTCATTGACTCTTAATAGGGTCAATATCCTTAACATGATCCTATTGTTTAGTGAATCATCTAGTGGGTATCATCCCCACTGAGGTTTTGCCTTGGTTGGAGTTTCCCTAGTTAACAAACAATGGTGTTATGAGTTATCTTTGTGCATCATTATATTTACTATTCAACATTGTTGGCTCACTTTCATATGCAAGTTATATAAAGTAATTAACAATATTTAGTCATTAGAAAAAGTTTGTAGAATACTAATTCACCCCCCTCTTAGTATTATCTATTTCTAATAGTTGTTTCCACTACAAGCCCCTTCCCCTTGCCAGTCCTCTTTGGAGTCTTTTCTTGTTGAGAAAGATCTACAACTGGAGTCTCTGTATTTGGTTGGGCTAAGGTCCTAGCCTCATTATCATAAAGAATTTTTTGAGGCTCTTCAGGTATTTTCCCTTCCTCTAATACTTCATCAATATATAGCTCCTGGGGATCCATTTACTTTGTAACTTTTTCTTCTATTTCTATGGCTTGAGGAAGTGGATTTATCGAGCCTTTAGCCACAACTGTTAAGTCCTGAGATGGTGGTGGTAGAATTTCTAGAGGTCCTTGAGGTATAGGAATCAATTGATTCCAATTATCTCATAAGGATTCACTCATGGGAGTATCTCTTATCTTTTCTCCTACCATTTTGGTGCCCATAGGAATGAAGTGAAAATTGAAGAGGTTAGAGACATTAGTTTCTTGACCCTCCATGTCAGCTATCCATTATTACTAGTCATATTCTAATGTTGATATATGAATAGGTTCTTTTGGAGTAGATGGAGGTCTCACTATTGAACTTCTTATCTCCTCCTATGTTTCCCTTGCTAAGTGGGTCCTTTGGCTAAGGAAAACATAGTCAATTTGTTCCCCTTCGTCTTCTTCTGCCTCCACTTTCAAGATTATCTTAGGTACTTATGGGGGTGGATTTTTCTTTTTCTTTAATCTTATCCTTCATGTTCCTACCATAATTATTTCAATCCTTTCCCTTTTCAAAGCTAAGGGGAGGCTTCTTCCTCTTATGTAGCCATTGGTGGTACCCTCTTCTCCTCTAGCTATCCTTCCTCTATTTGTTCATCCTATACCTACTATACTTGTTCTCCTTGTGGAGATGCTTGTGACTCTTGCTCAGACTCTTGAACAAGCTCTTTTACTTTAGGCTCATTTTGTGGCTTAGCTTGTTCAAGTTGAGGCACTTGTGTCTAAGCTGTATGTTTCTTTTCTTTTTGTATGTACTCTTTTCCTTTTGTTTGTGCCCTTATTAGACTTGAACTACTCAACCTCTATCTCATGTTGGTGTACTATTTCTATCTTTACTAGGGATTGAGAAGGGAAGGTTGGAACTATTACTAATGCACCCTTTCCTTTGATTGGCTATGAAGTGGCTTATAGGGGAATAGACTAAGGAACTGGACCCAATTTGAAAGGTTTCTTGATCCATTCCTTTGTCAATTTGACTATATGCCTAGTTCGATGATTGATATTTACATTCTCTTCTCTCCCTATTTCTACATTCATCATAGGTTGGTCATAGATCTTGTACCTATTATATAAAAGATCCAAGATTATCTCTAAATCTTTCTCCATTGCCTTTAGATGGGATTTTTTTTAGCACCTTTTTTGCCAGGTATAGAGTCATCCTACAATAATCCCTTATCTAGATATCATAGTCATCTACTACATTCATCCAATGATCTTCTAATGCATCCTTATGTACAAACTACTTCCCTACTAGATGTTGTACCATATTGATACTCTTCCAAGGGATATTGATCTCATTTAGAATCAAAAGTGACAATGTCTTTCTTTTTCTTCACCTAGAAAGTGTTGATTATAACGGGCCATACCTATATTTTCTTATGTTCTCTCCTCACTCTGTCATATGTAGAAGTGAGATGACATACAATCTCTAGAAGAATGAGCCTATCCAACATATATCTTGGGAGCTCCTTCAAGTTTTCTAGAGTACTAACTACCCTAACATAGGTGAATATTTTAAACTAAATTTAGTAAGTTCTGATCTTTGTGATCTTTGTTGCTGCTTCTACTACATCCTTTTTGCATAATCTATTGGTGTTTGAAAATTCTAAAGGGTTTTCAATTATCCCTATGAGAAACTGACACATCTAGGGGCAACTAACTCCCATTTTCAACATGCCATTTCTGACAACAGGCCAACTATAAGGCATGACCCTTCTTCTACTTTAGGCTTTGCTAGACCTAGGCAAGTAGACCTCAGATTCAAATGATACCGTACCAGTGCAAAAACATATCCCTGAATCTATTAAGAAGATACAAGCCCTTATTTCTTTTGCAGTAGCTAAATACAAATCTAGAATATTCACAAGCTAAGTGAGGGCATTCTATTTAGGTCCTTCAACATAAAATGGAAAGAACGTTTAATTGATAATGTTGAATTCACCAAAACCTCAGATATGCAGCAGTAAGACCTAATGATCCTATAACTGATCAGTGCCTTAACCATTGGGAAAATTCATGAATCAAAAACACACATATGGATATCTAATACCTATTTGTATCCTTGGATATCTGATCTATCCATTTAACTTGTAAATGGACATCTATGCTCAATCTGAATCTCATTCTTACATGATATCCCCATCAGTAACCTCACAACCCTGTTAATTCCCTGAAGCATTTACACAACTTCTTGAGTCACAAGTAACAATGAAATAACATACAACCTTAAGGGACTACAACTACAACCTAAGCTCTATGTCAAAGATTATAAAACATTGAAAATTAGCTAATAAAGGAGACAAGATTCAACTGAAACTCAATCATCTATTGCTCTTTGCATTTATTTACTTGAAACAATACAGTCATATGCATGAAAATGAAAACATGGAAACACCCAATAGATCTGAACTATCTGTATATTCCTTCCTACTACTATTCACATAAGAGAAATTTGCTGAAGAATGTGGTATCACAAAAAAACACTAGAACCATGCTGGTATTACCTAGAGAACTGCTAACCTATTGGTTTCTCAGTAACAAAAATTGGAACCAACCTTACAATAGAGAAAGATATAGAAAAAGGTGAATCCCTAGATTGAAATTGTAATCGACATTTGTCCCCTTGAAATTCAATCTCTAGCAACTAAAAAAACTCTTTCTTCTTTCTTTACCCATTTGATCTAATTTGGTTTTCATCATCACACTCTAACTAATTTTAAAATATCCTCTACTCAATCATGAAAATGTGTTTGCCAAAATATCTAATTTGCCTCATGAAATGCCAGTGAAATCTTAGTTTTTACTAAGTGAATGTGTTCAAATTTCAACCCATACTGCATTTCAACTATTTTTAAACTATATTCAAATCAATATCATGTCAAAAAATCAAATCTAAACTTCCTGGTCTGAATACAGTTGCAATTTAGGTACCTGAGACAAATCCCCCTATAGCTTTAACCAACTGCTTCTTGTACAGAAACTGACTCCAGAATGGGTAAAAGCACAGATTTGTGTCACCGTTTGTGATACCAAAACACGTTTTGGTCAAATCTCATTTCTCTATCACAACTCAATTTTTTTCAAAAACTAAAAATACCCTTTTATAGATCTCAGATTCAATATCATCATTATATATATTTTTTAGTGTTTTGATTAGTTATAATATGTTATAATCTCAAAGTATTATAAGTCAATATTTCAACATTTCAGAAGATGCTCCCTCAAAAAAGGAAAAAAAATAATAAGTCATATCAAAAAAATTAAAAAGTTATATTTATCTCTAGAGGAGAGAATCCTCTTCACGAATGTGTAATTTTTTTTCAAGAAGGTATAGATTTGATAGGAAAGTTTTGACGAGAGGAAAAACTGGTTGGATTCTGATAAGGTTGAACTTGAGTACTTATAAAAAAGAAAATATACATTAAAAATAATTATTTCTTTTTTTGTGCACTAGCTATACATGTCATCTGTAAGATATTTTCAAATCAGAACAAAAAAAGATGATTTGCATATACTTGTTTGACAAGAACTACACCCTATATTTTTTACAATTAAAAAAGGGACTTCAAAATAAAATAAAATGAATAAATTCTTACTCAAAAAAATTATAAAAATTATAGGCATAAAGTTCATCCAATTCTACACATTTCATCAGTTTACATCATCTTCATATTTTAAACACAAATACCATTTTTTTGTCACTAATGTTGAACTGTCACATTCTGATATCATGTTTCTTTATAAAAGGTGACACAGGTTTGTGCTTTTACCTGAATAAGAAAATTTAGATTCTCACAATTCTAATAGTATATGATAATGCATACTTTGCTTTCCAGAAATGTTCAGGAAGTCACTTTGAAAAATACTCCCCTGGTAGAAACACTAAGCCTATCTGCAACTTCTTTTGATTTTAAATTTTTCAAAAATTCAAAAATTGCCTAAAGTTCAAGCTTTATATTAAAATGACCTCTTTTGATTTTAAATTTTTTTTGAACGTGTAGTTACTTTTTGAAAATAATTTTAAAAATGAAAATTTAAAATCATTTTATTTTGCCCATCCCTCCAATTTTGTGGTCAAATGACTTTGACCAACTACCACATGTCCATTCATGATTTGGCCACTTTTGCTTCATCTTCCATGTCACCATCTACTCTAGGCCTAGTGACATGTGTTGCTTTCTCACTTTCCCACATTATTTATCTTCCTTGCATCTTCTTTTTGCGAGAATGCAGGCACTGTAACGTGTCGACATCTAGTGAATCCCACTACATCTGCTCTTGTGATGCCATGTCATTGCCAACTACAACCCATGCCATGTGGTAGGATTCTTCTTTCTTGCATTTTTTAACCTGCTTACATCTCTGAAATGTGGGAATGCCCTCGTCATCCGATGCGGCCACATGGCGAGATCTTAGCCCTTGTCACCACATCAGCATTTTTGTATTTCCATTTAAAATTATGCTCTTACGTCTAGCTGACATTATCTCCCTTCTAGCGTGGCATCAAGGTCGGGCCCACCACGTGACCACTTGCCCTCTTTAAAAGGGTGTGTCTTCTAAGACATCATGTAAGGTTTTTTTTTTGTATTTAAGCACAAAATAATCCCCTCATTTTATCAATGTGGGATAATCAATTATGAACATTCTCCTCTCTGCTCTGTGTTTTCCTTCTTAGCCATAGGGTGTCCTTTTTAAATTGTGAATGCATGGGTTTTTATGTTGCTGCTGTAGGTTTCCAGTCAATGTGTGGGCTTCCTCTTTTGTTTCTTGTGTGTGATTTATCTTCAATGAGGTTGACTGTAGCTGGGTAATTGTAATCTTCTTTCTAACATGGAGTGGGTTGTTTCTTTGTTCATAGGTGTCTCTTGCTAACTTATGCTCCCACTGTTCCTTCATGCATACTCTACCTCCTTTCCATTTTCAATGGCATGGTCTGCTATGGCATAGGCGTGAGTGAATAAATTTCTTGTTTTGACTATTCTTTATTGTCTATGCTGTCTTCTTCTTGTGTTCGTGGATTCTCTTGCCTACGCTGGTTCATTGATGTTGAAGCTCCCTTCTACTGTGTGCGTGGGCTTCATTTCATACACACTGCTTTCACCTTATAATGTTGACTACCTTTGCTCAATGTGTGGACTTCTCTGGATAATGGCACAGGGTCTTTGTCGGCTGCCTACTTTGTCTTTCACATGAATGACTTCACCTCTTTGGAAAACTTCCCCTGCTCTGGCATGGTTCTTTAATATGCTATGGGAAGGCTCTTTTCATTTGCATGTGACTGTGGATGATACTTTCTATCATAAATGGATGTCCTCTTTTATATACTGCATTTGTTCATGTTTTCTTTGACTGCGAATCATTGTCTTTCTTGTGTGAGCTTCGAGTCAAGAATGCCTTGACGTTTCTTCAAAAGATTTACAATTTCTTGCAGCTATTTGAGTTCAAAAATAGCTCAAAGAATAAGTTATAATGTGTACATCATACCATGAGTGCCTTCATTCTAGAAATGGGATGAAGAGCATGCATTTTCCTAGTGGACATTACAAAAAATTGCCTTTTTCTTAGTCCCAAGTCAATGCAAGACAGGCACACACTGTGACAATGACAACTCGTATCTATTCTTCCCTTTAACTGCCTTGGATTCATCACATGCCAATTTCCTATTAAAAATTATGATCTTCCCCTTTCTTTAAACTGTCATCCTCCATGTTCTTCAAAATTTTAATGTTGTTGAGTCTATTCTACTTCCAACCACATGCTCCCTCTATAATGCACTAGCCAAAACTTGGAAAAATTAGTAAGTAACATCATTGCTAATATTCCATGCAAAAGAAAATAAGAGATGCTAAGGACGCATAAAATATTTCACTTGATTTTTTAATGATTATGTCCATCTTTATTTCCCAATATCTTATCAGTCTGGTGGAAATTAGTCGGGCCCCAAAGTGCGTCTGGCTAAAATTTTTTCATTTTCGAATGACTGATATGAAAAACTAATCCATTCATCAGCTGACATTGGCTGTAATCAAATTCAACTACTAAACAATCGATTTGAAGCTCATTCCACATAATCTGCCAACTATGATTTTTTGCTAACAGGGCCTGTTGGCTAGGTTTAAAAATTGATTCAAACACCTGATCGGGCTCTCAAAACTGGTACATTGACTCTTTGTTCCACATACTTTCACCTTGTCAGATCTTGTCTTATGACGAATTATCAGTCAAAATATATTTGCCATCAAAGTTGCCTTCTCAGAATTACCTGCAAGTAAACAAGTTAGAAAACAACAAATTGGCTCTAGAATCAGCTTGGAAAACTAGGCAAATGAGCACATGGGGAAATAAAAATTGGGACACTCATTCTCTATCATGAGGAAATTATGGATCTATGATTTAGGCTCATGATGAATAACTGGGCATAAATGGTAGATGTTCAAAGTAGGTTACTCAGAATTTTGCAACTAGGAACACTGACTGAAAAATGATTTTGGCAAATGGAATTGACCTGGAAAAGTGTGCATATGGATTCGCCATGACTTGAAAACTGACACACTTAAGGTATTTTTAGTGGACAAGATAATGGTACAATTCATTTAATCTTTCCAATCACATTTTTCAAGTTAACAAGTTATAAATTGCGTTTAGAATCACGTTCAAAAACTGATCAAATGGATTTGTCAAGACTTAAAAATTGAAACATAGGAAGTCTTTGATGTTTAAAATGCAACACAAAAGGAATTTTAGCATTTTAGTCAACTAGTCAAAAGTGACATGTCAAACAAGGCTTTTGAGAAAAATGAACAATGTGCATCAGCATGAAAACATTAAATGACCAACTTTGAGGGATTCAAAACCTAATCAAATGAACTCGAAACGACTCAAAATCTAAAAAATAGGTTCTTAGGTATGAACACTAGAAAATCTCAAACTAGTGAATCAAAAAAAATTTCTGGGTGTGAGATATTCAATCATAAACAAGGCCTCATGTTGCTGTTTGACATTTAGGGTAAAATGCAAATTAGACATTGCTCAAAACAAGACTTTGCCAAATAGCTCAGAATGATGTTTTAACTTCATGGAATGCTTAGATAGGCTGAATACAGGGTGTTATAAATATTAGACACCATATGGGGCTCAAATGAATAACCGGGTACAAATGCACTTTTAAAATTGTTTAAGGGCGTGATTTTTTCAAAATTTTCAAATTGTGACTGAAAATGGACCATGAAATTTTCAGTCCCAACATAATCAACTTCTACAAATATGATGATTGCGAAGATGAAACCATCATTTCCCATCCTATATTCCACACTCTTCTCTAAGAGTGTCTTTTTCACCAATTATCGATACACCACATATGGCCAAGCATTAGCATCCTACATGCTCCCTTTCCTTTAGAAGCCTAGGTAATCTATGGTTTTTTTTGCTAATAAGTACACCATATATGATGTCATATAGAACATTGGATCAGCTTTCATAGCTATGAGTCGCTCATGTGAATTATCACTAAGGATAGTAGTCCAATCAATTGGCATCTCTACCATTCTAATAGTTTCTATAAAGTAGACCATCTAGGTTTGAAGGTGTCCTATTGCATGAAGCCCCATGACTCTGCTCAAAAGCACAATTTCATATGTGATGTCATCTTTCATATAGGAACTTGTCATGACCACTTTTCCATCTCTACAACCTACTAGTGTTCAATCAATCAGGAAAGAGGATTGAATTATTTCTTTAGCCTTCTTTTCATTCTCTTGATACTATCTTTCTACTTTGTCATAAGTTATCTTCAAATAATTTTTAGCCTTGGGAAGATGGAATACCTTCTTAATGCTCCTAGGTTGGACATCCATGACTATCCCTCATGTGACACTCTTGACAACCTTATCTTTGGTCACATAGTTTTCTATAAGAGTCATTATAAGCTTTGAGAATTGGATAGATGTTGGATGCGATGTTGTGTTAACTAGGCTAGACCAGAAAAGTGTTGACACCATTGTAGATCATTTTTTTAGTTTTTTATAGATTATAAGGAAGGTGTTCTAGTTAATATTCCCAAGTTGTGTATCTCTAATCTCACCATGTCCGTCTTGAAATCAAGATTTCCTTGGTGTACCTTGGTAGTTGAATACTATAGGTTTCAAAGCTATCTTTTCTACAATTGAAGAGGATGATGATGCCATCTCATCTACACAAGAAAGGCACCATTAGTTTGGAATGCTAAAATTTAACCTAAAACAAACCCTAATTTACTCAAAAATTGGTATAAAATTAATCTAAATGCAATCAAAACAATTAAATCCCCTCAAATTACCTAAAATACACTTTAGCGCACCTAGCACACCCTTTTGATGCATTGGTGTGCTCATTTAGCCTTGATATGACCTTTTTGTGCATAGTTGTGCACATGCACACCCTGATGAGGTGCACATAATTGCATGTGAGTAGTTGCATACATGTGTAGTGCATGTGCAACTAGGGGTGGGATAGCTTTTAATTTTTTTAAACACAAAGGTGTGCATGTGTGCACCTTTATAGTGCCATAGTTTTTGCATTAGTTTTTAGTTAAGTGTTTAAGTGTGAGGGAAGGTGTACACATACACACCATGGGGCGGTGTGCATGTGAACACCTTCCTATCATCTTAATATCTTATGCTTTTTAGATTTTCAAAGGTCAAAAGGTGCACATGTACACACCTTCACAGTGCTAGCCTTAGTTATTTTGTAGGAGGCTGGGAGCTAAGAGTGCATGTTGAAAGGTGAACGGTTGAACAAAAGTTAGAGGAGAAAACACAAGTGAATGAGAAGTGGGGAGATTGGGGTCTTATATAGACCTCGGGCCACTAGTACACATCTCCACACTCTCGAGGTGCAACTTCACAAGTGCACACCCTCCAAAGGTGTGCACATGTGCACATCTCTAGAAGGAGATGTCATGTGCACATGGGCATGTGAACACTTAAGCACATGGTTTCATAAACTTAATCTTTTTATCTGACTTCTGATCCTCTTGAATTCTTAGTTAGATATTGGGGAAAACCTAGACTCCTAGGGGAATCCAAAAAAGAGAGCTAGACTCTAGACTAGGAGTTTGGTAAACAAAAATTTGCTAGGGGATCCCATTTCTAGGAGAAATGGGGCATGCATTGTGAGGCTACAACATAACTATCTTCTCCACTTGCCACATGATTTAAACAATCACTTTATCTTGTCTAAGTCCAACTAATCAAGTATACATTTGTAGTCTCCTCTTCATAACTCTATCTTTTCTCTAGATACTTTTGTTATGAACAACTTTTGAAATCCTCTTCATCAATCAAATAGATATGACACTCAGATCAAATAGAAAACTATCTCACCATCAATGAAAACATAATAATTGTTCCAATTATAGTTTCCAACAAATAGATGTTAGAATTAAGAAGAATGATGTGAAAATATCTTCAACTAATGAATAAGGACAATAATATGGTTTACTTATTAAGAATCCACCTAGAAAACCTATAAGTTCATTAGGATTCATTCTTCAAGAATTAAGAAAAATAATTTGAAAATATTGTCAGCTAACAATTCAAAAATGTATGATACAATCTAGCATAGGTTAAAAGAGATGTATAGATATGCTATCCTTGACATGTAGATTTAGTAACTTTGACATCATCTTATGTGATATATAGTACAACATAGTTTTGAAAATAACACACACATAAAACCTAAAAAATAGTATAGGGAGAAAATGGTAATGGAATGAGCCCATAAAGGGATCACACCTCTATTAGGAGACAAAAAGTAGATACTATTTTCTCTGGAAAGTACAATGCATAGTTCAATTGATGACTGGAAATAAATGATAGCTGATCAACATGAACATGGACAAGTTATGCTTGTGTGTGTTTGGTTTTGTTGTTTACAAAGGGCTTTCCCATGGTTCTTATTATATTCTTGTTAATCTAATCATGTGAACTAAAAAACAACAAAATTAGTGCTCAAATGTGTATTGAATTCCTAACTTCTTTCTTTTGGAAACTTACAATTGGAACAATTGTTGTTTTGTCATTGATGTCAAATCTATGGATGAGACGTATTGGTACCTAATCTAAATGTCATATCTATTTGATTGATGAAGAGGATTTGAGAGTTTTTCATAATTGTATCACCTATAGGAAAGGTTGAAGTTATGAAAAAATGTTTACAATGGATATTTGATTAGATAATTTTGATAAAGAAAAGTAATTGTTTATGTCAAGAAAGCTAAAAAATTTGAGAAAAAGATTAAATACTAAGAAGTATCAAGTAATGCTAGTGTCAACTAAGTTATAGTTAGTGCCAAGAAAATTTAGTGTTGATTGAGCATTAGCATCAACCAAGAAAGTTAGTTGATAACGAGCCAAAAAGCTTAAACAATGACCGAGTATGTCAGTGTTGATAGAGTGTCAAAATTTAGTGATTTCAAAGTGACAGTAAAAGATAAAATTCAAAGGAATCATAAGATAAAGCTGACTCAGTTGATTTCTTGGGAGATGTAAAATGTGTTGAAGATTAGATTGATGAGCTGGATCATTAAATTCAAGGTGGTAATTAGGTAAAGATCTAACATAAGGATTATAGAGAAGTTTCTAGAGGATGCTTAAGAAGTTGTATAGATACATTAAATCGAGTTGAATCTAATCGTAAACCCTTAGATCTACAATTGATGTAGAAAATGGTAAAGCATAGAGTGCCTATTTAAGATAATATAGAACCAAACATTTGGTGCCAAGTCCAGCCCTAGGTAGTGTGTGTGTGTGTGCATCAGTTTGTATGTAAAGGAAGTGATATAGAGAAAGGTTGATTAGAAATAAAGAAGTGAGTGGATACAAAGCTAAAGATATAGCTTTTCAATGTTTCTATTGATAACTGAATTTGAGTAGAAGGATTAAGTATTAATGAGAAGAGTAGATTGATTTCTTGAAGGGTGTCCAAGTAGATCAAGATCAGAGATGACAATGAAAGGCTTATCAATGAACCAAGATGAGGACTAAACAAAGATCTAAATTGACAAGAGTGATTTGTAATCACATAGATCAGAACCTACTACTTTCTTTCTAATCATTGTAAATAGTTTGTATTGAAATCCTTTTAATAGAGGTTAACCTAATAGTCATTGGAAGACTTAATAGTCTATGGAAATCCTTTAACAAGGTGACATTCTAAATGGAATGATCAAAGTCCTCTTATAAGGCCACTCCTATTAGGGTGATCAAATTCTCTGACTAGGTCACATTTAATAATGTGTATTATAACCTTTAGCAAGGTTGGCTCCTACTAGAGCTTACTTTGAAAGAGTGGAAAAGAGTGAGATGTTACTAACGGTTTTTCCCAAATTAGGTTTCCATATTAAATTCTAGTGTCAAACTATGATGAATTTTTTATGAATGTTTTACATGTGATGATGATTTTATTATGCAATGTAGTTAAGTTTATGATAGTTTTATAGTAGTGACTGAGAAACAATAGGATAAGCAGGATTAACTGAACATTGATGTGTATGATGTTTAATTTTTCAAGTGGTACATATAGACCTTGAGTAACTAATTCACCCCCCTCTTATTTATTCTAAACAATTTCTAACAAATGGTATCAGAGCTAAGTGCTTATAGAGAAAAGTTTAAAGGTACTTAAAGCTAAATATTAGGATGAACAAGAGAGATGTACTTAAGCTGAATAAGAACTTTCTTGCATGAAAGACCCTCATAAAGCAACACATATCCAATATTAGTGATGTTACTATCAATTTCTAAGTAATAAATATGTAGAGGTAACAACTCCTTTGACTACTAAAGAACTGAGACATAAGTTAGTTAACAATCAAGCAATGTTGGAGATTTCCTCAACCCTAAGCTATGCCAAGTTTGATAACCAAAAAGATTTTAATACTGCAAAGAAGATGTGGGATAGATTGAAGACCATATATGGAGGTGATGACAATGTACTAAGAGCCAAAGTAGAAAGCCTAAGAGGTAAATTTGATGATATGAGAATAATGGAGGGTGTACTACACAAGAGTTAAAGAGGTTGTTAATGCTATTCAAGGAGAAAATGGAACAATTGAAAACATTGATACACAAGGTATTGAGGACTCTACTCCCTATATATGCAATTAGAGTCTCTACAATTCAAGAACTGAGTTGCACCCTAGGCAACAATTTAACCTTAGAAGGTGTAGTTGGTAAAATTACTACTTTTGAGATGTCTATTGTAAGAATTTGCCTTAGGGTAGAATTCACCCAAGACCAAGGAACTCAAACATAAGCACAATAGTAGACTAGAAAGAGTATGATCAAAATGATAATATATTCATTCAATATTCCTTGAAATTATACTAGGAGTGCTTGTATATAAAGGCCTCAGGAAAGCTTCTAGAATGTATAGAAGTCAACAACATTATAAGTCATACAACTAGGCACATGTCCACTAGATATGGGTTATCATCCATTAAGCATGGGAGTAAGTACAATGATGAGAGGATAAGCCTACAAAGGTGCAGCACACAAAATAAGGTTGTAGACAACATGTGCTAAAATTGGAGCATGAATAACTGTGTTGTCTACATGACAACTTAGTTAATGATGCAAACTCTAGTGTTGTAAACATGACAACTCATGAGAGTACATAAATTCTTAAGTGTCTCACCTAAATAAATAATAAAATAATGCAATATAATAAAATAATAAATTAACCTATGTAAACTTAAGTAAAGTGTAAATAGTAAATACTTATTTACACCAACCACCCCCTCAAAGTGCAACTTAGGGGAATGCACTTAAGCTTATGAAAGCTAAGACAAAATGCATCATGGGTCCCAACTACTAGGCCATGTTAGGTACCCATGTACATAATGAAATGCAATCTCTCATAAAGTAGAGAAAGAGGGAAAACATCACAAGAAAACCCCTCCCATAAAAAGAGAGATGAAAAAACTAGATGCATGGAAAAATGTGAGAAGAACACTATCCCAAAAGAGGAAAAGGTCCCTCCACAAGAGAGAAGAAGAAGAGAGACAAGGTAGTCTCCCCCCTCAAATAAAGAGTGTCGATCAATGATAGCTGCTCTGATGTAGAAGCTGATCCAGGACTACTGAATAGTGTTTCTCTCCTTTGGAAGAAATAATACCATAGGTAAAAATGAGATTCTTCCACTGTGTGTGGAAAGAATCCCAATGATTGATGATTTCTTTGAAACTTGTTCAACTATCCCTATCAAGGATGAATGTAGAACTTGTCCAAAAGAATCTACTCTCCTTAACTAATGAAGGGACCTCCTACAATTGTTGTACATAAGTATCCACAATCACATCAACCTATGAAGATCGATCATGTAGAGAATGTACATGAGGGTTAGAGTGAGCCCTCACAACAAATGAAGAAGGATCTTCTCTATCAGAGAGAAGATGTATATCATTAATGATGTCCCCCAAATCAGCTATCTATGACTCCACAAACAAACTTGAAATATCTACTATGTAGTCATCCTCTGATGCTAGAGCTACAAGACAAGGTGTACCCTACTATGCTAGACCTATCACTATTGCAATATATGCATGTGGAATGGAATGATGTCATGGCTTGTCACTAAAACTATTGATAGAACCCCAAATATCTAAATCTATTAAAGCACTATCACTAGTGTCACTATTAGTTTCCACAAGGTATGATGTGTGGAGAAGATTAGAGGATAAGCTAGGTGAAATTTCCTCAAAGTGAACATCCTTCTCCACAAAGATCTCATGTGTCTCAGGATTCATAAGTCTATATGCCTTCACACTATCTTCATATTCAATGAAAGTACAAGGCCTAGGTGGTGGTGCCTTGCATCTCTTGGAAGATATGTTTGCCCATGCTAGACAACCAAAGACTCTGAAGTGTATCACAATTGGTTTTCTACTACACCATGTGTCAAAAGGTGTTTTTCCATCTAAGGCATTATGAGGATACATGTTGAGTATGTGATTGGTAGTGCTGATTGCTTCAACTTCAAGTGATGGATCTAGAGACTTGGCTTGTATCATGCAACTTCCCATGGACTTAAGAGTTTGGATCCTCAATTTTGTAGCATTTGTCTTTTGTGGATTTAAAGCTGGTGGATTCTGAAGATCAATTCCCTCATGTTTACAAAAGTCTTTTATTCACATATCTACTTTCATTGTCCATCCTTAGAACTTTGATAGATTTCCTTGATTTCTATTCAACATGAGTCTTGAAGGCTAGAAACTTGTACAAAACTTCATTCTTGTGATGAAGAAAGTAGACTCAAGTATACCATGAAAAGTCATCAATGAAAGTAAGTATGTAGCAAACCTAGTTGACTAATGTCAGTACAAAAGGACCTGCTAGTACCATGTGAACCAATTGAAGAACAAGTGGTGTTCTTGAAGACTTCCCTTTATGTAACTTCTCCTCTGGATGCATATCCACTGAACATGTTGAACAATTACCCTTAGAAAAGTTGATTGTAGGTAGACCTTTGACCATTTTGTTTGAGAAAAGTTATTGAAGATAGAAGAAGGCAAGATAACAAAACCACTCATGCCATCATCTAATTTGAGAATTGGATTGAGCCAAAAAGGGTTTTGAAAGGAGACTTAGGTACAAAGTGGGAGAAAGAATACAACCTTTTTTCATGATTCACTTTCCCAACTATAACCAATGAGTCATATTTTAGATTGTGCACTTTTACTGAGTTAGGAAGGAACTCAAATTTATGACCATCTCCAAGGTGAGTGATTTGGTAAATTGAGAGGAGATTTGAACTTAGATTTGGAACATAGAGAACATCTTTGAACTCTCCATTTTCCATTTTGATGTTTCCTTTCCCTTCAACTTCCATTTTTGTATCATCTCCCACAAAGATGTGTAGTATGCTTGAATGAAGAAAAATCTCCTTTTGAAGAACCCATATGCTATGAGGCACTTGAGTCAAGAATCCATTCTATTGAAGAACTTAAATTTTCCATGAGTGCTTGCCCTTTTCCCTTTGAATATGAAGAAGAACCTTTCTCCTTATAAGTATTAGGCAGTGGAAGATTATGTTTCTTCATGATAGTCATCAACAAAACAGTCCTTTTATGATAACACTCATGATCTTCACAACCCAATTTCTTGCAATAAGCACATTTTTTCTTGTCCTTATTATTGTATCCCTTCTTATTTGAATTCAAAGAAGACTTGCCTTGTTGATTTGATTGTGGTGTTGCATTTTTTGCATCCACTAATTTTTTACTCTTCCATTTCTTATTCTTGTCCTTTCCTTTATTTGAAGGTTGACTAGCTGAATATTGAGAACCCTCATTATTTGAAACCACTACCTTACAATTTGGAAAATTGAGAATCCCAATTTATTTCAACATCTTTTCTTCTTTATCCAATAGTTCAACATAATGATCAAAAGATACTTCCTAATAGGAAGAACCTAATGCAGTCTTTGATGTGTTATAAGTAGAAACAAATGTGGAGTACTTAGATGGCAGCTTATTATCAATGAGATAGATTAACCTATCATCTTTAATAGGACTCCCACAATCATCTAGTTTCATTCTTAATTCATTTACTTTTATGATAAAATCCTATATGGAAACAAATGCCTTAAGATCCAAGGAGACAAGCTCATCTTCAATTTTGAAAACATCTTCCTTAGACACTTTACCATATAGGTTTTGGAGGGTATCCCAAGCTTCCTTGGATGTACAAGACTTTTGAATCTGATATATGATCTTGTCTTCAACCCCCAAACAAATATCACCTAGGGCTCTTCTGTCCATTGTTTGCTAATCACCGATTTCATTAGTAGATACTTGATCACCTATTGGTTTAGGAAGAGTACCATCTACATATTGAGAAACTCCTTTATGTATTAAATGACACCACATTTTAATGGACCATGTAGCATAGTTATGTGGAGTTAATTTTGGAAATTTCAAATCTCCCATGATGTAGAAAGTGAAGGAAAACTGGGTGAACTTTCCTCAAAGTGTACATCCTTCTCCAAAAATATTTGATGTGTCTTAGGATCCATAAGTCTATATGCCTTCACACTGTCTTCATATCCGATGAAAATACAACGCTTATGTGGTGGTGCCTTACATCCCCTGGAAGATATTTTTGCCCATGCTAGACAACCAAAGACTCTAATGTGTGTCACAATTGGTTTTCTACCACACCATACTTCAAAAGGAGTCTTTCTATCTAAGGCAAGGTGAGGAGACCTATTTAGTATGTGAAACTTGCCATATAATTAAGAGTTCAGATCCTTAATGCTGCAACATCTATCTTGTGCATTTGCAGACTGAATGCTGATGGAATCTAAAGATCAATACCCTCAAGTTCGCAAAAGTCTGTAAGTCTTTTTTTAAAATATCTACTTTCATTGTCCATCCTTAGAACTTTGATGGCTTTCCTTAATTTCTGTTCAACATGAGTCTTGGTGGCCAAAAACTTGTCCAACACTTCATTCTTGTGATGAAGAAAGTAGACCCAAGTGTAATTTGAAAAGTCATTAATGAAAGTAAGTACATAGTGACCCTAGCTAACTAATGTAACTAAAAAAGGATCTACTAGTACTATGTGAACCAACTAAAGAACAACTAGTGCTCTTGAAGACTTCCCTTTATGTAGCTTCTCCTCTAAATGCATATCCACTAAACCTATTGAATAGTCACCCTAGGAAAAGTTGATTGTAGGTAGACCTTTGACCATTTTGTTTGAGCAAAGTTACTGAAGATAGTGGAAGACAAGATAACCAAACCACTCATACCATAATTAGATTTTTGAATTGGATTGAGTCAACAAGGCTTGTGAAGGAGACTTGGGCACAAAGTGGGAGAAAGAATACAACATTTTGTCATGATTATTGTGAAGGAGACTTGGGTACAAAGTGGGAGAAAGAATACAACCTTTTGTCATGATTAACTTTCCCCACTACAACTAATGAATCATCTTTTAAATTGTGCACCTTTAATGAGTAAGGAAGGAACTCAAATTTATGACCATTTCCAAGGTGAGTGATTTGGTAAATTGAGAGGATATTAGAACTTAGGTTTGGAACATAGAGAACATCTTTGAATTCTCCATTTTCCATCTCCACATTTTCTTTTCCTTCAACTCCCAATTTTGTATCATCTCCCACAAAGATGTGTGATACCTTTAACTACTTCAATGAAGAAAAATCCCCTTTTGAAGAACCCATATGATATGAGGCACATGAGTCAAGAATCCATTCTATTGAAGAAGCTGAATTTTCCATGAGTGCTTGTCCTTTGCCCTTTGAATCTGAAGAAGACCCTTTCTCCTTATAAGAATTAGGTAGTGGAATATTATGTTTCTTCATGATGTTCATTAACTCATCAATTTTTTTTGATAATACTCATGTTCTTCATGAACCAATTTTTTTTAATAAGCATACCTTTTCTTGTCGTTATTATTGTCCCCCTTCTTATTTGAATTTGAAGAAGACTTTCCTTGTTGATTTGATTGTGGTGTTTCCTTTTCTGCATCCTCTGATTTTTTATTCTTCCATTTCTTATTCTTTCCCTTTCCTATATTTGAAGATTGACTAGCTAAATTTTGAGAACCCTCATTATTTGCCACCAATGCCTTTGACTTTGGAAAGTTGAGAGTCCCCATTGATTTTAACTTATTTTCTTCTTTACCCAATAGTTTAGCATAGTGATCAAAAGAGATTTTCTAATAGGTAGACCCTAATGTAGTCTTAGAGGTGTTATAAGTAAAAAAAAATGTGGAGTACTTAGATAACAACTTATTATGAATGAGATAGATTAACTTGTCATCTTTAATAGGACTCCCACAATCATCTAGTTTCATTCACCTTTATGATGAAATCATATATGGAATCAAATGCCTTTGGATCCAAGGAGAGAAGCTCATCTTCAATTTTGAAAACATCTTCCTCAGACACTTTACCATATAGGTTTTGGAAGGTATCCCAAGCTTCCTTGGATGTACGAGACTTTTGAATTTGATATATGATCTTGTCTTCAACCCCCCAAAAAAATCACCTAGGGCTTTCCTATCCATTCTTTGCTAATCTATGATTTCATTGGCAAATACTTGATCACTTGTTGGTTTATGAAGGATACCATCTACATATTGAGAAACTCCTTTATGCATTAAATGACACCACATTTTAATGCACTATGTAGCATAGTTATGTGGAGTTAATTTTGGAAATTAAAAATTTTCCATGATGCAAAAAATGAAAGAAAAACTATAGAAAAAAAGAGAAACACAACACCAAGAACACCCCCCCTTTTCACTCAATCAAGAAACCCCCCCCAAAAAAAATGCTTTGGGCACTTTTTATGTTGTGTGATTACAATGGCCACTTGCCAATTTTGGCCTTAGTGGACTTCTAATTTTTCCTTTTACAACCTCCTTATGGAGTTCAAAATTGAAACATTACAATGTATCTCAGATACACAAAAATTCTAAAGATATATCAAAGCATTACAATGCAAAAAGGGACCTAATTCTAAAAATGACACTTTTTTCCACACAACCCTATAATCTGATTGCATATCTAGAAAGTAGATGAAAAAAAAGCACTTTAAAAAAAAAAGAAACTTGTTTTCATGTCCAGATGAGCCCATATGGAGCATTTGAAGTTGCAAAATGTAGGTTTGGATAGGTATAGTCACCAAAAGACACAAATTTTTACAAATTCATGCACCAAAACTAGAAAAGAGCTACAACACTAAAAGGTTTAGGAAATTCTATCAAAAATCAAAAAAATCGCACCTGATTTGGAGTCCAAATGACTGAGATATGGCCTCCCAAAGTTAGACTGTAAAATCAAAAATCAATCTGGAGAGGGGTTGCATTAACAAAAGTTGGGGTTAAATTTGATGGTCATACATCCATCATAGTAGTTCTATTTTGCCCATAGATGATGGCTAGACAATGTCAATTTTAGGCTCATAGAATGATGACATTAGCATACCTAGGACTTGTACAGATGGTTACAATGGCTAACATGTCCTGCTTGCATGTCAATGTATAAATGATAACTAGTAGTATAGTTCTACTGATTAGATGTAGATGTGGGTGGTGACTGTATATGCTGATGTGGGTTGCCAACTATTTGCTTACCTGTCTGCTGACTAGTCAATCTGTTGTAGAGAATGTGTGGCTGTCATTTGTTAGGGCTTCAATGGACAATGTAGGTGCCACTATGGCAAGTATTAGTGCTGGGGCTTTGGGTGTTGCAAAAGTCACAAAAATAATACAATGAATATCTTTTGTGTGGGTGCTAGAATACTAAAATCACCACTAGGAAACTCAAAAACAACACCAAATTTAGTGGGTTTTATCCCACATTGCTTGTGGGATGAACCACATGACTTTATAAAAGAAGAAGCCCACACTCATAGAACAAAAGATTGTCAAGAGTGTATTGGGCGGGTTGGTCCGGTTGCACTGGCCAATGTAGTTGTTGGGTTATGTTTTCGGATATGTGTGGTATAGCCCACAAATTTACATGTTCTTTCTACCGATTAATGAACTAGAATATTCCCTTAAACAAATACACATATTCCTCCTTGCAGGGCTGAGGTGTCACTGTTTAGTTCTACAATTTTTTTTTCTCCACTAGCTCGACTGGGCGAATTTTTTTCCCAAAAATAGAAATTTGAAAAAATAATTACAAAGATTAAATTAATTGCAAATCTGAAAATAGATTTAATAGATTGAATAAAAGACCATACCCAAATTGCAAATTGGTAGCTTCGGGTGCTGGTTTGCAAAAAAAAAAATTCTTCATAATTGACTTTAGCCCAACATAGGTGAATTTATAGCCAATTTTTATCGAATCGATGTTTCAAACAAAATGGCGAGGTTCAATTTGGCTCTAGATGCTCCCAATTTTTGTAGATTCTTTGGATTTAGGTTGAGGTGTCGAAGCAACTATGGTCTCAAATGGCTATGTGAAGAGAATCTCCTCGAGCTTTGATAGCATCTAAGAATTTGCCTTAAGGCAAAATTGACCCAAGACCAAGGAACTCAAACATAAGCACAATAGTAGACCAAAGAGAGTATGATCATAATGATGATATATTCATTCAATATTTGATTGAAATTACACTAGGAGTGCCTATATATAAAGGCTTCTAGAATGCTTCTAGAATGCATAGAAGTTAGCAACATGATAAGTCATACAACTAGGCACATGTCCACCAAATATGGGTTATCCTCCATTAAGCATGAGAGTAAGTGAGATGATGAGAGGATAAGCCTACAATGGTGTAGCACACAAAATAATGTTGTAGACACCATGTGGTAAATTAGAGTTTCTTACTGTAGTTTTGTCAACATGACAACTCATGAGAGTATGCAAACTCCTAAGTGTCTCACCTAAATAAATAATAAAATAATGCAATATAATAAATTAATGCATTAACTTGAGTAAACTTAAGTAAAGTGTAAATAGTAAATACTTATTTACAACAATATGTAAGAATTTTCCTTAGGGAAGAATTCACCCAAACCTAAGGAACTCAAACACAAGCACAATAGTAGACCAAAGAGAGTATGATTAGAATGATGATATATTCATTCAATATTCGATTGAAAGTATAGTAGGAGTGCCTATATATAAAGGCCTCTAGAATGATTTTATAATGCATAGAAGTTAGCAACATGATAAGTCATACAACTAGGCACATGTCCACCAGATATGAGTTATCCTCCATTAAGCACGAGAGTAAGTGCGATGATGAGAGGATAAGCCTACAATGGTGTAGTATGTAAAATAATGTTGTAGACAACATGTGCTAAAATGGGAGTGCGAATAACTGTGTTGTCTACATGAAAACTTAGTTAATTATGCAAATTCCAGTGTTGTAGACACCATGTGCTGAATTATAGTTTCTTACTCCAGTGTTGTCAACATGAAAACTCATAAGTGTCTCACCTAGAAAACTAAAAAAATAATGCAATAAAATAAAATAATTTATTAACATAAGTAAACTTAAGTAAAGTGTAAATAGTAAATACTTATTTACACCAACACCCCTCATTAAGTGCAACTTGGGGGAATGCACTTAAGCTGACAAAAGCTATAAAAAAATGCATGATGGGTCTTGACTACTAGGTCATGTTAAGTACTCATGTACATAATGAAATGCAATCTCTCATAAAGCGAAGAAAGAGTGAAAACCTCATGGGAAAAACCCTCCCCCAAAAAAAGAGATGAAAAAATTAGATGCATGGATGGATGGAGTAATTGAGACCCCCCCATTATAGCATACATCAAGTTATATAAAATAGAGAAATGTGAGAAGAACACTATCCCAAAAGAGGAAAAGGTTCCCCCACAAGAGAGAAGAAGAAGAGAGACAAGATAGTCTCCCCCCGAAATGAAGAGTACTAATCAGTGATAGTTTCTTTGATGGAGAAGCTGATCCAAGAATACAAAATAGTGTTCCTCACCTTTGGAAGAAAGAATACCATAGGTACAAGTGAGATTCATTCATTGTGTGTGGAAAGAATCTTGATGATCACTGATGCCTTTGAAACTTGTTCAACTGTCCCTATCAAAGATGAATGTATAACTTGTCTCAAAGAATGTGTTGTCTCCTCAATTGATAAAGAAACCTCTTGCAAATGCTATACATAAGTATCCATAATCACATCAACCTGTGAAGGTTGATAATGTAGAGAATGGACATGAGGGTTGGAGTGAGCCGTCACAATAACTATAGAAGGATCTTCTCCATTAAAGAGAAGATGTATATCATAAATGATGTTCCCCAAATCCACTATGTATGACTCCACAAAAAAACTTGAAATATCTGCATGTAGTCATCCTCTGATGTTGGAGCTAGAAGACAAGGTGTACCCTACTGTGTTGGATAAATCATGATGGAAATATATGCATGTAGAATGGACTGATGTCATGACCTATCTTTGCAACTATCGATAGAACCCATATCTGAATTTTATGAAGCACTATTGGTTGTGTCACTATCAATTTCCACTAGGTATGATGTTTGGAGAAGATTAGAGGATAAGTTGGGTGAAATTTCCTCAAAGTTTACATCCTTCTCCACAAAGATCTCATGTGTCATAATTAGTTTTCTACCACACCATACCTCAAAAGGAGTCTTTCTATCTAAGGTAGGATGAGGAGACCTATTAAGTATGTGATTAACATTGCTAATTACTTTGAATTCAAGTGATGGATCGAGAGACTTGCCTTGTATCATGAAACTTGCCATGGACTTAAGAGTTAAAATCCTTAGTGCCACAACATCTATCATATGTAGACTAAATGCTAGTGGATTCTGAAGATCACTACCCTCAAGTTTGCAAAAGTCTTTAAGTCTATTGTTCACATATTTGCTTTCATTTTCCATCCTTAGAACCTTGATGGATTTCCTCAATTTCTATTCAACATGAGCCTTGAAGGCTAGAAACTTGTCCAACACTTCATTCTTGTGATAAAGAAAGTAGACCCAAGTGTAGCGTGAAAAGTCATCAATGAAAGTAAGTATGTAGCAACCTTGGATGACTGATGTCACTACAAAAGAAACTTCTAGTACCATGTGAACCAACTGAAAAAAAACTAATGCTCTTGAAGACTTCCCTTTAGTTAACTTCTCCTCTAGATGCATATCCACTAAACCTGTTGAAAAATCACCTTGGGAAAAGTTGATTGTAGGTAGACCTTTGACCATTTTGTTTGAGCAAAGTTGCTGAAGATAGCCAAAGGCAAGATGTCCATACCACTCATGCCATAATTTGGTTTCAAAAATGGGTTGTGTCAACAAGGCTTGTGAAGGAGACTTGGGCACAAAGTAGGAGAAAGAATACAACCTTTTTTCATTATTAACAATCCCCACTGCAACCAATGAGTCATATTTTAGACTATTCACCTTTACTAAGTTAGGAAGGAACTCAACTTTATGACCATCTTGAAGTTTAGTGATTTGGTAAATTGAGAGGAGATTAGAACTTAAGTTTGGAACATAGAGAACAACTTTGAACTCTCCATTTTCCATCTCTACATTTCCTTTCCCTTCAAATTCCTTTTTAGTATCATCTCCCACAAAGATGTGCAGTACCTTTGACTGCTTCAATGAAGAAAAAAATTCTTTTGAAGAACCCATATGATATGAGGCACCTCAGTCAAGAATCCATTCTATTGAAGAACTTGAATTTTCCATGAGTGCTTGCCCTTTGCCCTTTGAATTTGAAGAAGACCCTTTCTTCTTATAAGAATTAGGTAGTGGAACACTCTATTTCTTCATGATAGTCATCATCTCATCAATCTTTTCATGATAACATTCATGTTCATCATGACACAATTTTTTTGTAATAGGTGCATTTTTTCTTGTCCTTATTTTTGTGTCCCTTCTTGTTTGAATTTGAAGACTTGCCTTGTTGATTTGATTGTGGTGTTGTCTTTTCTACATCCTCTAATTTTTTATTCTTCCATTTCTTATTCTTACCCTTTCCTTTATTTGAAGATTGACCAACTAAATTTTGAGAATCCTCATTAGTTGCTATGAATGCCTTAGATTTTTGAAAATTGAGAATCCCCATTGATTTCAACTTCTTTTCTTGTTTATCCAATAGTTCAACATAGTGACCAAAAGAGGCTTTTTGATAGGTAGAACCTAATGTAGTCTTTGAGGTGTTATAAGTAGAAACAAATGTAGAGTACTTAGATGACATCTTATTATGAATGAGATAGATTAATCTATCATCTTTAATAGCACTCCCACAATCATCTAGTTTCATTCTTAAATCATTCACCTTTATGATAAAATCCTATATGGAATCAAATGCCTTTGGATCTAAAGAGATAAGCTCATATTCAATTTTGAAAACATCTTCCTCAGAAACTTTACCATATAGGTTTTGGAGGGTATCCCAAGCTTTCTTAGATGTACAAGACTTCTGAATTTGATATATGATCTTGTCTTCAACTCCCAAACAAATATCACCTAGGGCTTTCCTATCCATGGTTTTCCAATCATTAATTTCACTAGCAAATACTTGATCACCTATTGGTTTAGGAAGGGTACCATCTACATATTGAGAAACTCCTTTAAGCATTAAATGACACCACATTTTAATGGATTATGTAGCATAGTTATGTGGAGTTAATTTTGGAAAGTTAAAATTTCTTATGATGTAGAACATGAAAGAAAATTATAGAAAAAGAGAAACACAACACCAAGAACATCCCCCCTTTCACTCAATCAAGAAACCCCCCCAAAAAAGATGCTTTTGGCACTTTATATGTAGTGCATTTACAATGACCACTTGCCAATTTTGGCCTTAGTGGACTTCTAATTTTTCTTTTTAGAACCTCCTTATGGAGTTCAAAGCTATAACATTACAATGTATCTTACATATACAATAAATCTAAAGATATATCAAAGTATTACAATGTAGAAGAGGACCTAATTCTGAAAGTGACACTTTTGTCCACACAACCTTATAATCTAATTCTAGATCTAAAAAAGTAGACAAAAAATAACACAATTTTTAAAAAAATAGAACCTATTTTCTCATCTAGATGAGCCTGTACAAAGCATTTGAAGTTGTAAAACATAGGATTGGACACGTACAATTGCCACAAGATGAAAATTTTGACAAATTTGTACACCAAAACTAGAAAAAAATAGCATCACTAAAAAATTTAAGAAATTATACCCAATTTCAAAAAAAATTGCACCTGATTTGGAGTCTAGATTACTAAGATATGGCCTCCCAAAGTTGGACTTAAAAATTAAAGGTCAATCTAGAGAGGTGTTGAAATAATAAAAGACGAGGTTAAATTCGATGGTTATACAATCATCATAGTAGTTCAATTTTTCCCCTAGATGACAGTTAGACAATCATCAAATTTAGGCTCACAAACTTATGATATCAGCATACCTAGGCCTTGTGATTACATTAGTGATGATGTTAGGATGACATCAACATGTATGTCATCATCCAAAATTGTATAGATGATATGAAAAAAAGATGTATCCTTTTGAGCTGGTGTACAGATTGTAAAGTTGGATTCCATATATGTGCTAAGACAGATGTCAATTGGGTGACTGCTCATTGGGTGGTTGCAATCTGCATGGCACTTGTCATAGGTTAACTAGATTACTGAGCTATCCACTATGGTGGGGTCGCATCTCCTCTATGTTTCTAGGCAAGCAATAGGGGGCTGGGACTTTAAAAATCAGCTCTAGAAGGAATTTTTAAAATGCCAAAGTTCTTACTATTTATCCCACATTGGTGGTAAGGGAAAACTATGGGTTGTTTAAAAGAATAGCCCATAGTATATAAAACAAAGCTACAGAAATGGGCTTGGCTGGTGAGTGGGCATCTGAATTGTTTGTTAGTCAAAATCCAGTGAGGTCTGGCTATATTTGATTCTACATGCAAAAAATGTAGACTTGCTGCTGAATTGAGATTTGAACCAGTTAATAGAATATTTTGAAGGAATATACTATGTAGGGCTAGGGTATCACTGCCCAGTTTTGCAAAAAAAAATTTCTCTGCTAGGCCGACTAGGCAATTTTTTTTTCCAAAAATAGAAATTTAAAAATATAATTGTAGAGACTAAATTAATTGCAGATCTAGAAATAGATTTAATAGATCAAATAAAAGACCATACCCAAATTGCAAATTGGTGCCTTCGTGTGCCGATTTGCAAAATTTTTTTGCCTCACGATCAAGTTTAGCCCAATATAGGTGAATTTATAGCTAATTTTCATGAAATCAATGTTCTAGATAAATGGAAAGGTCCAATTTGGCTCTAGACACTCCCAATTTCTGTACATTCTCTAGATTCAGATTGAGGTGCTAAACCAACTATGGTCTTGAATGACTATGTGAAGAGAACCTCCCCAAGCTCTAATACCATGTAAGAATTTTCCTTAGGGAAGAATTTGCCCAAGACCAAGGAACTTAAACACAAGCACAACAATAGACAAAAAAGAGTATGATCAACATGATAATATATTCATTCAATATTCCTTGAAATCACACTAGGAGTTCTTGTATATAAAGGCCTCTAGAAAGCTTCTAGAATGCATAGAAGTTAGCAACATGATAAGTCATACAACCAAGCACATGTCCACTAGATATGGGTTATCCTCCATTAAGCATGCGAGTAAGTATGATGATAAGAGGATAAGCCTACAAAGGTGTAGCACAAAAAATAGTGTTGTAGACAACATGTGCTAAAATGAGAGTGTGAATAACTATGTTGTCTACATGACAACTCAGTTAATGATGCAAACTCCAGTGTTGTATATGTCATGTGTTGAATTAGAGTTGCTTACTCCAGTGTTATCAACATGACAACTCATGAGAGTATGCAAACTCCTAAGTGTCTCACCTAAATAAATAATAAAATAATATATTAACCTAAGTAAACTTAAGTAAAGTGTAAATAGTAGATACTTATTTACACCAATACTAATTTGTATAACTACACAACTACTACCATTGAATTTGCTTTCAAGTCACAACTGATTCTTAGTAAGAAGAAATGAAAAAATGTGAAGAGTTAAAGTGATAGTTTGATTATGAGATTGGTGAACTTCAAGCCCTCATTGCAAAAATGATTGGAAGAGGAAGAGGTAAATATAAAGGTAAATTACCTAGCATTATTTTTCATGTGACAAAGTTGCTCATATTGTTGCTAGATGACCTGATAGAGAAGTTAGGGATGAAACAAAGGAAAGCAAGTACAAAGGAAGAAGAGATGAAAAAGACTAAAGAAGAAGCAAGGATGATAAAGGTAATAAATCTTGTTATATTTATAAATAAAAGACTGGTAATGAATTTGAGAGCAATAATGATGAAGCTATCTATGTTGCTATGAAAGAAGAGCTTGATGAAGATGAGAAAACTGCATTAATTTCTTATGTGAACAAAAGTAATAGGTGGATAATTGATAGTGGATGTTCCAATCATATGACTGGTGATTTTTTTTTTTTTTGAGATATTGGTCCATGCAAGGGAGGATGTGTTAAATTTGGTAATGATATCCCATGTATTATAAAAGGTAAAGGCACTATTCAACTAACTAACAAGATAACATATGAAAATGTTTATTGGGTTGAAGGACTTAAGTACAATTTGTTTAGGGTTTCGTAGTAAAAAAAATAAGGTTATAGAGTTTAATTTCATAATAGGAAGGCCAGGATACATGATGGTGATGATAAGATAATTGGAATTGGTGAGTAGACAAGATGCAACTTATTCTATCTAGACCTATTAGAAGAGACATGCATGTTTGCATAATAAGAAGATGTTTGGTTATGGCACAAAAGATTATGTCATGTGAATTTTGACAATTTGGTGAATATCAATAAGATGAAGAAAGTAAGTGGAATGCCTAAACTAAAGAATACTTACAATGCTATGTGTAAACAAATTCAATTAAGAAAGATGACCAAGTCTAGTTTTAAGAGTAAAGCATATATGGCTAGTGATATTTTAAAATTAGTTCATACTAACCTATGCAGACCCATTGGAGGAAAAAGTTAATATGTAGATAAATATTTCATTCTATTTGTGGATGATTATTCTAGAATGATGACTATGATATTTCTTAAAGATAAATCTAATGCATTTTAGTTATTCAAGTTGTATTTAGCCAAATTTGAAAAACAAACAAGGAAGAATCTAAAGTGTTTAAGATCTGATAGAGGTGGTGAATTCATTTCACATGAGTTGAATACATTATGCAATGATAGAGGAATCAAAAGATAGATTTCAGTACCAAGGACCCCTCCTCATAATGGGATAGCTGAAAGAGGAAACATATCAATTATGGACTATGAAAAAACACTAATGATGGAGAAATGTGTATCACATAAATATTATTGAGAAGTAGTTTGTGCTACTGTCTGTACCTTGAATAGAGTTCAAGAAAAGAAAGGTACAAATACTACACCTTATGAACTATGTTATGGTTATGCTCCCAATGTTAAATATTCAAGATCTTTGGTGGTAGATGTTATATACTAAAAGATAACTAAATAGAAAGAAAATAGGACCTATCCTCAACCCAAATTCCCAAAAGGAATTATCCAAATTTAATAACCACAACAAAGTGATCAATGCACAAATGGAATAAGCAATGGAGAATGAAGAAAATAAAAGATCTTATGGTCTTGATATTTGAGAAGTATGTGCTTAAATCTTGAATAGATAAAAGAAAAATACTAACCTTGAAGTAGGATTGCTATGCCTTTAATATTGGTGTATATAGGGTTATGAACAATCAACTTTTATCTATATTAATCCTTAATTAAGTAATGTTATCATTATTATATTATTATTTAGGTAGGTAGGTGGGCCTAGGTGTTATGTAGGGTTGTGTCTATTCAACCTAAGCATAATTGGGTATATATAGGAGGTTGTGAGTCTTATTTCAAAATCATATTGTGAAGTGTATTCTCATTGGAGATATTTGGAGGTTTCCCCCTCAAAATGGCCTATTACTCTCAATTATTATCAAGTAATTATATAATATTTCATATTATTTCTTCTATTGTGCAAGTTATTTCATTACAAGTGGTATCAGAGCTTGATCTTGGCACCATAGAAGCAAGATTTTTTCTCAAAATTGGGGCAATTTCAGAAAGAGCATAACTTTAAGATTTGAGAAAAAATTTCAAATATTTTTGAAGGATTTTTGAAGGCCATATTAAAGAAGCTATAGTCCAAAATTTAGAGGAATTGGAGCAAATTTGATAAAATTATTGCAAAATTACTATTTTTACACAATTTATTGAGATCTTCATATCTCTCACATCTTGCCAAATTGGAGTATAACTTGTATTGGTTTTGGAATACATAGTAGGAGAGCCTAAATTTGAAAGCTTGGAGAAATTGGAAAAAAAAGAAAGATATTGCAAAATTAGGAAAATTCTCTCTCAAGGCAACAAATTTGCTAATTTTTATTGGGATTTTTTTTCGAGTAAGGGTATCTTGGCCCTAGTAAGTTTTAGTAAAGTTAAAAAAATAAAAATAAAATCAGAGAATCTACATTTCATTTGTGTGATTTATTTCAAAAATATTAGTTTCCATCATGATGGGGCCTTCAACAAGAGGAAAAAATAATGCTACCACACTCAAAAGATTCTCTAATCAAGATTGGGAAGTAATAGAATATAGTAATCCCAATAAGGAACTTATTAAGTTCAAGGAAGAGGTTAAGAGGGATATATGTGACCGTCAAGGATATATATCAAATATAAAAAGCATGTTAAGCACCTATATGAATGAAACAAGGAAGGAGCTCTCAAGAAATGAATGTGAAACCTTCAAGTCAACTAATAAAGACACAAATTTTAATAATCATGTGGGATCTAGGAATTTTTTTCCAAAGGTGGATATGCACAAATTTGATGGCAAGGATCCTCTAACATGGATAAATAAAATGGAGAATTTTTTTTGAAGTACATCAAATCCCGTATGGAAAAAAGGTCATGATGACTTCCTTATATCTAGAACCAGATCAATTCATTTGTTATCATTGGATTTGTACTCATAGGATAAAAAAGGGTCTCACTATATCATGGTCAATTTTTACAAAAGAACTCCAACTACAATATAGCAATATTGTGATAGAAAACTTCTTTATCCAACTTGCTAAGCTTCAAAAAATAGGATAATTTAAGAATTATATTAAAAAATTCCAAAATATATCCTTAAGAGTGGATACAATTATAGAGGATAACTTGAATGATTTATTCTTGGGTGGTCTCAAGGATTACATTCAATATAAGGTAAGCATGTTTTATCCCAGCTCAACAAATGAGTCTTTTATATTGGCATGTAGGCTAGAGGAGAAGTTCTTGATTCCTAGAAAGTAAGGGGCTAATGTGATACTAGGTTTACTCCACAAAAAATTGAGGAGAGAAGAGAAAAAGGACTGTGTTTCAATTGTGATAGCAAATATAGTCAACGACATACATGTAGTGAAAAGAAATTGTTCTATATTAAAGGTCTAAGTGATGAAAAAGAGAATGAGCCCATAACAGAGGAGGATAGGGAGTCAAGTGAGGAATCAAATGATTCTCAACCAATCATTTCTTGTCATGCACTTTCAGGTTTTAGTGCACCATAAACCCTCAAGGTAGTGGGTTTCTTAAAGAAGTATAAAGTAAAAGTGTTGATTGACTTAGGTTGTACTCATAATTTCATCAATAAAAAGTTGGCAACTCTTCTAAATTGTTTTATATATCTAGCCTTAGAGTTTCAAGTTTTGATTATAGATGGGGGCATAATTAGTTGTTTAGGGAAGTGTAATAGCATCAAATTATCCATTGGAGATTATCAATTTGATACCCCAATGTATGTGATATCCATGGGCTCAGCGGATATTGTTTTGGGAGTACAATGGCTTACTACATTGGAAAAAATTGAGATGAACTTCCAAGAACCATTCATGCAATTTCAATCAAAAGGAAAGATGGTGGAGCTAATAGGATTGAACGAAAAATTTCCACAAATGGTAAGATCTCATCAAATGTAAAAGTTTCTTAAGAAAGGTACGGATGGATTTGTGGCCCAAATATGTTCATTAGAAGTCTCTCAATCTAATACTCTTACTCATCCAAATTTACAAGCAATAATTGATCGTCACTCAGTGATTCTTAGAGAAATGCCTAAAGGAATTCCTCCTAAGAGGGATCATGAACATGCCATACAACTAGTTCTAGGGATCCATCCACCAAAAATTAGGTGTTATAGGTGCCCACACATACAAAAAAATGAGATAGAAAAAAGTGTTGAGGAAATGCTAGAGGCAGGAATTATTGGGCATAGCCAAAATGCTTACTCACCTATTGTGATCATGCATAAGAAAGATGATACTTAGCACATGTGTCAAGATTATAGAGTGCTCAACAAGTACACCATTAAAGATAAGTTTCCTATTGTAGTCATCAATGATCTTCTAGGTGAATTAAATGGAACTATGTATTTTACCAAGTTAGATCTTAGATTGGGTTATCACCAAATTTGGATTAAGGAGGAAGATATTTGTAAGACAACATTTTGAACTCATGAGGGTCATTATAAATTTTTGGTGATGCCATTTGGTCTTACCAATGCACCATCTACATCCCAAACTTTAATAAATTCCATTTTTAAGAAGTTCTTGAGAAATTTTGTGTTAGTGCTTTTTGATGATATATTAATTTATAGCAAGACTTGGGAAGAACATTTACAACATGTAGATCAAGCATTACAATTACTCAAAGATCATCAACTTTGTGATAAGCCATCCAAGTGTGCTTTTTCTCTTAAGGAGGTGGAGTATTTGGGACACATAGTTTCACATGACGGAGTAAAGATGTACCCTAACAAAATTAAGGCTATCATGGAATGGCCTATTCCAAAAACTATTAAGAAGCTGAGGGGTTTCTTGGGATTGATAGGATACCATAGAATATTTGTGAAGAATTATGGTCATATAGCAGCAACCCTTACCACTCTATTGAATAAGGATTCTTTTCATTGGAATGAATTTGGTAATGTATCATTTGAGCAATAAAAGAAGGATATGTGTACAACTCCAGTGCTTGCCACTCCAGACTTCACCAAGGAATTCGTTATGGAATGTGATGATTCTAGAAATGGGATAGGAGTAGTTCTCATGTAAGAAGGTCAACCAATTAATTTTGAAAGTTGTCAATTAAAAGGTAAAAATCAACTCAAACCTTTTTATAAGAAGGAAATGCTAGCAATCCTTCATGCAGTTAAAAAATGGAGGCATTATTTAATGGGTTGACACTTCAAGGTTAAGACAGATCATGATAACCTAAAATATTATTTGGAACAAAGAATATTGTTAGAAAAGAAGCAAAAATGGGTCACTAAGATGTTGGGATATGACTTTGAAGTTGTATACAAGAAAGAGAAGGAAAATATTATGGTTGATGCACTTTCCAAGAAGGATGAAAAAGATGAAGCCTTATTGTGTGCCCTTTCAATATTACAAAAAATTTGGGTGTTAGAAGCCAAAGAAGAGTGGTAAAATGATGTTGTAACAAGTAATCTCATTCAAAAAATAAAAAGTGACCCTAGTAGTTTAGATACATTTTGTTTAAAGGGGGATATTCTTTAGTATAAAGAGAGCTTGTATCTCCACAAGAATTCCACTCTTAAACACAATATTCTCAAAGAGCTACATGATTCCCCAATTGGTGGTCATTTAGGATTTTTTGAAGATATATCATTGGGTCAAGAAAGATTTATTTAGGAAGGGCTAAAAGGTGATGCTAAAAAATTTGTGGCTGAATATTTGGTTTGTCAAAGAAATAAGGGGGGAACAATTAAGACACCAAGTCTCTTGCAGCCTTCATATATTCCTAGCCAACACTGGGAAGAGGTATCCATGGACTTCATCACAAGGCTTCCCAAATCTAAAGGATGTCATCATGATAGTAGTTGATCACAACACTAAATATGGACATTTCATTGCATTATCACATCTTTTTACAACAAGTATAGTGGAAAAAGTTTTCTTGGAGAATATCCAAAAGTTACATGGTACACCTAAGGTTATTATTAGTGATCATGATCCTATCTTTACTAGTCACTTTTGGAAAGATTTATTCTCATGTTTGGGTACTCAATTTACTCATAGTTCTTCATACCATCCTCAATTAGATGGGAAAACTAAGGTTGTTAATAAATGTTTGGAAGGATATCTACGTTGTTTTACTTCAAAAAAATAATCTCAATGGGTAGATTGGCTACCTCTTGCAGAATGGTGGTACAATACTTCTTTTCATAGCTCATAAAAATGTTGCCATTTTTGGCACTTTATTGATATCATCCTTCTTCCATCACATCATCATTAAAGGTGTCACCAAGAGTTCAGGCAGTAAAGGACCACTTGCTTCATCCAATAGGTACTTTCAGGACTCAAGGAGAATTTAGCCATGGCACAAAATAGAATGAAACAACAAGTAGATCAAAATTGTAGTGAAAGAAATTTTGAAGCTGGGGATTGGGTCTTCTAAAGATTGCAACCTTATAAAAAAATCTAAGAGAAACAATGAAAAAGAAATAATAAGTTGTCTCCAAGATATTATGGACCATACCAAATCATGCAAAAGATTGGTAGTGTTGCCCACAAGCTTGAGTTGCTACCAAAAACAAAGATACATCCATTTTTCCATGTTTCTTTTTTGAAGAAGGTAATTGGGTAGAATATTCCTATTCAAATAGTATTACCATAACTTGATGAAGAAGGAAGAATAATTTTGGAACCAGAGTGCATTCTTCAAACATGCATGAAGAAGTTAAGGAACAAAATCTTGAATCAATATCTAATCCAATGGAAGAACTTACTAGTTGAAGAGGCCGCATGGGAGGATGAGGAGTTCATTCAAAAGAATCCACACTTGGTTAGCATTAAGGACAATGCTTCTTTCAAGAGAGGGGGCATGCTACACCCTTAATATTTCTGTATATAGGGTTATGAATAGTCAACTTGTGGCTATCTTAATCCTTAATTAAGTCATGTTATCATTAAATTATTTTATTATTTAGGTAGGTAAGTCAGCCTAGGTGTTATGTAGGGTTGTGTCTATTCAACTTAAGCATAATTAGGTATATATAGGAGGTTGTGAGTCTTATTTCAAGATCATATTGTGAAGTGTGTTCTCATTGGAGATATTTGGAGGTTGTCCCCTTGAAGTGACCTATTACTCTCAGTTATTATCAAGTATTTATATAATATTTCATATTATTTCTTCTATTGTGCAAGTTATTTCATTACAAGGATAAATCTAGAAAATGCTGATTTTTGATGTCTATGTACAGTTTCGAGGAATTCTGCAATCCATTTTGGACTGGAAATGTCAAGATGGAGAAAAACAAGAAAAATTTTGTCCTTTTGGAGGGTCATTGACCTTGACCTAGATAGAGGGGCACAATCTTACCCCAAGGCACAATTATGCCTTGAAAAGTCGACCTTGACTTGCACTACTTTGACAAATTTTTTGTTCACGAATCTCAGAAGTTCAACAAAAAGGATATCCAAATATGCACTTTAATTTTCTATTCCACACCTGTATCTACAAGTAAAATCATTTTGTTTTTTGGATGAGGGGTTTACCTTGGTCAAACCTTGGTTTGGAATAAACCTTAGTAATGGAATTGAAATAAGGAATTCTAGCAAGTAGTAGAAGTAAATATAACAACAAAGCTATGATATTCAATAGATATGCAATTGTATTTGAAATGTAAAAAAATATAAATCTAAACCTCCATGATTTTATACTTAGAATCCACCTTGATAGAAGAATGAATAAATCTTGAAGATTAATAAAGGATCTTGAAGGAAGATCACACCACCATGATGGCTAGATATAGGATTTAAATAATGAATTTTGAATGCTTAAACCAAATCCCTTCAAAGGCTTGAATGCTTGAATGATAAAACATTTAATAGATCTTCACTTCATAGAATAATGGATGTAGAAAGGTAATATTTTGTTCGATATCACAATGTGTCTTAGAGAAAAATGAGAGGAGGCTTCCTTATATAGAGATCTAGGGCACAAAATCCTAGAGAAGGCTAACATGGGAGTATTTAATCCCAATTAACCTTAACCCCTATAAATGGACCTAGATAAAATTTAATTTAAGCATCTACCATTTTGAAACCCAAAACAGCTGATCCAGTTCTCAATTTGATAGATAAAGTTGTCATAAATAGGCTAGAAATAGAGAGAGAGAAGAAAAATAGGGGGAAAAAAACTAGATCCATTCAAAGACCCATTCAAGGCACTTGACATAACCCTAGACCACTTACTTGAAGGGCTAAATACTCTTAACATGGAAGTGCTTCTATTTTAAGATAATACATTTAGCCCCCACTTTAGGAAGAGTACGAACATAGTGCAAACTCTTGGTAAAGGAGAAGAAAGAAGAGATCTAAGTGGATTCATAATGAGATAAAATAACACTTATCTAAGGACACAAGCCCTAGGATAATGATTCTAACACAACATACACACACAAAGGTGCAAAAACCAAAAAAAACAACATAAAAGAAAAGGGTTAGTACTAAAAAAATCCAAATCAACTAGAACAAGAAACCTTGCTAAGAAATATTTCTCATACTAATATCATATTTGCAAAGCTATCATAAAAACATAAGTGATTACATAAGAAATACAAGAGAAATACTATAAATAAAATAGCTTCATGATCCAGTCATACTAGCATGAAAGCAAAAAAGAAAGAAAAGAAGAAGTAATTACCTCACCCAGTAAGATGCCCACCCTACCATGAATCAACAAGGAAGAGGGAGAGCCAAACATGTAGCCAAACTTGATAGTTCACCCATAAACTATGCTTGAAATTATAAATACATCTTCTGATGACTTCTAGAATACTCATAGATCCACCTTCTTGTATCACTATGAATAAGAAATGCCTATCTTCTTAGGATTTAGCAACTTATGTGCATTACCTTCAAAAGATTTATCATATTGAAAAATTGAAAAATGCACATCTCTTCAAGATTTAGAAACTTATGTGTAGTACCTTTAGAGGATTTAGCAATGCTTGTCTCTTCAAGATTTTGCAACTTATGTGCATTACCTTCTAGGATTTAGCATATAAAAAAAAAACTATAACATAAGGAGACCCTACATATGCTCCCTTCCTTATCATGGCTATCTACTAGACATGATAAGGAAGAGAAAGAGGATACGTACTTCACAAGGAAAGAAAATATCTTGTTTAACAATAATGTATACCATATTCTTAGTGAGGGATATTGAACCCTACATCCAAGAGTATAGATAATCATGAACAAGATATGTCACTTATGGAAAAAGGATCCTCAAAGAAAGAGATATTATTAACAAGATCCCCACCATAGAGGAGTGATTTTAGATAAAATATCCTCTTATAAAGATAAATCAAATAGGAATATGTTAGCATGAATGCTGATGCTATGGGGGAGCATTGCAAAATATTGATGTGACATTTTCATGACTGTGTTTGTCATTGATGATGATACAGTAATAAGTTTGTAAAAGATTGACAAAACAACATACTATGATTTTTGTATTGAGAACATTATATTACTTATCTAATGATGCACAGTTACCAATACATACTATATTGTGTATTTTTTATAAGGGAAAGTGCATAGAACCTAATGTAACAATGTATGGAAGGTATGGTTGATCTATAGAGAACTATATGGAAACATAGTATTAGGAAAGTAGTTCCTATTGTATGATTGCTATAGTTCATTACAATTGTAGTGAAGGGTTGTGTAGTTAATTGGAGATAACATACTAATCATTGATGATGTTAGAGAGTGTGCATATATGAAAGTAGCATGTGTGAAACTTTGTGTATAACTATTAGTTGAAAACATTAATTAACTATCTATTTCATTTAATTAACATGTGGAAAGCTGACTCAAGAATTTATTACTAAGCATGGTATAAAGGAAATAAGTTTTGTGTGTTTTAAATATAGAGAGTAGAGAAGACTTATGAAGTATTGAGTAGGAAAGAAATACAAAAGTAGAGTAACTTACCTATACATGTAAGTGACCTTAAGGGTTATCATTACTAAGTTCAGAGTTCTAGATCTGATTGCATGATTTGAAGGTAAAGGAGTTCAATGTACTAGATAGAGGAAGAATTAAAATATTGTTTCACATATATTATTCTAAAAGGAATAGTACCAAGGTCAATTGGACAGTGGGTTCATTGATCTGATCTTGAAGATGTTTGGGCAGTGGGTTCAACTACCTTCCACAACTCCTAATAGGGTTGGGATCCCTTAATAGGGATTCAAAGCCTCCTAATAGGGACTATTTATACTAAATTTTGTAATAGACTCCTAATAGGGTCTATCCTCTAATGAGGAATATTCATATTAGTACATCATTTTATGGGCATCATTCCCACTAGGGTTTTCCATTTGATCAAGGGTTTCTCTAGTCAACATATTTGGTGTAATTGTTTATGTGCATCTCTTTATGATTGTTGTTTACTTTGGTTGAATGGTCAAGATTGTTTCAGAGGAAAAATGTTTTAAATTTTCATATAACCGATTCACACCCCCTCGTCCCAATTATATTGGTGGACTATTTCTTCTAACAATTGGTATAAGAGCATTAGGTCCTTGAATTTTTTTTTTAACAACTCTGGGAGATCCATGGAAAACATGTTTAGAAAGGAAAGTTTGAGATTTTATGGAACAAATTATGATAGTTGGAAGGATAAAATGAAGACTCATATTTTTTGCATGGGTCTAGGATATTGGGTTATAACCAAGGCATCTAAAAACATTATGGAAGACGATAATCTTGAAAGCTGTACTGAGGAACAAAGAGAAGTATTTGTGTGCAACATAAGAGCAAGAGAGGCAATATTGTTAGCTCAACCTGAAAATGAGTATAGCTAGGTAAAACAACTCAAAATATCTCATGAAATTTGGAAAACCTTAGAATCGAATTATGAGGGTGATATACATGCAAAAAGAGTTAGATTACAAAATTTGCAATTCACATTCCAAGACGCTAGAATGATGGAAGATGAATATGAAAGAAGCTATATTGGTAGAATATATGAGATTGTTGTAGGAAACACATCTCTTGGTGGAAAGAAATTTGATGATGAAGTAATATGGAAGATCTTGAAAACTCTGACACCACCTTTAAGGACACTAACACAGATGATTTAGGTGATGATACCCTGTATTAATAATTTCACTGAAGAAACATTGCTTGGTAGATTAGAAGCTGAAGAATTCAATTTGAAACAAGCTAGAGAATTAGCAAAAGTTGACACAACATTTAGTGCATTAAATATTAAACCTAGTCTAGCAAGAAACACAAAAGTGCAAGGAGACATTGCTAGGAACAACAAGTCTATTGAGGAAAAGATCCAAGAAGGAGTGGCTCTTCTTGTGGAAAGAGAAAAAGATGGTAAGAATATCTTTAAATGTTAGACTTCTAATGAATATGGTCATTATGCATCTAAGTCTCCTAGAAGAGAAAGAAAGTATAAGGGAAGATTCAAATCTAGAAGACCCAGAAAAAGTTTATATGCTAATGAAGAAGAAGAAGAAGAAGAATTTGATCAAATCAAAAGCAAAGATGAATTAGGATTCATAGCTATAAAGGAGGATGATCTTGATATAGAGATCAAAGAAGAAAGTGTGCTTATTTCACCAGTTGAAAGGAAAGATTGGATCATTGGTAGTGGTTGTTCACATCACATGACTAGTGATATGAGAAAATTTGTCAAATTTAGAAGCCACAATGAAGGAATTGTCAAAGTACACAAAAATGTAGCCTATCACATTATAGGAATTGGATCTATCTCACTTGATGGTAAAACAAATACTGATGATGTCCATTTTGTTGATGAATTGAAACATATCTTGTTAAGTGTTGGACAACTTATGGACAAAAGTTACCAATTATAGTTTGGTAATGACACATGCATCATCAAGGATAAGAAAGCAAAATTTCTTGGTATTGGCACAAGAACCAAAGGTAATGTATTTTAGTTAAGCACCACTAAAATAACATGTTTAGTAGCTAAAGTTGACAATAATTGGTTATGGCACAAAATATTTTGTCACATAAACTTTGATACCATTATGAAAGCTATTAATACACTTGCTGTGAGAGATTTACCTAAGATCACTAAGCGCACTAACATTATTTGTAAGGAATGTATCTTGGCTAAGCAGAATAAAGTTTCATTTCCTAGGAAGAAATTTGATACTACACAAAAGTTAGAATTGGTTCATATAGATTTGAGTGGTCCCACAAGAATAAGAGGATTCTATGCAGAGGGGTATTTTATAATTTATGTTGATGATTTTACTAGAATGATGTGGGTAGCTTTTCTTAAAGAAACATTAGACACATTTGAGAAATTTAGGATATTCAAGAACAAAGTAGAGAATAAATTTGGAGTTAAAATTAAGATCTTAATATCTGATAGAGGAGGAGAATTCACTTCTAAAGATTTCAATATCTACTATGAAGAACATGGAATTAGGAGACATCTATCTTCACCTCATTCACCTCTGTAGAATGAGATTGCTAAAAGAAGAAATAGATATATTGCTAAAGCAGCAAGAGCTATGTTATTCAAGAATGATGTACCAAAGAATTTTTGGAGATAAGTAGTCAATATAGCAAAATAAACACTAAATAGAGTACATAGTAGAAAAGGTATGGAGAAAATACCTTACAAGTTATGGTTTGGTTACTCATCATCAACCAAATATTTCAAAATATTTGTAAGAAAATACTACATTGAAAGAGATGATGATATGAGTAGGTTTGATCCAAGGAGCGATGAAGATATGTTTCTTGCCTATTCATTAAAATGTAAAGCATACAAATGTTTCAACTATAGAACAAAAACTATAGTAGAGTGCACAAATGTGAGAATAGATGAAAATTTTGGCACTAAAGAGAAGATGATGGATTATAACTCTGATGAAGATAATTTTTTTGGGATGACCAACAAATGTAATGGATTATTTCTCAAGAATAATAATGACTTGTAGAATAATATGCAAACTGAAGAAGTAATAGAAGAACAAATCACAATTCCTGAAATAAGAGTTGAGGTAGCAACTGTATATGTGAAAATGCAGGCTATGCTAACACACACACTTCAACATGGTCCTTATTTGCAAATTCATCTCAGAATGAACATTGGATTGTTCATCCTAAAATCAGCCAACAAAGCAACCTGTTGCCTTCTATCTAAAGGGAATTGCTTGTTAGATATCCTTAGATTTGAGGTGTTAAGCAACCGGACCCTCTAAGAATGAAGGATTTAAAAGAAAATGCAACTAATCTATATGATATGCAAGTAATCTAGATGAAGTGCAAGAAATTAATCTAGGAAATAGAAGGCATTAATCTAAATGTATGCATTGTTAATTTAAATGAGAATTTAAATGCAATAACAATATGAAAGCTAGAAACTTGAGTGCTCAATTTGACAACAATTGAATACTATTCAAATTCCAACCTCTCCTCTTTTTTTTAAATGAGGAATTGAGAGCTTCTTAAATAGAATCCAAGAATTGATCAATGGTCAAGATCAATTTGGATGGATGGTTGAGATTAGAAATGAGATTTAGTTAGAATGGAAAGTTTCCTTATGAAAAGGAAGTTAACTGATTTCTTTTGAGTGGAATAAGAAGTTAACTGTTTTAATTCCTTTTATGATTTCAATCAACAGAGAGTTTCCATTTTTGAACTAAAGAGAGAATATTGGAGAAGATATTTGATTTAAGGAAATTAAATATGACCTCATAATTGAGTATTCTAAATTGAATAATTAAATTCAACAATTAGAATGCAAAAATTTAATTAAATCAAATATATTTAATTCCTTTTTACATTAGCTAAAGAAGTAATTTAATTTAATTAAAGTATAAACACTTATAATTAAATTAAATTTAATCAATAGGTTTAATGTAGCTAATTTGAGTCAATACTTAGGAATTAAATAAAGAGTGTGAGTAATGCAGATTAGGATTTCAAGCATTTGACAATTAAGTCAAGTAGCGAGTAGTAGAATAAGAATTGCCTATTAGAATAGATCTTAGGATTGGTCAGAATAGACCAGAATTGGTATCATGGCAAATGAGCCAATTTTGGAGTATTGCATTGTGCCCCTCTTTGAATGAATTCGTGAGCAACAGATTCAATTCAAAGAAAATCAGAAAGCATGATGCGAGGATGAAGAAATGAGATTGAGTCCAAAATTGATGATACAAAGACCAATTGATAAGCTTTTAAGGACTATCTCTAGAATAGAGCTTAATCCCAAGGAATCCAAGTAGAATACCTAGATACCTAAAATTGATAAGCATTTAAAAGGTTTCTTTAGAATTAAGTTTGACCTTTAAGGATCTAGATAGAACACCTAGATAAATAGAAAGTTGGTGAGCCTTTTCTCACATTCCTCCAATGGTGGAGACAACTATATACTAAGTATTCTCACAAAATTCCAGAAATGGAGAAGCTTGACATTTTCACTAATAACCTCCTACCTGATTTTGGATATAGAGTCCAACTTCAAGGTCCACATACCTTTGAAGACATGATTACACAGGCTATTCGTATCAAGAAATTTATGGTCAAGAAAGGTGAACTCACTCTTCAGAGAGACATAAAACAAGGTTCCACTTCTAATAGGGAGAAAACCAAACATGTCAACAAGAACCAAGAAATTGTACATGATGGAGTTGTTGACAATGTCACACTCAAACTTGCTAAAGTGACATTTAATCTCACAGACTGCCTCAAAGCAGCAAATTTTTTTGAGAAACCTCCCCTTAACAATAAGATGCCTTGGAAAAAACTAAGAAACTCATGGGCAACATGCCCCAAGCGAGAATATACACCCTTGGGAGAACCTTTGGATGTGGTTTACAAAACATTGCTACAACATAAGCTTATTTCACCGATGGATAACCCTCATCCCTATGATCCACAACCACATCCACCATGGTGGAATGACACCTCATTTTGTGAGTATCATCAAAACAAGGGACACAAAACTAGCAACTGTATAAACTTGTGCCATAAAGTCCAGGACATGATTGATGCTGGTGATCTTGTGGTAGATGGACATAACAAAAATTTAGAACACAAGGCATTCAAAGAACCTTTCCCAGCTTATGAAAAAGGAGGGACTTCAAAATCACAACCCTACAACAAGGTCAACTATACATATTCTGAGGATGACAATGTCATTCACATGGTTGAACCTATAGATTCTGAATACTATGACATTATTACCATTAAGGTCAAGCAAGATAATGAAAAAACCAAGACACCATTTGTTTTGAGGGGCCCTACTTCCAATGAAATGGATAATACACCTTTGCAATACTGTGCTAATGCTATCACTTGCTCTCATGCCAAGTTGGTGCTTAAAGGCCCTGTGCCTCCTACTTCAGATCTTTAACAACACAAAGACAAAGCCCTTGCTGGTCCATCTGGAAAAGGTGCAAAACCCACAATGAAGTTAACCACAACCAGTTATAGTGTTCTCGATAAGCTAAAATGAACTAATGCTCAGATTTCCATCTTTGAGCTACTTAAAATCTTGCCTGCTTATAGGAAAATTTTGGACAAAGCCCTCATTGAGGCAAATGTTCCTCAAGATCTTGATCTTGAGAAATTCCAATCCATGGTAGGTCACTTGACCTTGCCATATCTTATGAACTTTTTTGACGAAGATGACAACTCGCTGAGTCACCCACACAATCAACCTCTACACATCAAGGTTATGGTCCATCAAACATGTGTTCATCGGGTACTCATTGATAATGGTGCTAGCCTAAATATTGTCTCTACTACTCTGCTTAGACAATTGAATTATTTTGAGGACTCTGTTGATCCTTGATGAAAGATCACTATCAAAGCATATGACGAAGTGGAACAAAAGTCTCTAGGCCTTGTGGTTTTACCAATTTGTGTTAGTCTTGTCGAAAGGGATGTCACTTGTTAGGTGCTTGACATTCCCTTGGCCTACAACATTTTGTTAGGACAGCCATGGATACATGAGATGCATGCTATGCCATCCACATACCACCAATGCATTAAGTTCCCATTTCATGGCTCTGAAGTTACCATTCCTGCCACTACTAGCTACACCTGCAATATGCCCAAAGCTATTGAAACTTTTGTCCCTACTAACCATGAGTCTACTGATTATCACAACAATAAGCTGAAAAAAATTGAGTAGTCATTCAAATTGAAATAAATTGGTATGGGAGAGTACCACATTGAACCAGTGTTGTCATTAACATCTCTCCCAGAGTCTCTTTGACATTATGGGAGACCCTCAAAAGGAAATAAGCCATTCATGCTAACACCTCAGGCCGAGTATAAAGATGCTTTTGTCAAAGCTATAGTTCCCTTAGAAGATGAAAGTGAAAACAGAGCCATTACTGCATGGCTATACAGAGAAGAGGCTCCAGTGGACCTAAGAGAACAAGCTCGAGAAATCATTCCTAAGAAATATGGACCTAGTCTTAGGCTTATGAAGTGATTTGGTTACAAGGGAACAAGCCCTATTGGGTGTAATAACAATGGCCTAATTGATCCTATCAAAGAAAGAGCTCAAAGAAACCGTGATACAACTGGCCTAGGATTTAAGAAGGTTCCCTTTCATCTGGGACAAAATAAAATTATACCAACATCTGAGAGTTCATCTAAAAATGAATCACAAGCTGAGTCAGATACTCAAGAGGAAGAATCTGATGATGAGGATTCCTATCCTCATCCTATCGCTTATGATCTCGCTAAATTATTTACTAAGCCAGATGACTTTGTGCCATGTGTTAGCACTATGGATGATACTAGTGATTCTTCTGAGGAAAATATTGAGCAACTCAAATATCATTCAGAAAAGGGAGAATCTAGTCAGTCATGTCATATTGAGTATTTGTGTAAGAATCCAAAGGATGAAGGTGAGTATGTCCCTATCACTATTGGGGAGTTCTATAATCTCTCGCCATGTAGCACCGATTCTCATTAATATGAATTTGACTCTCTTTTAGAAGCTACTACTGATAAAGACATTGATCAAATGCATGTCTATGTAAACCAAATCAAAGTGGGTGAAACATCTAGGGTTAGGTCACATGGGTCTGATCCAACTAGTGTCCTAGAGTCATCACTTACTGACGTTTGTATTTCAAGGCATTTGAACACACCTATGGACAAAGTCACCATAGGTCTCAAATTTCTGGTCCATGCACTTAATGACTATACTATAAATGCAATTGAACTACCCACTACTCTCTCACTCACACATCCCAAGCTTATAGACTTGAACCCCAATGCATGTAATGAAGTCCCCACATTCTAGAATGACTACGTTCTCGCCTATTACCTAAACACTATCGAACCTATAATGTCTTCTGTAATGCCCCGCCCGAAGATCCTTGGGAACAAGGATTCCAATCAAGCCAAGATATTTTTTTTTAACAAGTATGAATGCACATGACAACATCATACAGGGATCACAACGATCGTAACAGAAGACTTCAACACAATCCTGGCAACCAACGAATCTCTGAACGCCACAACCAAACTGACACACACAAACAAGGCCAAAAATGACAACAACAAGATGAGGGCACAAGAAATGACCACTCATCAACAAAACACCAAGCTGGGGTAAAATGCAGAATCCCAAAATTTGGCTAAGCCTGAAATCCTGAAGCCCTGAAAATTGGCTAAGTCTAGATTTCTGAAGCCCTGAAATTTCCTAGAATCCATAACTTATCTCTGAGAGGTCTGAAACCTATCTCAAATGATTTGTCGCATATATTAAAATATATCTTAAGTATAAGGAATTAAATATATGTCAACTTATACTTCAACGATATATTTTAAACCCCGAAGGACTACAACTGAAACCCAAAAACTAAATTTCAAAAGAAACCTCCTGAATTCAAAATGCAACAACATAGGCTCGAAGAATTCCCAAAAGGGTATCCAAAACCACTCTCAAAAAGATCGGATCATGAAGAAAAGTGCCAACTGATGGCACGCGCAGGTTTCTCACAAAAATCGTGCGACACTTTTTACTAAGGGAGGGCGATACTTCTCCTTAAGGTGTTCGACACTCTTCCAGTGTCGTACGACATTTCTCAAGAAGGCATGCGACACTTTTCAGCATCGTACGACATTTCTCAAGAAGGCGTGCGACACTCTTCCAATATCATACGACATTTCTCAAGAAGCCATGCGATACTTTACAGTGTCGTACGACATAGTTTGCATGAGCGTGCGATACTTTTTAAAGTGTCACACCATGCTGAATAGATGTCACCCATAGAAACACAAAAACACTCCCAAAAGCAAAAAGGACCAAAATAGAGCAAAGAACCTCCACACCAGGGAGTATCGGATCCACAAAGGCTCGAGGAATGAACACTCGAGTGCAAGAACAACACAGAATGAAGAACATCTATCCATCGAAACCATGAAAGCAAAGCACATACTGAAATAAACATCGCAAAGAACAAAAGCAACATTGCAATGAACAGAAATACATCTCAAGAACAAAACAACCAAACTAAGTATGTAGTTCTGCCCAACCGTCAATAGCATCATAAGACCATCCCCCGCATGTAACATCCCAAGCCACCGACCAAATCGTCGGTACTGTCATAACAGGGACATCACTACTAAAAAAATGCAAGAATATAAGCATAAGGAAATCTAACATGCTAGTAGTAAAGCATAAGATAATCCTACAGTAGATAACATCACCTATCACATGCTAAACAACAATAAGCAACAGATATGCTTAATACAATAATTCACAGCATCTAATCATATGCTAAACATCAATAAGCAACAGATATGCTTAATACAATAATTCACAACATCTAATCATATGCTAAACATCATAATAAGTGAATGCGTCAAATAAACTAACATCATCTAAGCATGATATCCAAGCATTCCAATGAAAGCATAAATCACAAGAAAGCATACTCCGAAAACCAAAGTACCAAGTGAAAACATCCAGCAACGGTTGCACTAGGACAAAGATCGTCTCTGTACACTGATCCCTAGCAGTGGTGAAGGTAGCTACGCCTCCCAACCACGTGGCACCCGTAGGTCCACACCCGCCGTGCTAATGGAGATAATGATCCAACCACAAACACACATAAAGCACAACATCCAAGGCTAACACTCATGCCAGATAGTATGATGGTTGAACCAAGAACCTAAGACAATGCAAGGAGTACAGGTCCTGGTTAGACACTCAAAAGGCTGCTATGTAGGGATTGACATCATGGAGAGTAGCTTGGCATCGAAAAGTCCAAGCTAGTATAGGCAACTACTCTTCTCAACAGAAGGTGCACAACCTAGGGCAGCTACTGTTCACGACGGAAGGCGCACAACCCACACATTTAATTATCTTGTATTTATTACCACCCAAAGTTTTAATTTAATTATCACTTATATAAAAATTCCTCTGCCAACCGGGAAGTAGTCACCAGGTTACAGGATAGAAGCCCCCTCCATATGCTACCCTACCCTACTCATACTCATCCTACGACAAGTGCCCGTGGGCATGCATACTCCCATCCCAACCCCAATGATCATAACTTCTAGCAAATCCACAGAAGATCGGGCCTCGCAAGTCACCCAACAAATGTACGCGTACGTACTCGTGTGTGGCGCACCACCATCACGAAGATCATAACACAAGGAAAGGAATGAGAACACAATGCAAAGAAAACACCCAACCTAAAGCAACACAGGAAGGACGAATTCTACACGAATCCCAAAGACAACAAAACCATACATCATAAAATCACTCAACCGGCCTCAATCTGAGAGTATGGATTCTACACGAATCCCAATGATGTAACAAGACCAAACATCATGAACTCACTCAATCGGCCTCAATCTGAGAGTATGGATTCTACACGAATCCTAGCGTTCACAAAACAAAAACAAAGGTCTAAAGGAAACCATAACACCAAGTATAAAATCACTCAACCAAACACAACGTCGGGAGTATGGATGCAACATGCATCCCAATGCAACAAAACAATGCAAAAGTGGTCTGACTGATATCCAAATGGATCATCAAGGTCCACGACCCACATTGTGCTAAGAAAATTCGAGAAAATAGGGCGACACGCAAAATGAGGTAAAACCCCCAAAAATTTGAAAAACTTCAAAATTAAAACCCATTTAGCCTTTGGGTTCAAAAACCCCAAAAATCCAAAAATAACTAAAATCGAACACTGTATGCAAAAAAAGCCAGCATAACGGTGCAAAATCCCAAACCCTCATCCCAAAAAATAGGGAAGTGTTCATACCCACCCAACCGGGTAGAACTAACATGCAGAAACAAAGGGGAACACTAGTTCTCAGCCTCCAAACAAATGGCTACCAAAAACATAAGCTGAAACGGAGTAGAAACAATAAAATGGAAAAGCCCTACCTCACAAGCAAAAGGGAAAAACGGGAATCTGAACCATAAAATAAATATCCTGCAGAAGTAGCTGAAAATCATGGCAATCCAAGGTTTCTCCGAGTTGGATCCAACGAGCTCAACCGCGCGATGATCCCACACCCGTAGCTCCCACAACGAACAAAATAGTAAATCCTCATGAAGAGGATTTTGGATTTTACTCTCCAACTTTCCAATTCAAAAGTGAGAAGTGAGGAATTAAATTCCTCTTTGGATACTTATTCACTTTTCAGGTGAATAATCGATTAGGGCAAATAACCAGCCAATCCAGCTAAACCCCGAATCGACCCAAACAAAAATAGGCTATTCCTATAAATAGGAATTCATCTATGGCAAAGCTGCCATAAATTAAAATAAATCAATTAAAAAGCCCAAAAACCAAAAAACACATAAATCTCCTAAACAACTTTCGCAACAAAGTGAAACTCTAAATGCACAAACACGCTTATTGGTCTAATCACATAATGCAAATGAGTTCAGATTTAATAATCATCGAAAGGTTTAAATTAAACATTTTAATAAAGGATACGTCGACCATATAAGAACGACATTGGTAAAATATGAACGGCTGAATCACTAACTCCATGTGCCACTGTCAAGGATATAAATCTTGCACACTAAACAACACGATCAAGTGCAATTGCATATAATAATATAGCTAAAGAAATCAATGCATTAAATCACCTAATTTAACCATTTATTTAATTATATTAAAATAATCTATTTACATCACTCACGTTCGCATAAAGCATAACAATGCAGGAATGAAGTAAATAACCATAGCATTAAATTCATCACACAACATAATAAGAGATATGTCCAAATACCAAGTAACATCACAAAACACACTGTCATCTCAAAATGGCATCATCATGCAATATGATTAACTGAACATCATAGTAGTCTAAAATCCATGATACTGGAATCAAAGTGTAGCATCCGACCCTCAGGTCCTCTCAAATGTAAACATAACATGAGTAACAAATATCTCTCTAATCAGAAATATAACAAGGTAAATGCCTCAGCACATAACCAAATAAATCAACATGGACAATCCATTCTAATTACTTACACATTTAATAATGATTGATTACTCTGCATTAAAAAGGCATTTAAAACACATAAGCAAACACAATAAAAAACATGACTAACCACTGCTATAGGAACCTAGTCCAATGTAGCATGGTAAAAGAACATAGTACAATCTCTGCACACATCTCAAGGTAATCACAGAACAACCTCATGATACCACATCGATCCTGGTAACCACTAGCACAAACCTTAGTGAACCAAGAATCACATCATAATCTCAAAGATCAGACAAAAGCATAAACAAAGCAACTGATAAAGAAACATAAATCCAAACACCTCAACGGTGTAGACCACTCAGGGTCACAATCATGATCCCATCACAACAAAAGATCAGCAAGGTTGCATCCATCGGGATGACTTACAAAAGTCAAATGGGAGAGGCACTACATCTTCCACCAATGAGCAAAGTATCAACATGACTAAAGCCAACATCAAATATCTCAGTCATACAATTAAAAAGAAAAAATGCAATAGGTCCGATGGTGAAAACCACATTGTGGCAGTGTCAAATCCAAAAAAAGTAAAAAGAAAAGACATATCCAAGGGTGAAAACCTCTCTAAGGCACTCGCAGATGAGATATTTGATGTCCTTCCCAGTCACTTTCAAGAGAGACCATTAGTGTTAATAGAGTCGACATAACCAATTAACCTAGGCATAGAAGAACATCCTCACACGATACATCTGGCACAGTCATTGTCACTTGAAGAGGAGGAACAATTAATTTCCTTTATCAAAGAAAAGAAAATAAAGTTTGCTTGGACATACTTTGACATGCCAGGATTGGATCTCGATCTTATCATGCATCATTTATCCATAGCACCAGGCATCAAACCGGTTAAACAAAAGCTTCAAAAAATGCACCGTCATGTTGCATTGCTCATCAAAGTAGAATTGGAGAAACTTCTAAAGGTTGGTTTCATCTGTGCAATTGATTATGCTGAATGGATATCCAATATTGTTCCTATTTCTAAGAATGATAAATCTATCAAGGTTTGTACAAACTTTCATGATCTTAACTTGGCATGTCCCAAAGATGACTTTCTGCTCCCTAATATTGATATGATCATGGACATGATGGCTGGTTATGAGATGTACTCACTTATGGATGGTTTTTTTGGATACAATCAAATAAAAATTGCACCAAAAGATCAGGAGAAAATGGCTTTCACATGTGCATGGGGAACCTTTTGTTGGAATGTGATGCCATTTGGTTTGAAGAATGCTGGTGCTACATATCAGCGGGCTGTTACTACAATTTTCCATGACATGATGCATAGAACCATGGAGGACTACATTGATGATACCTCGGTCAAAAATGTTAAACACAATAATCATCTACAAGATTTGGGTCCCATCTTAGATCGTATGGAAAAGTTTAGTCTTCAGCTCAATCCTAAGAAATGCACATTTGGTGTCACATCAGGGAAGTTGTTGGGATGCATTGTTTTTGCAAAAGGAATTGAGGTAGATTCAAAGAAGGTACAAGAAATAATGGACATGCCACCACCTAAGAACATCAGTTAGATGAAAGGGCTATAGGGAAGGCTTCAATCTATTCATAGGTTTATTTCACAATTGACAGATAGATCACAACCCTTCACAAAGACCTTACATAAGGGCGTGAAATTCAATTGGAGCCAGGATTGTGAGAAAAGCTTAACATAGATCAAACAATATCTTGTCAATCCACCAATCTTGATGCCTCCTATTCATGGGAAGCCTTTTCTTCTATACATTTCAGCCATTGAAACATCTTTGGGCATTCTGTTGGCTTAAGAAGATAAGGACAACAAAGAAAGAGCTATTTACTACTTGAGATGAACACCGATTTCTTATGAGAAGAACTATAGCATTATTGAGAAAGCTTGCTTGGCAGTTGTCTTTGCTTCCTAGAAGTTGAGACACTACATGCTTTCCCACACTACATGGCTTGTGGCTAAAATAGATCCACTAAAGTACTTGCTTAGTAAGGCAGCTCTCATAGGAAGATTGGCTAAATGGGTCATGATACTCAGTGAGTTTGACATCCAATATGTTGAACACGAGGCTATAAAGGGATAGACAATTGTAGACCAGTTGGTCGAGGCACCCATACAGAGTCTTCTACCAATGAACATTGATTTACCAGATGAGTCAATTCTGACACTCATGCACCGTACATGGGCTATGTTCTTTGATGGGTCCTTCACACAATAGGGATCAGGTGCTGGATTACTCTTTATTACACCACAAAGATACTCATTTCCCAAAGCATACAAGATTATGTTTCCTTGTACAAATAACATTGTTGAATATGAGGCTTTGATCAATGGCATGAAAATTGCAGCTAAATGGAGAGTGGATCAGTTAGACATCTTTGGTGACTCTCAACTTGTTATCAACCAAGTAAATGATGTGTATCAAACAAAGGATGAGAAACTAATTCCTTACAAGTGCATGGTTGATGACTTGAAGAAATATTTTGCACACATCACCTTCTAGCAAGTTTCATGAGTAGATAATAATGTGGCTGATGCCATGGCCACTCTGGCCTCCCTGCTACAAATGCTAGAAAATGATCTCTAACATGAGTTCTTGGTGGAAGCATTACACTACCCAGCCTATGACACCCCTAATTCCAAGATTATCTATTCTATTATAGGAAAAGAATCATCTCACTACCATCACATCTATTCCTACCTTCATAATCAAACCATTCCAAAAGGTATGAGCCAAAATGAGAAACGTTACCTAATCTATAATGCTTCACATTATGTCATTATTGCTGACGATCTATATAGGAGAGGTCTTGACAAAACACTCCTTAGGTGTTTAGAACCCAATGAGTCCAAATGCACACTAATTGACGTTCATGAGGGCATTTGTGGATCTCATTCCAATGGCCTAACACTAGCTCGCAAACTCCTTCATTCTGGTTACTACTGGCCTAAAATGGAGCAAGAAGCTATCAAGTATGCTAGATCCTACAAGCAATGTCAGCTACATGGGAATCTCATTCATGCTCCAACTAGAGAGCTAATTACCCCTACTACAACATGGCCATTTCAACAATGGGCCTTCGACTTGGTGGGACAAATCCACCCAACCTCCTCTAATGGACATAAGTTCATTATCACAGCTAGAGATTATTTCATGAAGTGGGTAGAGGCAGTACCTCTCATAGTTTTTGATGGCAAAATTGTAGCACTTTTCATCACAAACTATATCATCTAAAGATATGGTGTACCATCCTTAATCATTACGAACAATGGAGGACAATTCAAGAATAAAGACCTCAAAGAACTATGCAAGAAATTCAAAATCACACAACATTGGTATTCCATTTATTACCCGTAGGGTAATGGCCAAGCTAAGGAATCCAATAAGGTGATCCTCAAAATTCTTCATTGCACAGTCAGTAAGTCAGGAAGAGACTAGCATCTCCAAATGAATCCAACCCTGTGGGCATATAAGACAAGCATTAGAACTCGAATGGGCACGACTCCCTTTGCATTGGTGTATGGGGCAGATGTTGTGCTTCCAATAGAGATTGACATTCCTACTTTGAGAATCTCTATGAAAGGTCTTATCACTGATGATGACTATAGGATAGCTCAGCTTTAAGAGCTTGTATTATTAGATGAATGATGACAAGTGGCCTGTGATCATCTGTGAGTATATCAACAAAGAATGGCCATAAGCTACAATTGGAGGGTCAGGCCACATGACTTCTAGCTAGGTGATCTCGTCCTGAGAGAGAACCCCAAGAATCAACAATAGTGAGTACAAAAATGAAAGTTTGAACCAAACTAGCTCAATCCATACATCATTACTATAGTATATGGATCTGGTGCCTATCAGCTTTCCACAATCGAAGGAGAAGTTCTTAAAGAGCTTGTCAACACTCTCCACCTGAAGCGGTTTTACAGTTGATTTAATCTTAGCAAGCTCTTTGTACATATCTATATGTCCTAAAAAAATAAAATCTAAAAATCAGAAAAAGTCCTAAAAAAATTGTTACCCTAATGAAAACCTAGCAATAGGCACCTTGGCAACACCAAAAAAAAAAAGAAGAAGAAAAATCCAAAAAAATTGAAAAACAAGAAAATTGCCATTGGTGAAAATTTGGAAATAGGCATCATGGTAGCAAAAAAAGGAAATCTTGCCAAGAAGTGAAAACTTGGTAAACAGGTGCCTCTTGTTCCCAATGCCCCATCTTACAGTGCATCTTCTAGCTATTATGTACAGTCACTTTCATGCTTTCACTTTCCTGCTTTTCCTGCTTTCTGCTCATGTATCCATGGATTGAGTCTTGTCACAGCTTAGGGGCATTTCCCCTTAGTGTCACTCTTTTTGAGATTCTTCTCATAGAATCTTCTTCACAATAGTCGCCAGTGGTCATCACTATGTCTGCCTACTATTGCTAGTGTCACTCTTTTTGAGATTCTATTCATAGAATCTCCTTCACGACAGTATCCAGTGGTCCTCACTGCATCTGCCTACTGTTGCTAGTGTCACTCTTTTTGAGATTCTCCTCATAGAATCCCCTTCATGAAAATCACCAATGGTCCTCACTATGTCTGCCTACTATTGCTAGTGTCACTCTTTTTGAGATTCTCCTCATAGAATCTCCTTCGCGACAGTCACCAGTTGTCCTCACTGCATCTGCCTACTATCGCTAGTGTCACTATTTTTGATTCTCCTCATAGAATCTCCTTCATGACAGTCACTAGTGGTCCTCATTGCATCTACCTACTATCACCAGTGTCACTCTTTTCAAAGATTCTCCTCATGAAATCTCCTTTGTGATAGTCACCAGTTGTTTCAACCGTGTCTGCCTACTGTTGCTAAGGTCATGTCTCCAGATTCCTTTATGGAAAATCTCTCTTGCGTTGGTCACTAGTCATCTTGGCTATGTCTATCTACTATCGCTCAATCCTTCTTAGGTTATTCATCATGAAGATTCCTCTTTGACCTCAGTCACCAGTCATTCTGACTGCATTTGCCTACTATCATCACCCTACTGAAGAGATTTCTTTCAAACATGTTTTGGACACTGACACTTGACATCAATCCAAAAACATTGAACTCAAAAATGATATAATTGTTTGGATATGCTAAGCATTTTCTTTGTTTGCTTCATTTTTCTTTATCATATCTTCTCAAGCAACTCGATGATGTCATCTTTGACAAGAGAAGCAATGACTGGGGGCATGATCTTTTTCTTTGCTTTCTATTTGAGGTTCAGTTCCAATAAGTTGATCTATTCCTATAAAAGGGGTGTCCACTATAAGAGCCTCCATCTTGTATTGGATGGTCGTGTGTACCTCGACTTCTTTTATATGAATACACCAATAATGTTGGTTCTTCTCCTTGTTTGTTGGAGCGAACTCTTCATGCTACAGTAAATACTAATACTCGTCCTGCTAAGTGAACATATGGGTCACTGCAAGTATATCTAGCACACTTTTGTCTCAAGTCATTGCGGACAGAATGAATACAGAATACTTAGCATAAGAGGGATCTCCCATGTGTTTGTTGTGCTTGTCATGCAAGCAACATTCTAGTCATCCTAGCATTTATGATTTGATGCTTATGTTAACTTGCTACATTAAAAGGGACAAATGTTCTAGTCATTCTAGCTTCTTGTGCCTCAAATGCTTATAGTTAATCCCAACAAACCTATAATGTACGGTCTATTCATATTCCCATAATTGCAATGTCAGTGGGAATTGTATAACATATGAGCTTTGTTCTATGTCCAGTGATGATAAATTGTCAAGGCTTAGTAACTAGACCCAGGGTTGCATTTAACATAGTCTTACATTGCATACTTCACTTGCATAAGCATGCAATTCAATTGCAAATCTACTTTCACCTTCTATGATGAGGGATTGCTGATCTCTTCAAAGTATCATGTTTCTTAATGACTGCACAAATGATCGATCAATCACCCTGTTGGCTATTTTGGCTACTTTGAATCTATTTTCGAGATCAAATTCAAAATCTAACACACTTAAGTTGCTCAAAAATGCATTTTAAAATTTTGGGACCGGTGTGATTGAATGCTTGTGCAATCCAATTTTTTTTGATACTTTGCGATTCTTGGAATCTTTTAAACTCAAACTTGGTCTTTTGGACCTCGAAATCAATTCAGATCAACTTCCAAATTTCTTCAAATCATTTTGATCTCTTCAAATTTCTTCAAATTGTTCTGATCTCTTCATATTTCTTTAGATCGTTCTCATCTCTTTATATTTTCTTTTGATCATTCTGATCTCTTCATATTTCTTCAGATTGTTCTGATCTCTTTATATTTCTTCTAATCGTTCTGATCTCTTTATATTTCTTCTAATCATTCTGATCTCTTCTATATTCTGCTAAACCTTGGATTTCTTCTATAACTTTCATCATTCTCCTTACATCATACTTTTGGTGTGTCATCTTTTTATTTCGCTCCCGAGAGGGCAGGATGATTACATCATTGAACTTACATTTCAAATCGATCTAAATCTTCATCACTTGGGGCATCTTGTTCCTATCTTATGTCCTCGTCACTTGGGGCATCTCATCACTCAGGGCATCTTGCTCCCTTCTATCTGGCATCTTTTCTGTCTATTTTATCTTTTGATCAACTAATCATTCTTATAAAAATTCTTCTTAGAATTCAATGGACAGGTATTGGGGTAGTCTAAACCCTGAATTCTGAGGATCAATCCTTTTTCTAGGGATGATTCTATGTATGATAATTTGATTTTTTTATCTTCTATCACTCTCGAGTATCTAGGTGTTCTATCTAGATCCTTGAAGGTTAAGCTCCGTTCTGGAGATAATCTTCTAAATGCTTTCAATCTCGGGTATCTAGTTGTTATATCAGATCCTTGAAGGTTAAGCTCCATTCTGGAGATGATCTTCTAAATGCTTTCAATCTCAGGTATCTAAGTGTTCTATCTGGATCCTTGAAGGTTAAGCTCCATTCTGGAGATGATCTTCAAAATGCTTTCAATCTCAGGTATCTAAGTGTTCTATCTAGATCATTGAAGGTTAAGCTTCGTTATTGAGATAATCTTCTAAATGCTTTCAATCTCAGGTATCTAGATGTTCTATCTAGATCCTTGAAGGTTAAGCTCCATTTTGGGGATAATCTTCTAAATGCTATGAATCTCAGGTATCTAGACATTCTGTTTGGATCCTTAAAGGTTAAGCTCCATTCTAGAGATAATCTTTTAAATGCTTTCAATCTCAGCTATCTAGGAATTCTACCTGGATCCTTAAAGGTTAAGCTCTATTCTGGAGATAATCTTTTAAATACTTTCAATCTCAGGTATCTAGATGTTCTATCTGGATCCTTAAAGGTTAAGCTCCATTCTAGAGATAATCTTTTAAATGCTTATCAATCTCAGGTATCTAAGTGCTCTATTTGGATCCTTAAAGATTAAGCTCCGTTCTAGAGATAATCTTTTAAGTGCTTTCAATCTTAGGTATCTAGGTGTTCTATTTGGATCCTTAAAGGTTAAGCTCCATTCTAGAGATGATCTTTTAAATGCTATCAATCTCAGGTATCTAAGTATTTTATCTAGATCCTTAAAGGTTAAGCTCCATTTTGGAGATAATATTTTAAATGCTTTCATTCTCAGGTATCTAGGTGTTCTATCTGGATCCTTAAAGGTTAAGCTCCATTCTAGAGATAATCTTTTAAATGCTTTCAATCTTAGGTATCTAGGTGTTCTATTTGGATCCTTGAAGGTTAAGCTCCATTCTGGAGATAATCTTCTAAATTCTTATTAATCTTAGGTAGCTACATGTTCTATCTGGATCTTTGAAGGTTAAATTCTATTATGGAGATAATCTTCTAAATGCTTTTAATCTCAGGTATCTAGGTGTTCTATTTGGATCCTTAAAGGTTAAGCTCTGTTTTGGAGATAATCTTTTAAATGCTTTCAATCTTGGGTATCTAGGTGTTCTATCTGGATCCTTAAAAGTCAAACTTCATTATGAAGAAACCTTTTAAAGGCTTATCAATTTTAGGTATCTAGGTATTCTACTTGGATTCCATGGGATTAGGCTCTATTCTAGAGATAGTCCTTAAAAGCTTATCAATTGGTCTTTGTATCATCAATTTCAAAACCAATCTCATTTCTTGATCCTTGTATCATGCTTTCTGATTTTCTTTGAATTGAACGTGCTGCTCGCACATTCATTCAAAGAGGGGAAAAATGTAATACCCCAAAATTGGCTCATTTTCCATGATACCAATTTTGGTCTATTCTGACCAATCCCAAGATCTATTTTAATAGGCAATTCTTATTCTGCTACTCACTACTTGACTTAATTGTCAAATGCTTGAAATCCTAATCTGCATTACTCACACTCTTTATTTAATTCCTAGGTATTGACTCAAATTAGCTACATTAAACCTATTGATTAAATTAAATTTAATTATAAGTGTTTATACTTTAATTAAATTAAACTACTTCTTTAGCTAATGCACAAAGGAATTAACTATATTTGATTTAATTAAATATTCTCATTCTAATTGTTGAATTTAATTATTCAATTTAGAATACTCAATTATGAGGTCATATTTAATTTCTCGATTCTTGTTGACATGTTTGGTTTTATCCCTGTTGGAAGTGGAACCATGTTTTATGTCTCTCTGAAGAGTGAGTTCACCTTTCTTGACCATAAATTCCTTGATACAAATAGCCTGTGTAATCATGTCTTCAAAGGTACATGGACCTTGAAGTTGGACTTTATATTCGAAATTAGGTAGGAGGTTATCAGTGAAAATGTCAAGCTTCTCCATTTTTGGAATTTTGTGAGAATACTTAGTATATAGTTGTCTCCACCATTGGAGGAATGTGAGAAAAGGCTCACCAACTTTCTATTTAAGGTTGCATAGATCTCAAATATTGATAGGATGTTGAATGTTATGAGAAAATTTTTGAACAAAGAGATTGGCAATTTCGTCAAACGTCTTGATACTAGGAGGTAAATGTGAGAACCACTCCAAAGCCTAACCACCTAGGATTCTAGGGAATAAATGCATGAGGTAGGTTTGATCATGTATAAACTCCATAGACAAAGCACCAAATTCCTACAAGTCCTACAAGTGATCTTAGGGATCAGTAGTACCAAAGTACTTGTCATATTTGGGTAATTCTACGCCTCGTGGAAAAGGTGACATGTTTATGCTTTTGTCAAATGGAAATGGACAAAGAGCATCCAATGTGTATGTCTTTGTGCTTTTTTCTTTCTCATGCATCATCTAAGCCAATTGGTCTTGCATAATTTTTAGTTGTTTTTGGAGTTTAGAAGTCTTAGTTTCTTCTTTAGGCGTGGTAATGGTTTTCATATTAAAATGAGAGGGTAGTTTAGCTCCCTCTTGGGCTAGTTTGAGAAAGTACTTTTATTTCTCTTTGTTGAGTAGGATTCTCATGACCTTTTGGAAGTTTTTTTATCTTTGACATTTTCTTATGTGTTTAGGGAGTATTTCCACCTCTTCCTATTCCTCATCAGTGTCATAGTCTTTATCTTTCTCTTTGTCAGTCCTAGGTGGTTCTTGATGTCGACTATGACTACTATGTTCAGGTTCACGATTAGTCATTATAGGAACATGTTTAGTTTTAGTGTATCATGTTTCAAAAGGTCCTCTAAAAAAAGGATTAAACATCATGCTTGGTAATGCAAGACCTCTTCCTATCTCAGTATCCCCTTGGTACAAAGGATTCCTAACTTGTTGCAGGTTTATGGAAAATGTTTGCTGAGTTTGAGGTGACCTAGTAGGTGAGGGGGATCGTGAATATGCCTCACTAGCCAAACTAGATACAGATTGTGTAATGAAAGGTAAGTGATCTTTGTCACAATTATGACCCCTGGCATGACCACATCTAAGTCTACGAGGATAAAACATGTTATCGCTTCTGGTTGCGATAGTCATAGACAAAGACAAGAAGCTAGAACCTGGACAAGGACTACACTAAGACTGAGTCTCAAAAAGGACAAGATAATAGCAAGAATGGTGTACACTAAGGTACAAATGGTCTAATTTAAAGGCTAGAATAGCTAGAGATTATGACCAATGTGACACAAAGTGTGACAAGCATTAGGAAATGAAGACAAAAGGTAACTTAAGAGAAAAGACTAGTCAAAGTACAACACACAAGTCTTTGGCTAAGCAAAGTGTCACTGTTTCCGGACTATTTGCAAATAGAGAGTGATAAAAGGACATAGAAAAAGATAGTGTGCCAACCACAAATAGCTAAAATAGACCCAAATTGGTAATGTTGACAAAAAGTCTCACGTGAGAAACCTTTACAGGCCATGCGAAGAAGTTTTATAGGCCACACGAAGAAGTTTTCTAGCTTGTGCAAAGGTTAGTGACAGTGTTTTAATTTCATGCGAGAAAGTTCATAGGGTCATGCAAAGACTCATGATTGAAGTTTAATTTCATGCCAGGAAAAAATGATTTCACGTGAGGACCCAATGATTTCACATGAGATTGAAAAAGTTTTTGTGTGAGAAGGTAGACCAGTTTTACAACAACGATTGAATTTGACAAGGTTTTTGGACTATTCGGACAAATCAGGCAGATTTGATTGGATGAACAACAAGGTTGACCTAGTAAGATGTTTGGACAATGTTTTGAGTTTGCAATTTCAGGAAAAGTATTCAAAGAAGACAGTGGGAAGCAAGTAGTAGTAAAAAATAGTCCTCAAGGCAACTCGATAGGATAGGAGAGTCTTGACTTTTGTTTTTTGTAGAATGGTTTGAGACTATTTTAAGACTCAATAACAAATACACTTTTATCCCTAGAAATAAAATGGGTAGAGAAGGCAAAATTTTTTTCCCACATCTTATGTGCATGCGTGTACTTCACACAGCCATGTCACCCCGTAGAGGGTGCTCGTGTTTTTGGTATATTCAAAGGACTCAATAGTATACGCTAAACGAGTGCCCTTGTGGTAGGGGAAAAGTATGTATACCACCTTTAAACGTCTAGTAACATGCCTATGGTGAGTTCTATAGGAGAGATTCTTCCCCCTCCTTGCACAAAGATTATGGCTCCTTTCATAGGTAAATGAGGTAGCTTCTAACTAAGAGGTTTTTACTTGGCTTCCATTCATATTAATTCCCAGTGGCTCCACAAGTGAAGTTGAGACTAGTAGCCCACACCAGCATCTAAAAGTGCACACTACTTTCTTAACAACCCAAGGGCTATCCCTAACCAATACATAGATAGAACCTTCGTTTGATATGCGATATCAAGAATTAAGGGGAAGAAATTAATCTGGCTTTGGAGTCTTTTTCTCTACAAAGAATCTTGATTATAGTGAGTTAAAATCTTTGACAAAATGAGTGTGCTCACTTGGGTCATTCCTAGAGATTGGATCACTCCGGCAGGCCCTCTAAAGGATTGACATGGACTGGCGGTTTAGATCTAAGGGTCCAAGTTTCTGATTTCCCTCAAGGGGAAAAAGCATAATCCTCTACATTATTTCCTTGCCCAAACACACAAGACAAGTTAATTACCAACTTGGCTTAATCAATCCAAACTCATTCTTCCTTAAAGATTTTGATTCCCTTAAAGGAAATCATTGTCTTTTCATAGAGGAGAACAAGCTTTGGAGAACCACCAAGCTACTCGCCTTCTTCGAAATGTCATCTTTTAGAAGTGTTTAGGTTTTTGATTCACTCTTGGTCATGACCTCCAAGAAGTGAAGAGAATATTCCCCTATTCTTCCATCTTGCACCCTAGGAAGTTCACAAGACCCTAATTAGACTATTTTTGAAAGTAGGAAAAGAAGACACACATATTTTTTGTGGGTTTGAAATATTGTCTTTGACAAGCGTATCTTTGACAGCATCCTACAAGCAAATCGTTAGTCTATTTTTGAGTGGGTTTTAAAGGAATCTTCGACAATATGTCCTACAAACAATGGTTAAGCTATAAGAAATCTAGAGAAATAGATCAAGACAAGTACGTTAAAAAAACCAGATAAGATGAAGATTGAAAATGCTAAAAAACAAAGCTGTTGGTACAAGATCTCTTACAGAGCTGCGCAAAATTATTTTAGGCTTGCACAAAATTCTATTACAGCTTGCACAAAGGAAACATGTGCTACATGAAGTTTCGTGCACTTAGGAACTTTCTTGTGCAATTTAATGCCCCACCAAGGGATCCAAAGAATTAACCTAGAATTTCACTAAGTTTGGTAACATTTTTTTTTTTTACATGAAAGAAAATACCATACATAACTTATTCACAATAACGGAAGCAATAGCAATGTCCATCTGAAAAGTAAACATAACATACATAACAGATTACATTCTTTAAGATCCCTTAATGTTGAATTACATACATGAATCCATCTAGTACAACAACCACATGAAATAATAATGATAAGTCCAATGTTCATACATTACATTTCCAAATTCTCAATCATCCACTATACATGTCACAGGGTATGAAGGCTTAAAAGAATATACATATGTGAAATAAGGTACATCATCCTATTCTAATCCATAATACATCAAAGACAATCACATGATACATCATCATAGAAGACATATACATCCATCATAAAGATCAAACAAAATAAACTAAGTGCATGGTTCCTCCCAACCGTTAATAGCATTATTAGATCATCGTGGGCCCTAGCCATCCCTCCATGCATAACATCCCAAATCACCAAAGGAATCATCAGTATTAACATAGTAGGAATGTCACTCCTAACATATACAACATCATATGTAGAAAGTAATCTAACATGAAAATAAAAGCATAATATAACATCATCTAACATATTCTTATCATCAATGAAAGGATACATATCTACCATCACGAAGGATGCATCAGCCACGATGTCTCGATGAATCCCAAATGATAAGAGTGGAAAATACACTACCACCTGACCGCATGGTACCTAAGTGGTCCACTCCCACCATGCTGAGGAGATAATCTCAAGTCCCAAACAGGCTATCCATAACACATAGCACAAATCTCTATAGTCCAGGAATCCTAATAGTAGACTAACTCAAAGGTTCCAATCACAAAACTGACATCTACTTCCCAGAGGCACACAATGACATGTAGGAACCTACTATGCAAGCGGGAAAGTGTCATCGCAATTATCACGTACAAGTTACCCTGGCAGTTAGCTAAACTCCACGGGTCCATACTGATTTCATGCGGCCACTAGTATCCTCTCATACTGACAAGGCATACTATAGAATGGAAGGTCGCAACCATGCGTCTCACTACTCCCATCCTAGCCTATACAAGCACTCAAGGCATGGGTGAGAACAAAAAACTTATCTTTTTAGGTTCATTTTATTAGTATTAGGTGTGAATGTTATTACTTATTAATCCAACTTACAATGAGTTACCCTGGCAGCCTCTTAGGGCCCCAGCCCCCATTGCAAGCCACTTCCCGTCACTACATGCAGATATCCTACCCTAATGCTCATGGACTGATAAATTTCAAAATCAAAAAAGATAATCCATAAAATCATCAAATATGCATAAAAGCATTAAATCTCCATGAGCAAACATCCATAGAAAAATATGAACACAATAGCTCTCTATTGGCAACTGAAGTATCACTGATAATCAAAGTATCCAATGGTTCTCAATAACCAAAATATATATCTCAATCATACTAATTGAAGACTCCAAAAATGGTTGAGTCAAACATGTCACAACATGACATCATCGAGAATAAATCCATATCTCAGTCCCATCATGGCGACTAGAAAATAATCAAGGATAACTGATCGATAACTCAAAAATGATTAGCTCAAGTGTCTTGTACACATACATCTCAGCTTCACACATGAAGACTAATGAACAAATACAAACAGTAAATACAAACATTTCATAGAGCATACAATCACATTACCATGGTTGGGCTTATAAATATCAAGACCAAATAAGATCAACATGCCAACACATCTCATAACCCTCGAGCCTCTATTAACAACCTAGGACTAGTCAACACTAGTTAACCCAAAACCCAAAACAAGAAGCATATAGAATACACGATGCAAACACATGTTTTGGTTTTGCTAAGTTTTTAAATTTGAATTTAGAAGTCTCCATTTACGTATTCCCAAATTATATTAAGTGGAAAAATTTCACGTTTTTCCTAACCCATGTATTTGTTTGATAGATAAAAGTTTCTCCTCAAAACTACTAGACTCCATTTGCTAATTGTACTAATAATATTTTGTCTATATAAACTTTGTTTGAAAAAGATCCCTATCACCAAACCAATAAGACTCATTGTAGATTTTAACATGAATAATCTCCAAATTCTTAACATTATCATCTTCATTAAACAACTCTAAAATTGTTTAATATATATTAAATAGTATTCAATATACATTATAAAAATTCCACTATAAAAATCTATTTTCTTTTAATTTTCTCTCATTTAAAAATTCATTTACTTAGATTGACTAATAATTAATTACACTTCTTCTACTATTAACTAATCTTAATTAAATTTGATTTAACTAGATTAGATAATAAACCATATAAAACTATTGCATATTAATAAGATTCTAATAAGGGAAGATTGCAATAATATCTTTAATCCATTCCATGCTTTGGTATATTATTATTTTTTTTCTTGTGAAGTTTTAGCATAAAGAACTCTTGGTTATGGGAAATGGAGAAATATCTGTCCTTGAATAAAATAGTCTCAGTACGACGGCCATATCTCCCTAATGAAACATTGGATCGGGCTGAAATTTAAATATGTTGGAGAGGGACAAGTTGCGACAATTCTGACTAGAGCGATCAAATAAATTTGATCACAATAAAAAGGTATGAATGATTGAGTTCGGGTCTATCCAAAGGGCAGCGACAGAACAATTAAAAAATTTCTTCTTAAAAGGTAATTGTTCTCTAAATTTATCCAATAATTTTACTAATGGATTTGGCCATAAATCTTGAAACCATTTTCAAATCTATTTCAATTTGATTCTAATTTGAACCCAAACCCGTTTTCTCTTTTTTTTAAATCCATGCATATAAATTTCTCAAATAAATTTAATTGCCCAAATTGAAAATGCATACAATAAAAATATGAAATTCCTCAGAAGACATATGGAAGGCACGGAGAAGACAAGAATGCATGATGCATAAATAACATAAGAAAAATCACAAGAATCTACCCGGATTCTGATGCTAATTCGCTCTTCCTCAGAAAACCCGCAGAGCAAGCTCCCTTCTTCAGAGCTCTTGAGTCCTCCAATGCTCCAATTGCTCTCCACCCTCTCCCTAAGCTTCTGTGAATGCCTAAATACAAAGAGCTCTCAAGAAACCTTTGGAATGCTTCTTGAAACCGCTGAAAGGTGTCACCAACTAAGCATGGGTATTTTCCAATTCTTTTTGATGAGTCATAGAATTGTAGACACCTTGTGCTTAATTGATGCACTAACCCCCGTGTTTTTGACACGTTAATTCCTATGCAAGCTTATAACTCCAATAATTTCTATTTAAATTTTATAACTTTTATTTTAATCTTTTATAACTTTTTTTATTATTATTTTATTTATTACTTTATTATTATTTTATAATTATTATTAATTTTAATTTCTAGTTTTCTTTTATTTAATTCCTTTTCCCCAATAATTCACATTTAATTAATTACAATCAAAATATCAAAGATCATGATATTTTATTAATTTTCTCAAATAAATAATTTATTAATTAAATCTATTTGTTAAGACTTAATTAATAGAAAATTCAGCATAGACCTCCAAGATAAAATATGAAAATCCATCATAGAACAAATCATACAAAATAAATCTAAAGGGTTAAAAAATACGAAATATGTCATCCGACACATTCGGTGCGTATTCAACTTGATACTTGTCCTAACTTACTAGGACAAATGGTTTTTAGGTTTGGGATTTGGACTTGAGAATTTATCTCCCTTCTCTTATCATTGAGATAGTATAATAGGGTACGCTCATCCTGGCAATTCAGGGAAGTCGATACCCGGTACCTGCAACCTGCAGAAAAACTATGCATGTGCATACAATATATAATGCTAAGCTAAACTGACAATGGCAGGAAGTCGTGCATCGTGTAGATCCCGACTAAGCAGGTGACTATGACTCCCTTCCTTAACCACATCAAAAATGCCATACAATAAAAAAATATGCACACCATACACATGCAAGTATGGGGTAAGTAACCATAATAAAATACATGAGATAATAAACCATCTAACTAATCATCATTAATAACTAAAAATGATGTAATGATCATCATACATACATAAAATGTAAAGTCTAAATGATCTCATCATATATCAATTGAATCCTTATCATAATATCTGATAGTGTCAAAACAACACCACTAAACCATCAACATAAAATTAGTCTACATAGTTTGATAACAATAAGTCTAGAAAAGATGTGAACGAGGGTAGGCACTACATGCAACATGTAGAGAATCTTTGCGCAAATATTTAGAATCCTCACGCAAAAATAAATAGTCTCGCACAAAGATTCTCAATTCTATATGGAATCATACGGACAAAAAACTTAAAATTTGATCAAAAAATGCAGAGAAGCCCCGAGAAATTGATTTTCTCGAGCCCCATGGTGGGTGCTAGAAATGTATATGTGAAAATGTGGGCTATGCTAACACACACACTTCAACATGGTCCTTATTTGCGAATTCATCCCAGAATGAACATTGGATTGTTCATCCAAAAATTAGCTGGCAAAGCGACTTGTTGCCTTCCATCTAAAGGGAATTTCTTGTGAGATATCCTCAGATTTGAGGTGTTAAGCAACCAAACCTCTAAGAATGAAGGATTTAAAAGAAAATGCGACTAATCTATATGATATGCAAGTAATTTAGATGAAGTGCAAGCAATTAATCTAGGAAATAGAAGGCATTAATCTAAATGTATGCATTGTTATTTTAAATGAGAATTTAAATGCAATAACAATATGAAAGCTAGAAAGTTGAGTACTCAATTTGACAACAATTGAATACTATTCAAATTCCAACCTCTCCTCTTTTTTTTAAATGAGGAATTGATCAGTGGTCAAGATCAATTTGGATGGATGGTCAAGATTAGAAATGAGATTCAGTTAGAATGGAAAGTTTCCTTATGAAAAGGAAGTTAATTGTTTTAATTCCTTTTATGATTTCAGTCAACTGAGAGTTTCCATTTTTGAACTGAAGGGAGAATATTGGAGAAGATATTTGATTTAAGAAAATTAAATATGACCTCATAATTGAGTATTCTAAATTGAATAATTAAATTCAACAATTAGAATGAGAATATTTAATTAAATCAAATATATTTAATTCCTTTGTACATTAGCTAAATAAGTAGTTTAATTTAATTAAAGTATAAACACTTATAATTAAATTAAATTTAATCAATAGGTTTAATGTAGCTAATTTGAGTCAATACTTAGGAATTAAATAAAGAGTGTGAGTAATGCAGATTAGGATTTCAAGCATTTGACAATCAAGTCAAGTAGCGAGTAGCAGAATAAGAATTGGCTATTAGAATAGATCTTAGGATTGGTCAGAATAGACCAGAATTGGTATCATGGCATATGAGTCAATTTTGGGGTATTACAACAACTCCTACCCCAAATAAGAATGTGATAAGAAATCATCCTACTGATCAAATAATAAGAAGTAAAGAAACAGGAGGAATGAAAAGAAGTATAATCAATAAAGAACTATGCCTAATACCTCAAATAGAACCAAAAAGTGCAGATGAAGCAATCAAGGATGATCATTGGATAAAAGAATTGGAGGAAGAACTTCAACAAATAATAAAAAATGACACACGAGAATTAGTTCCTAGTCCCAAGGACAAAAATGCGATTGGCACAAAATGGGTATTCAAAAATAAAATGAATGAATAAGGAGAACTAATAAGAAACAAAGAAAGACTAGTATGAAAAGCTACTCTCAGAAAGAAGGAATTGACTATGAGGAAACATATGCACCTATACTAAGAATAAACATAGTCAGAATGTTCTTGGCATATGTAACAAATAAAAATTTCAAGGTATATCAGATGGATGTTAAGTCAGCATTCTTGAATGGAGAACTAGAAGAAGACGTTTACATTGAGCAACCATAAAGTTTTCCTTTGACAGTAGAGAAGGATATGGTTTGTAGATTAAAGAAAGCCTTGTATGGATTAAAGAAAGCACCTAGAACTTGGTATACAATGTTGGATAAATACCTAGCAAAACTTGGATTTGCTAAAGGAACAACAGATATCAACTTATACTTGAAATAAATAGAAAATGGTTTATTGATAATCATTGTATTTGTTGATGATATCATTTTTGGAGGAAATGATGAAGCCAGTAAAAAATTGTCAAAAGATATGAAGAATAAATTTGTGATGAGCATGATAGGAGAAATGAAATTTTTACTAGGATTGTAAATTGTTCAAAACAAAGAAGGAATCTTTATTTCTTAGACCAAGTATTTGAAATATTTTTTGAAAAGATTTGAATTAGAAAATTTTAAACCTATTGCAAATCCTATGGTAACTGGTCACAAGTTATCAAGCAAGGATGAGACACCTATTGTTGAACAAAAGAAGTACAGATCTATGATTGGAGGATTGCACTATCTAACTCATAATAGACCAGATATAGCTAATGTGATTGGAATTGTAGCAAGATTTTAGGCTGATCCTAGAGAATATCACTATGTAGCTGTAAAAAGGATATTTAGATATCTAAAAGGGACATTTGATTATGGAATTTGATATGATAAAAATAATGATTTTACCCTTTGAACTTATACTAATGCTGATTAGGCTAGAGATATGGATGATAGAAAAAGCACCAATGAAGGAGCATTCTTTCTTGGTGGAGGGCTACTTTCTTGGCTTAGTAAGAAACAAGATTGCACTTCACAAAGTACTGCAGAGGTAGAATATATTGCAGCAGCAAAAAATTGTAATCAAGTTATAAGGATGAAGTAGATGATGAAGGACATTGGAATTACATTCAAAGAACCTATTATTATTTACTGTGATAACACAAGTATAGTAAGCATGTATGAGAATTATATTTTACATTTTAAGACTAAGCACATCTCTATAAAGTATCATGTGTTGAGAGAGAAAGTTTCAAAGAAAGAAATCAGATTGGAATATATTAATACTAAAGAATAGATTGTAGACATTTTGACAAAGGCCTTACCAAAGGACACATTTGAGTATCTGAGAGGTATGCTTGGGGTTATGCCCCTACCTAATTCTAAATAAAAGATGCAAAATTGCATCAGTCTAGGGTACATATCACCATTGTTAGACTGGACTAAATGTTGATGCTTCCTTAATGGGGGAGTATTTGTGATAAATAGAGTCAGCAAAAGACCCTTGATAATTGGTAAATGGTATGTAACAATGTCTTTAGACACTTGAGTTGATTATGGATCTATATAAAAACATTGTAAACAAATAGATAAACTTGTAGTCATGCTGATAAATTATTGTAGGTTTAAGAAATTGAACCATTTGTGTATTATCTTTGACATTGATGTCAATGGGGGAGATAGTGACATGAAAAATGCTCAATTAAGAAGAAAGTAGAACATGATGGTATTTTTGGAACATAGATATTTCTCATCTATGTTGCCATCAATGCCAAAGGGGGAGATTGTTAGCATGAATGCTGATGCTATGGGGGAGCATTGTAGAACATTGATGTGATGTTTTCATGGCTATGTTTGTCATTGATGACACCATAGTAATAAGTTTGTAAAAGACTGACAGAGCAATAGACTATGATTTTCTTATTGAGAACATTATATTACTTATGTGATGATGCATAGTTACCAGTGCATACTATAGTGTGTATTTGTTACAAAGTCAAGTACATAGAACCTGATATAATAATGTACGAAAGATATGGTTGATCTGTAGAGAACCATATGGAAATAGAGTATTAGGAAAATAGTTCCTATTTTATGATTGCTATAGTTCATTAAAATTATAGTGAAGGGTTACACAATTAAATGGAGATAGTATACTAACCATTGATGACGTTAGAGAGTGTTCATGTATGGAAGTTGCATGTGTAAAAGTTTGCGTATAACTATGAGGTAACAAAATTAATTAAATGTATATTTCATTTAATTAACATGTGGAAAGCCAACTCAAGGATTTATTATTGAGCATGGTATAAAGGAAAGACATTTTTTGTGTTTTAAATATAGAGAGTAGAGAAGACTTGTGAATTACTGAGTAGAAAAGCAATACAAAAGCATAGTAACTTACCTATGCATGTAAGTGACCTTAAGGGTTATCATTACTGAGTTTAGAGTTCTAAATCTAATTGCATGATCTGAAACTAAAGGAGTCCAATGTATTGGATAGAGGAAGAAGTAAAATCTTATTACACATCTATTATTCTGAAAGGAATAGTACCGAGGTTAGTTGGACAATGGGTTTGTTGATATGATCTTGAAGCTATTTGGACAGTGGGTTCAGCTGCCTTCTACAACTCCTAATAGGGTTGGGATCTCCTAACAACAATTCAAAGTCTCCTAATAGGGACTCTTTGTACTAAATGTTGTAATAGATTCCTAGCAGGGTCTATCCTATAACAAGGAATATTCATATTAGTACATCATTTTGTGGGCATCATTCCCACCCAAGTTTTCCCTCTAATCAAGGGCTTCCCTAGTCAACACATCTAGTGTATTTATTTATGTGCATCTCTTTATGATTGTTATTTACTTTGGTTGAATGGTCAATATTGTTTAAGAGGATAAATGTTTTAAATTGTCATATAATTGATTCACCCCTCTCTCTCAATTATATTGGTGGACTATTTTTTCTAGCAAAATAATTTTTCAATCATCAAGCCCCCTATAAATAAGAGGAAGAGGAATCTTTGAAACAAGGAAAACAACTCTAACACCAAAGAAAGGGTAAGAGTTTATAAAGTAATTTAATAATTTTCAACATAAAGAAGGGGTGATGACCTAGGACAACATCCTCTATAGAAAATATTATCCATAGTCAAAACATCTATCAATTTGAAGAAACAATATTGCAATATAAATAAGTGCCACTGAGCTAAGGAAAGCAGTTCCCTAGACAAAGAGAAAGAAGGATGAACCTTGCCCCCTAGGGAGGAAGACAAGGGATACATTTTCAAAAAAAAAATCTTAGAAAATTTATCTTGAATAAAACATAATAGAAAATAGGAAGAAATAATACAAATTAAGATAAATAAAAGGCCTAATGGATCCTAGGAGAATGGATGAAAATACCCCTTTTGCTCCCTAGTCCAAAGACAAGAGGAGAATAGATCTATATTTTATAAGAAGGAGGGGAATCCACTATATCAAAATTGTGTAGGAATTGTAAAATAGCATGATAGTGAGATATAATTCCTAAAGCAGCTCGTTCGTGAACATATAATTTGAAATGCCTACAATTAGCAAGTAAGTGTGTACTATAATAATGAAAAGGGAATTTCTACTTGGATAAGGCATCTTTTAGTATAGGTTTAATGATTTATTTTTTGGAATTCAATGATTCAACTTACACTTGTTTAACCACCTCTTTATGAATATCAGAGTTATCCAAGGTAGGTGTAGGGAGAAGTTGATGAAGAGGAGGATGATGATTAACATCATCCACCTTAACTTGAGATTTCAAACAACCAAAACCATAAATATATGGTTTAGAGGGTATATAAATTGGATACTTAATACCATGCTTATTAACTCCAAGCTCTAAAAATTTATAACCTTATTTAGTTATCATATTATATCCTTTAGTGTACATATCTTTTAAAGCTTATATGTAGGGTAATTTTTTTCATGCTCAAAAGAAAAAGTTGTATAAGATGGAATAATAGGTTTGGAAGAAGTCCTTTACCTTTTTCTTTAATATCATCATGAATAGGAGGAGAATGTAATTTAGAGAAGTCTTGCACATCTATATCTTGAATTATGCTTTGAATACCATCATAAGAAGAATGAGGATTAACAAATGGAGGTCTAGACATCAGATTAGGAATAATAATATTTATATTAGGAAGATTAGGGGATGGTGTATCATCAACCAAATCCTTCACATAATCCAAAAGAATAATAAGTCTACCACATGAATCTTTAATGAAAGTTTTGAATGTAGAAAGTTTGGAATTTTAAAATGCAAGAGTAGAAATGAAATCTAATCTTAATGCAAGAAAAGACCTAACAAATATGAAATGTAATTTAAGCAACAAAATAGGGAATCTAATTTCACAAAATATAGAGGCATAAGTGTGTCAATTCACCATAATAAATAGGAAGAAATTAGGACCTATCTTCAACCCAAATTCCCAAAAGGAATGATCCAAATTGATTAACCACAAGGAAGTGATCAATGCACAAATGGATCAAGAAAATAATATTATGAAGAAAAGATTAGATCCTATGGTCTTTTTATTTGAGAAGTATGTTCTTAAATATTGAATAAATAAATCTTGAAGTAGGATAAATCTAGAAAGTGCTGATTTCTAATGTCTGTGTATAGTTTTGGGGAATTCTACAACCTATTTTGGATTGGAAATGTCGAGATGGAGAAAATCTAGAAAAAAAATTTCCTTTTGAAGGGAGGTCAACCTTGACCTATATAGAGGGGCATAATCTTACCCCAGGTCACAATTGTGTCCCAAAAAGTTGACCTTGACTTGCACTGCTTCAACAAAAAAGGTATCCAAATTTAAACTTTAATTCATTTTTCCACACCTGTATCTACTAGAAAAATGATTTTTTTGTTTGGATGAGGGGCTTTCCTTTGTCAAACCCCTATTTGGAATCAACCTTAATAATGGAATTGAAATAAGGAATGCTAGAAAATAGTAGAAGTAAATCTAACAACGAAGCTATGATATTCAATAGATATGAAATTGCATTTGAAATGTAAACAAGTATACTGATATGAAAGATTGAACATAACATTAACAAATGTAAATAAAAACCCCCATGATTGTATGCTTAGAATCCACCTTGATATAAAAATGAATAGATCTTGAAGATAAATAAAGGATCTTAAAGGAAAATCACACCACCATGATGGCTAGATCTAGGGTTTGAATGATGATCTTGAATTCTTGAACCAAATCACTTCAAAGGCTTGATGCTTCAATCCTTGATCTTCAATGGAAAAATCAAATGCTTGAATCATAGAATTTTTAGTAGATCATCAATTCATAGAATAATTGATATAGAAAGGTAATAGTTCATTCGATATCACAATGCATCTTAGAGAAAAATGAGAGGAGGAGACTTCCTTATATGGAGATCTAGGGCACAAACTCCTAGAGAAGGCCGACATGGGAGCATTAAATTCCAATTAACCTTAACCCCTAGAAATGGACCTAGATTAAATTAAATTTAAGAGTCTACCATTCTGATACCCAAGACAACTGGCCCAAAAGTGGGAAATTTTTTTTTTGAAGCCTAATATCCCAAAACTCCTAGAAATTGAAAATTGGACTTGGGGTCAGGGATAAGGTCTACCTTGCCCTAGGTCAAGATCAAGGTCATCCTTGACCTAGGTCAGGGTTGAGGTGAACCTTGACCCAAAAAGTCAAAGTCCTCAATTTCATAGAGAAAGTTGTTAGAAATAGGTTGAAAATAGAGAGAGAGAGAAGAAAAAGAGGGGGAAAATATCTAGATCCTTGCAAAGACCCATTCATGACACTTGACATGACCCCAAACCACTTACTTGGAGGGCTAAACACTCTTAACATGGAAGTGCTTCTATTTTAAGACAATACAATAAAAATGATGAAAATATTGATGCAAAACATGATGAAGGCATATTCCTAGGTTATTCCACAAAAAGAAAAGCTTGTAAGTGTTTAAATTCTAACACTAACAAAATTGTGGAAAGTGAAAATGTGAGAATTGATGAGTTTGCATAAAACCTGTGATGGCACATGTAATGAAGAACTTGAAGACTATATTACATTCATCTATGAGGATGGTGATGCTCCTATAACTCAAAATGAAAAGAAAAATCAAGATGAAAGTTCACATCATACATGAAATGATGGAGTAAAAATGCAAATTTCCAAGTGGTAGAGAGTGTGTGTGGAGCAATAGATTGTAAATCCCAAGTCATAAATAGGCAATGCTAACCATCAGATAGTGAATGCCAAGCATTTAGAACTTGAACTAGAATCAAAACAAAGAAGAGGAAATGAGCCGAAGATTTTTTTTCCAAATGAACCTAAAGAAGGGCCACAAAGAAAGCTACCTATATTAGAAAAATATGTGAGAAGGCATCATAAACCAGATCAAATAATTGGAGATGATGAATCAAGTGTTATGAAAAAGAGAAAAATCAAAGGTGATTATGTGATTTTGATCCTAAATCAATAAAATATTCTTTAGATGATGAAGATCGGATACAAGCTATGAATGAAGAAATTGACCAGATTGAGAAAAAAATACATACCTTAGTGCCAAGACCTAAAGACAAAAATGTCATTGGGACAAAGTGGGTTTTTAGAAACAAGCTCAATAAAAATGGTGAAGTAACAAGAAAAAAAGAAAGATTGGTATGCAAAGGTTATGAACAAGAAGAAGGAGTCCACTATTTGGAAAATATCTCTCCTATGGCCAGACTTGAAGAAGTCGGAACTCTACTTGAATACTCAGCTTACAAGAATTTAAAGGTATATCAAATGGATATCAAATCTATATTTTTAAATGGTATACTAGAGGAAGAAGTATACATTGAACAACCTAAAGAATTTGTAGATCCAAACAAGAGGAACATGTTATGTAAACTAATCAAAGATCTTTATGGATTGAAGCAAGCACCAAGAGAATGGTATGAGAGGTTACATAACTATTTAGTGAAAATTGGTTTTGAGAGAACCAATGATAAAAACAATCTATACTTGAAGAATAGAAAGAACAATGAAGTACTGTTGTTTGAGATATTTGTTGCTAATATCATATTTTGAGGAAGAGAAGTATTATGTAAATCATTTGCTAAAATGAAAAAGGAATTTGAAATGTCTATGTTTGGTGAGGTAAAATTATTTATTGGATTACAAGTGTGCCAAATGAATTAATTGGTGTCATATATGGTCTATTAAATCAAGAAAATCATGGAAAATCAAGAAATATAATTGTATTTCCCAATCAACAATTGAAGCCAAGTATGTGGTAGTTGTAGTGAACTATTCAAATATAATATGGATTAAGCATTTTTTGAAAGGAATGAAAACATAGATTATAGATCCAGTAGTTATCTATTGTGATAACACAAGTGCTATTAATATTTCAATGAATCTAGTGATGCGCACTAAGTAAAAGCACATTTATATCAAGTATCACTACTTGAGAGGATTAGTTCAAGACAAAGAAGTGAAGCTAGAATATGTGAATACAAAGGAACAAATTGCTAACATATTCACTAAACCATTACCCAAAGATGCTTAGGAATATCTTAGAGGTAAATTAGGGGTCATTCCCCTAAGACTAATTAAGAAGCCAAGGTGTATTGCATCACATGTGCTCCACAACATATTTTATATAGTGGTGCAATGCAACTCTACTTTGGGACATGCCTAAGGTAAAATACTTTAGTACAATATAAAAGATCAATCATAGATAGATGAAAAGTATTAGCATTCTGAAAGAGGGAGAGATTACTAAGAAACTAAGATGAAAGAGAGATATTACTAAGAAGTCACATGAGTTATTAAGAGCATAAAGATAAACCTTAGAGGTAGAGAATCATGAAAGAGAGAAAACTAACAGAGGGAGTTTGAAAGTTTGAATGGATGAGAATTAGAATGAAACTAAGGATAGTGGTTTTTCATGGAAGTGAAATATTTTTGATGCAGGAGCATCCTGGGTGTAAGAGCAATCTTGCATCACCCAAAAATATTTTATTTTCAGTCTTTTCTATTTTAATAAGAACTTGTAGATAGGGTGCTTACTATTTATGGGAACTTGCTATTTTTAATAAGTTTATCATACAAGCTCAAAATGTTCTCATTTTCTACATGAAGGTTTAGAATTATAAGCCTACCATAAAAATCTCATTGCTTTAGCTTAAGTCTCAGAGAAGTTATTATGGATTATTGGTTGAAAATTTTGTAGAAAAATCTTTAGGCTCACCGTTGGAAGCTTTTGTAGAAAAATCTTTAGGCTCACCGTTGGAAGCCTTAGAGTGACTGGATAAGGTCTAAAAACTAGACAGAAGGGTCCTTGTGCAGATCAAAGCAATAGTTTGAGAGTTATGGCCTTCCAAAGTTGGGCTACCCAAAACTTCTAAAATAATTGTCAAAAATGTATTTGACCAACTTTGTATGTTTTTCTAGGGTCTATCAACCCTAGGTATTAAGTTTCAATGTCTAGAACCTTCCTGGGTGGCATAAAATTACCTATTTAAGAAAGGCCTGAACATTGTCTAGGACAACTTTAGGTGGTAGTTCATAGCTTAGTCTTGCATATTACTATAATGAAGGAAACCATGTGGGTTAGCATATTGTACTTTTGAATTCTATAATACCGTATTTGCAACAGAAATAAGAATTCCATATTTTGTTCTCACATTTGTTATTGTTTCTTTGTTTCTGTTATGTGTTTATGGTATTGAGGGGAGCATCCTTCACCAAGTGGTATTAGATATAGAGTTCTTGAGTGTGTGGATAGATTATCACCTATGAGCTAGTTCACACTAGGACCATAGTTTCGGCTAGGCATGTAGATAGATCACTGATTGTGAGGTAGTTTGCACTAGGGTTTTAGTGGAAGTACAAAATGCCTCCATGAAGAGAGCATGGAAGAAGAGTTGTAGGTGTTATACCTGAGGGTTTTAGAGCCCTCCAAAGACAAACATGAGCATTGGAAGAACAAATGGGTAGAGTAATGAATCTTCCCATAAGAGATTAAAGCAAGGGGAAGATAAAGTAGAAGAAAATGCTGAAGTAGAGGTAGTTCTAAACCTAGAGGAAGAGAGGATTCTTAGGGCCATGTCCAAGATTGGAAAAATACCTAAGTTTGAAGTTCCCACATTTTTGAGAAATCTTAACCTAGAGGAGTTGATCGATTGGATCAATGAACTAGAGGGGTACTTTGAGTACAAAGATATCAAGGATCCAAATAGGATCAAGTTTATGAAGGAAAAATAGCAAAGATCTAGTTGTATGAGGTTCAGTTGGAGTGAAATAGAAATGGAAAGGACAAAATTACCAGATGGGAATGAATGATAGCTAAAATAAAGCAATAATTCATTCCCGTGGATTATAAACTTGATCTATTGAAGAAAATGAAAGGATTGAAGCAAGTGGGAAAAACTATTCAAGAGTATACTGAAGAGTTCTACTGAGTTCTCATTAGCACTGGCCATGTAAAAGCTAATAAGGAGAAAGTGGCTTATTATCTTAATGGGTTAAGGTCAAGTATTCAGGACAAGTTGAGTCTAGTTTGAATGAACACTATTGAGGAGGCATACTAGTTTTCCCTAAGAGTTGAGGAGAAACTAAGCAAGAAATTTGACAATAAGAATAGTGGAAGAGGTCACAGTGGAAGATTTGGTGGATGATCTTATGGTGGCCATAGTGATGATCAAAATAACAAGGATGAGGCTAGAGGTAGTAGTTAGAATTAGAGGGGAAATAATTCCAATCATTTCCATGATTAGAACAATAGAGATTAGAGAGAAAGGGGTAGAGGACAAGGATTTAGAAGAGGAGGCTTCCATGGGAAATATTTTCACTGTGGAGAAGAAGAGCATAGAGCATTTGAATGTACCCAACACCAAGGAAGGATAGATCAAAGAATAAAAGGCCAAGACAAAGTTGCACATGTGATAAAGATGCCAAATCATCACATTCTAAAGATGCTGAAAGATGAGAACTCCTAGTTAACAAAAGAGTGATCAAAGAAGGAGGTTTTTGACAAAAGGTGTAGATGTGAAGAAAAGTGGTGTGATATGATTATTGATGGTTGAAGTACTAAAAATCCAATGTCAAAAATGATGGTCACCAAGTTGAAGCTAAAGAGATAGAAACATCCACGTCCATATCGTATTGCTTGGGTGCAAGATGACCACAAGGTCATGGTCAATGAGAAGTGCTCAATGAAGTTCAAGATTGGAAGCTACTACGATGAGGTACTATATGATATCATACATATGGAAATATGTCATATATTGTTGGGTAGGCTATGGAAATTTGATAGGAATGTTATACATAATGGGCAAGAAAATACCTACACTCTAACCAAAGATGGAGTAAAACATAAGTTGAATCCATTAAAGGAGAAAGAAGAAAAGGTATGTAGTGATGTCACAATATGTTTTGTTGATGGAAAAGAGTTTCTCAAAGGTATGATACATGAGAATATGTGTTTTTCAATAATTCCTAAAGATAGTAAAGAAGAAGTAGAGGAGGTACTTACATAAGTTGTAGATATGTTGGTAGAGTTTTTTGATATTGTATTTGATAATGTACCTAATGGATTGCCCCCAATGAGGAAGACCAATCACCAAATGGATTTGGTTCTAGGAGCTAGTTTTCCAAACAATGCAACAAATAAAATGACACCAATAGAAAGTGAAGAGTTGAACATGCAAGTTCATGAGTTGTTGCAGAAGGGGTTGATTTGAGAGAGTCTAAGTCCATGTGATGTACTAGCCATATTAGCACCAAAGAAGAATGGAGAATGGAGGATGTGCATATATTCTCATGCTATCAACAAGATCACAATCAAGTATAGGCTCCCATTGTCAAGGATGGATGATATTATTTATTTTTTGAGTGGAGCTGAGTATATCACTGAGATAGATTTGAAGAATGAGTACCATCAGATTTGTATTGGAGAAGGCGATGAGTGGATGACTAATTTCAAGATAAAAGGATTATATGAGTGGTTAGTCATGCCTTTTGGGCTAACTAATGCACCAAGCACTTTCATGAGGTTGATGATAGAGATATTGAAGGAGTTTCTAGGTAAGTTTGTCATTCTAGATGATATATTGATCTTTAGTAAGACATTAGAGAAGCATTTGATCTATATTCACAAGTTGTTTGATAAGTTGAGGGAAGAAAAGTTGTTGATAAACTTGAAGAAGTGCAATTTTGTAAAGGAGTTGGTGTACTTGGGATCTATATCTTAGCAAAAGGTCTAAAAAATGGATCCAGAGAAAGTGAAGGCTATCATTGAATGGCCTACTCCAAGAAGTGTGATAGTGGTAAGATCTTTTCATGGAATAGCTAGTTTTACATAAAGTTCACAATAGGTTTTAGTAGTATTTGTGGATCCTTGAATAAAATAATGAGAGAGGATAGGAAGGAATTTAAGTGGACTATAGGAGTAGATAAGAGTTTTAATAGATTGAACTAGAAAGTTATTGAGCAACCTATTTTAGCACTTCCCAATTTTAACAAGGTGTTTCAACTAGATATCAATGCTAGTAGTACTGCAATAACAGCTATTTTGAGCCAAGAAGGTAGACCTATTACTTATTTTAGTGAGAAGTTGAATAATGAAAAAAGAAAATATTTTTTTTACGATTAGGAATTTTATGCCATAGTTCAAGCATTGAAGAAGTGGAGACACTATCTTCTTCCTAAGGAGTTTTTTTTGTATCTAGATGATCCTAATCTTTGTGAAGTGTGGAAGATTTTTATAGAATTTGTTACACTTGACAAGACAAAGTCATTGGATTTCATGATCCAGGATAGTATGGTATTCAAAGGAAGCCAATCATGCATTCCTAGAAGTTCTATGAGAGAGAATCTCATCAAGGAGAAGCATAGTGGAGGATTGATTGGACATTTTGATAGAGATAAAAGTATAGCTTTGGTTGCTAAGAATTATTACTGGTCATAGTTGTAGCAAGATGTGAAGAAGTTTGTATAAAAATGCAGAGTATGTCAAATTGTACTAGAGAAGCCATGTGAGTATGTTAGCATGGATTTTTTTCTTGGATTACCAGGGACACAACATAGGCATGATTCTATTTTTTGTGGTGGTTGACAGGTTTTCAAAGATGACACATTTCATTCCTTGGAAGAAGACTAGTGATGTTGTTCATGTAGTAGAGTTTTTTTTCAGAGAAGTGGTGAGACCACATGGTCTACCAAAGAGTATAATTTTAGATCGAGATACCAAATTCGTTGGTTATTTTTAGCATAGATTATGGAAGAATTTGAAGACATATTTGAAGTTTAGTTCATCACATCATCCATAGATTGATGGATATATAGAAGTTGTGAATCATAGTTGGGGAAACTTGCTCAGATGTTTGGTTGGAGACAAGCCTAAAGTATGGGATATGATTTTACCATAGGTGGAATTTACATATAATAATTCTATCAATAGGAGTACTAGTAAATCACCATTCTAGATTGTATATGGGAATATTCCTAAAAAATTCTTTTGAATTGAGGTAGTTGGATAAAGGAGAGATAAGTTGTGTTGAAGCAGAAGAATTTTTTGAACATTTGAAAAAAATCCATGAGAAAGTGAGGAAGGACATCATAAAGATGAATAAACAATATAAGGCTAAGAAAGATGTGAAAATGAGGTATAAAGAATTTTAGATTGCAGATGAAGTCATGGTTCATTTGAGAAGTACATATAATAAGCTAAAGATGAAGAAGTTTGGACCATGCAAGATAGTGAAAAGGCATGATTCTAGAAATGCTTATGAAGTGGAGTTGCCTTCTAAATTGAATATTTCACCAATATTGAACATTTCAAATTTGATAGAGTATTATGAAGGAGGTGATGGAGATGAAGTTGTAGAAGCACAATGGAGTATTTTAGTAGGTAGTTTGACTACAAAAGAGATTGAGGAGATACTAGACAGTCATATTGGCAAAAGTACAAGGAACAAAACTTATGAGGAATACCTAGTAAAATGGAAAGGGAGGACAGTAGAGGATTCATTATGGCTAGCAAGGGATGAGGTTAATCATCTTGATTTTCCTCTGAACACCTAAGACATGATAGAGTCACTTCTCAAATTACCCATGTATTTGATGTAGGAACATCCTGGGTGTAAGAGCAATCTTACATCACCCAAAAATATTTTATTTTTAGTCTTTTTTATTTTAGTAAGGACTAGTAGACAAGGTGGTTACTATTTATGAGAATTTGTTATTTTTAGCAAGTTTATCATACAAGCTTGGAATGTTCTCATTTTCTACATGAAGGTTCATTTTAGAATTATAAGCCTACCATAAAAATCTCATTTCTCTAGCTTAAGTATTAGAGATGTTATCACAAATTTTTGTGGAAAAATTTGTAGAACAATCTTCAGGCTCACTCTTGGAGGCCTTAGAATGTAGGTATGAGGTTTGAAAACTTGACAAAAGGGCACTAACACAGTTCTAAGCCTATACATCATGAGCTAACATTTCTAAAAAGTGGTTATAATAGTGGATTGGAGCAACATTTCAAGAGTTATGGCCTTCCAAAGTTGGGCTACCCAAAATTTCTAAAATAATTGTTAAATATGTATTTGGTTGACTTTGTATGTTTTGTTAGGGCCTGTTGGCCCTAAGTAATAATTTTCAATGTCTAGAACCTTCTCGGGAAACATAAAATTACCTATTTAAGAAAGACCTGAACATTATCTAGGATAGCTCTAGGTGGTGGTTCATAGTTTAGTCTTACAGATTACTGTAATGAAGGCACCCATGTGGGTCAGCATATTGTACTTGTGAATTATGTAATTTTGCATTTGTAGCATAAATAAGAAGTCCATATTTTGTTCTCACAATTTTTTTTGTTTCTTTATTTCTATTATGTGTTTATGGTATTAAGGGGAGCACCCTTCATCACTTTTGGATTGTATGGTAACTAAATTATTGTTAGTACCTTAGATATTTGAGATGTTTCCATCAATGCAAAAGAGGTAGATTATTGGAAACTTACAAATGGAACAATTATCATTTTGCCATTGATGTCAAATCTATGGAAGATACACATTGCTGCCTAATCTAGATGTCATATCTATTTGATTGATGAAAAGGATTTGAGAGTTACTCATAAGTATAACACCTAGAGGAAAGGTTGAATTTATAAAAATAAAGTTAGAATGTATAGCTTATTAGATAGTATATGATAAAGAAAAGTAATTGTTTATGTCAAGAAATCTAAGCCAAGTAGAGAAAAAGAGAAAATACTAACTAGTGCTAAGTAATACTATCGTCAACCAACTCATAGTTAGTGCCAAGAAAATATAGTGTTGACTGAACATTAGCATCAACTGAACAAGTTAGTTAATGCCAAGCTAGAAAACTTAAACAATGATTGAGTATTTTAGCATTGATTGAGTGTTAGAATTTAGTGATTTTTGAGTGATAGTAAAAGATCAAATTCAAAGTAATAATTAGATAAAGCCAACTTAGTTAATTTCTTGGGAGATGTAAAACATTTTGAAGATTATATTGAAGATTTTGATCATTAAATTCAATGTGGTGATTAGGTAAATACCTAACATAAGAATTCTAGAGAAGTTTCTAGATTATGATCAAGAAGTTGTATAGATACATTGAATTGAGTTGAATCTGATCATAAACCCTAAGATCTATGGTGGATGTAGAAAAAGGTAGAGCACATATTTCCTATTTAAGGTGATATAGAACCAAAAAATTGGAGCCAAGTCTAGCCCCAACCAATGTATGTATGATTTTGTATGTGAAGGAAGTCATACATAGTAAGGTTGATAAGAAAAATAGAAGTGGGTGAATGTGAAGCTAAAGAGACATCTTGCAAATGCTATTTTTGATAAGTGAGTTTAAGTAGAATGCTTAAGTGATGATGAGAAGTGTAGATTGATTGCTTGAAGGGTGTCCAAGTATATCAAGATCAAGGATGACAATAAAAGGCTTATCAGTGAACCAACTTGAGGACCACACATAGATCTAAACCAACAAGAGTGACTTGTAATCACATAAATCAAAACCTATTATTTTATTTATTATCATTGTACATAGTTTGTATTGAAATCATTTTAATAGAGGTTGACTTAATAGTCATTGGAAGACTTAATAGTTTGTGTAAATCCTTTAACTAGGTGACATTCTAAATGGAATGATCAAAGTCCTCTTACAAGGCCACTCCTAATAGGGTGATTAAATCCTCTAACCATGTCACATTTAATAATATTTATTTTAACCATTAACATGGTTGGCTCCTAATAAAGCTTAATTCAAAAGAGTGAAAAAGAGTGAGATGTTGCTGGTTTTTCCCAAATTGGGTTTCCATGTAAAATTCTTCTGTCAAACTGTGATGAATTCTTTATGATTGTTTTACATGTGATGATGTTTTCACTATGAAATAAAAGTTATGTTTATAATAGTTTTATAGTAGTGATCAAGCAACAACATGATAAGAAGGATCAACCAAACATTGATGTGTTTGATGTTTAATTTTTCAAATGGTACATATAGACCTTGAGTAACCAATTCACCCCCCCCCCCCCCCCCCCCCCCCGCTTAAAATTTCTAAAACTTTCCCTCATTTCTTTATAAAGCATGATCATTATTCCTAGTGTTACATGATCTTGAATGCAAACTTTGGGGTGAAATTACACTTTAATCCTAAAAGTTCATTTAGAAAAGAAGATATTGAAAGGAATTTATAAAGTTATGTAGATGTTAAATATGGTTATGTAAGTCTTGAGATGCATCAATGTATTTATTATATTTATATATCATAATTTATAAATTAGTACATACTAATGTCCAAAAAAATATTAATAAAATATAGGTTGGAGTTATGAAGTTTGAAGTGATAGAATGTAGTGGTGAAATCATTATTCTTTTGTTAGAGTGGGGTTTCTGTTGCAGCAAAAGATAGATTTGTCAATGCTCGATACAAAAACTCTACTTATAGTACATAGGAGGGGGTTAATCCATTGTGATCCATCCTAAGGGGAGCATTGAAAAAATTTCTAACAATCTCCTCCTCAACATTGCCTGAGGGTCTGAGGGTTTGAACCTGTAACCAAGCTTTGGTACCACTTGATAGAGTGGGGTTGTCATTGCACGAAAAGACTAATCTATCAATGCTTGATATGTCCAATCAAGTTATAGTACATAGGAGGTGGTTAAACCCTTTTTATGAATCTCAAGGGGAGCATGAAACAGATTTCTAACATCTTTTTCTCTCTTGATTCTTGTTAGAGCATTATTAATTGGTTGCTATACTAAAATCTATACTGGCATCAACTCAACTACATACTTTAGTTTTTTGATTGAGATTGTTAAGAAGTGAAATCCAAGCATTTCTCTCTCCAACATTAGGCTATTGTTGACCTTCCAAGTGAAGGTTTAGTTATATATAATGAATTTCAATAATATCACTCATTATTATTAAAATATATGTTCATATCTACATCTATATAGCAATAAAGGAATTCCCTACTCTTATAAAGTGAATATGGACATATATACTGAGCCACTATAAATTCATTGTCTCTAATTTTATGTATCATCTTCTTACTTATTGATTTCCTTCAATTTATTTCATTTTTTAATCCTCCTAAAAAATAGCTAAGTACATAACTACTATTTTTTTAAGGATTTTGAAAACCAATCAGAAAAGAATTAAAAAAGATTTTTGTTAGTTTGTTCAATATTTCTTTTTGTTAGGAGAAGGTGTTGTAATTCCTTGCATGCCTGATTCCCTTAAATTACTAACTAATTCATCAAAAAATTATATAGATTTGAATTCTATTTATGAGCACTATAAATAATCCTTTGCTCTTTTGCCTACACTAAATACATGCTACTAATAGTTTATAAAATAAAAACTTCCAGTAATGTAAATAATACATCATCATACTTTCAACTATATGTTAGCATGAATGCTGATGATACTAGTTTGGGGGAGTATCCTAAGTAATGGAGAGAATTGATATGCTGCATTCATGGATGTATTTGTTATAGATGTCAATATATTATGTTTCTATAAATATTGGCTGAGTAGCAGACATAGATATTTATGGTATAAACAATAGTTTGATTGTCTCATGATGCACAGTTATGGACATGTTTGGCATAGTGTCCTGATGACATGTCAAGTGTGCAAAGTCTAAGTCAAAGATGTATATAAGTTGTACATGATTTATAGAGAGCAGTTTAGAGAGAAATTATTTGGAAATTAGTTCTTGATGTTTGTTAGCTATCTTAAATTTGAGATACAGTAAGAAGATGCACAGCCTGAAAGTGATAAAGAACAACCTATTGGTGATGTTAGCAAGTGTGCTAGCCCTAGTATTACACGTTTGAAGTTTTGTATAGATTGTGAGACAACATTGCTATTGTAATTGTAATTAATTAATTATCTTGTCATAATTGATTGGAAAAGCCTCAAAGCTGACTCAAGGAATTATTTTGAAGATATGGTATAAAGGAAAGATACTTTCCTCGTTTGAAAAGTGTGTGTGATTATAGAATCAAGTGCAAAGTGTGAAAATGAGTAGAGTGTTTGAGGAATGTGTGCAAACAATCCAAAAGATTATTGAATGTGATTTTTTTAATCTGGTTACCATTGGAGTTGATGAAATCCAACTGCAAAGACACCCAAGATCACCTGCATGTGAAAACTTGTCAAAGAGAAGTCAAGGAGAGAAGAGCATGGAGCAAGGGAAAAACCCTAAATGGACATGAGAGACAACAAGTATGCAAAAATAATGAAATTGTATTTACAATGAAATGTGATGTAATACAATGAGGGAGAGACCACTTATAAAGGCCTCAAGGAATCTCCTAGAAAAATCTAGAAGATGCTAGGAGATAAGTGTGACTACTAAACATACATCCACATGAGGTGGAAAGTCCTCGAACAAAGTGAGAGGATAAGTATGACTTAGGAGAGAACAAAATCTCGTATTGTCAACAACTTATAAAAAACTCCTAGACTACAACTAAATAGTGAATGCATTTACCTAAGTAAGCTTAAGTAATAGAATAAATAATAAATAATAAATTATTTAATCTAACACCCCCCTTAAGTGCAACTTAGAGAAATGCCTTAAGCTCACAAAACTAAGATGAATACAAAATGCAGAATGGGTCCCAAAAACAAGGCCATGTTAGGTACCCATGTACAATGCAAAAGATGTAACCTTTGAAAATGGGAAAGAGAGAAAACCACGTGGGAAAAACCCTCCCCCAAAAAGAGGTGAGAACCTAGTGAAGAACTGAAGAAGCCTCCAACTAGGGAAATGTCCCCTAAAATAGGAACAAGAAGTGATCATGAAGAGCATCATTGAAGCTTGAAGAAGCCACAAAATTTTCCAACAGAAAGAAAAATATTGATCTGAAGAACCTCCATGTAAGAAGAAGGCACAAACCGAGCATGTCTATATGGTAGATGATCTATCTCACCAAAATGCATAGGTAGCTAGACACTGCAGTCACCTTGTATGTAGGATCAACCACTAAATACATAGTTCACACTATCAAACCATCAAACCATGGATCCATTAGAACAAAAAAATAACCCCCCCTTTATGCAGACGAAGTGAGATGAGATGCAACTGAGAAGGTGGGACAAATTCTGCTATAGACAAACCAAGAATGACAAGAGAGGGAAAGAGGTACAAACACCTATAAAGACATGATCAAAATGACTTTGCATGGGGCTAATGTCATGGAAGGGACACTCACTTGAAAAAGGGAGAAGGCCTAAAATAGCAAATAACTATCCCCCCCATGGTGCTTTATGAAAATAGTGCAGGTACAACTATCTCAAAATAATGTTCATGACCCCTAAAATGTGAGAGTGGCACTTTATTTTAGCATGATACATAAAAGTGCTTCAAAATGATAGCTATAATGAATAAAACTAAAAACAAGCTACAACAAAATAAAGTACAACCCAAAACAAAGGAAACCATGCTAGGAAAATGATCCGTGGACCTAAAACACCCAAGATAGCCACCATATAGAAAAAATGCCAAAAACATGATAGAGAGCATGGGCCTAAATCTAAGGAAAATGACTACATTTTTTAAAAGATGATAGAACCAACTTTCGAAAAATACAACATTTTCAAAAAACTAACATGGGATGCAAAAGACATGCAAGCTGGAGGAAAAAATAGAACTTCAAAATTTAACTGAAAAAATAGGCAATAAAAATGAATCAAAATCTAAAAATGCCTACACCAATGTCTTTTTCTTAGAACTAGCTTTTCGGTGCTTCTTTTGGATCGGAAAAATACCTTCGTATGCTGAAGTTATGGCCAAAAAATTGCAAATAGGTTTAAAATTAACCCTGGAGATGTGCAAGCAAGGTATGCTAATGCAGTACCAATGTCATGCTGATGTTAGCAAATCACTAGTTTAAATTTGACAGTTTAATGGCCATTGCAGCAAAAAGGCCACGTGGCAGTGCCACATGGACGCCACATGGTAGGGGCCACATGGAAATGTACCGCGTGGCAGCCTTGGCACATGTTTCAATGGGATTGGTGTTGTCAAATTCCATGTGGGTACTGTGCTATAAAATCTTGTTGACTATCCTTGCTAAGGTGTCTGGGCTGAGCTTAGTAGGAGGTGGAGGAATGGTGGGATAGGTAGTGCTGCCTCGATTGAGCAGAAAGGAGGGTGGCTCATCGACGGAGGCTAGGCTACTATGCTACTACTGCAGTGCAACCGACTATGGCCATTATGGGTGGTGTGGTAGTGGCTGCCTGATGGCGCTATAAATTTTTAAGATAAAAGTGTAATAAATGCCCAAAAATCATTTGTATAGTCCATACAATAGCCCTAGAATGATTTTTTTTTGCCTCCCAGAGCCCTGTGTTCAAAATAGATGAATTTTATATGGATCCTAGCTGAAAAGTACCTTTTGAACCAAATGGTAGCATCTGTTTGGGTCCAATGTGCTCTAAAAATTTGTTGTTCCCTCGATTTGAAGAAAAAATGCATAAACAAACTAGAGTTTGTGACTTCAAATCACAGCTTCAAAAATCTTTCAACCAAGTGGCAACAAGAAGGCTCTGATACCATATTGGAGTTGATGATATCCAACTTCGAAGATGCCCAAGATCACTTGCATGCAAAAACCTATCAAAGAGAAACCAAGAAGAGAAGAGCATGGAGCAAGGAAAAAACCCTAAATGGACATGAGAGACAACAACTATGCAAAAATAATGAAATTGTATTTATAATAAAATGTGATGTAATACAATTAGGGAGAGACTACTTATAAAGGCCTCAAGGAATCTCCTAGAACAAGCTAGAAGATGCTAGGAGATAAGTGTGACAACTAAGCATACATCCACATGAGGTGGAAAGTCCTCAAACAAAAAAAGAGGATAATATGACTTAGGAGAGAACAAACTCCTGTATTGTCAACAACTTATAACAAACTCCTAGACTACAACTAATTAATAAATGCATTTACTTAATTAAGCTTAAGTAAAAGAATAAATAATAAATAAATAATTATTTACTCTAACAGTTACAAGATTAGAAGGAGTAGAGGTCTGGCTGATAGGATAAAAGAAGAGGAAGGAATTTCATTTAATTTCTATTATTTTGTAAGGAATAATATAAATATCATTTGGATGGTGGGTTAATTGGTCTTTCCCTTGAAGCTATTTGGGCGGTGGGTCCAGCTATCCTCCACAACTCCTAATAGAATTGGCACAATTTCTAACAAGGTTGGAATCTCCTAACAGGGATTCAAAGTCTCCTAACAAGGACTCATATGTACTAAATGTATTCATACACTCCTAATAGGGTGCATCCCCTAACAAGGAAAATTAATATTAGTACATCATCTTGTGGGTACTATCCCCACTGGGGTTTTCCCTATGATCAAGGGTTTCCCTAGTTAATATATCTGGTGTTATAGTGTATGAGTATCTTTTTGTTGTTTCTGATTATATTGATCATATGGTTAAAGTTTATTAAGGTTTCTAATTGTGATATTAGTTGGATAAGTGATTCACCCCCCCTCTCAATTATATTGGTGGACTATATATTCTAACAATTGGTATCAGAGCATCAGGTCCTTGAAGGATAAGCTTAATAGATTTGGGAGATCAATGGAATTTTTTTTGAGATAGGATAGTCCTAGATTTGATGGGGCCAACTATGATAGTTGGAAGGAGAAGATGAAGACTCATTTGTTGTGCATGGGTCTAGGTTATTGGATCTTGACAAAGAGTGAGAAGATGAGTGTGGAAGAAGAACAACTTGAATTATGCATTGAAATAGAAAGAGATTTATTCATGTGTAACATGAGAGCTAGAGAAGCTCTACTATGAGCTCTTCTAGAGAATTAATATAGTCAGGTAAAGTTAGTTCAAACATCTAATGAAATTTGAAAAGAATTAGAACATACTTTTGAAGGTGATACACATGCAAAAAGAATGAGATTGTAGAATTAGATATGTGCATTTCAAGATGCTAAGATGATGGAAGATGAATATGTAAGAAGCTATATTGGTAGAATATTAGATATTGTTATAGGGATTTGGTCTCTTAGTGGAACCAAGGAAGAAGATGAAGTAATATGGAAGATCTTGAAAATTTTGATGCCACCATTTAGTGAAGTTTCTCAGATGATTCAGCTAGTAATGCCCTACACTAAAAATTTCACAAAGGAAATGTTTCTTGGAAGATTTAAATTTGCAGAAGTAGATTTGAGACAATCTGGAGATCTAGCTAGAGTTGAAATAGATTTCAGTGCCTTGAACATTTGACCTAATTTGACAAGGAGTGCAAGCACACATGGAGATTTTATTAGACGTAGCAAAAAAATTGATGAAGATAAGAAGATTGAGGAAGGAATAACCCTTCTTTTCAGAAGAGAATGAAATGGTAAGAAAATCTTTAAATGTTGGATTTGTGATGAATTTGGTCATTATGCATCTAAATTTCCTAAAAGAGAGAAAAAGTATAAGGGAAAGTTTAAGCCTAGTAGAGATAGAAGCTAATTGTATGCAAATGAAGATGAAGAATCTGATGAGAATGGTCAAAGTGAAAGTGATGATGAATTAGGATTTGTAGCTATCAAGGAAGATGATCTTGAAAGAGAAATTAGAGAAGAGCTCTAGTTTCCCAAGTGGAAAATAAATTAGATTGGATAATTGACAATAGTTGTTCACATCACATGACTAGTGATATGAATAAGTATGCTAAGATAAGGAATCATGATAGAGGTATTGTTAGAGTTGGTAACAATGTAGCTTGTCATATAATAGGAATTGGATCCATTACTCTTGATGGTAAAACTAACACCGATGATGTTTATTTTGTTGGTGGATTGAAGCATAACTTGTTGAGTGTTTGACAGTTGGTAGAGAAGGATTATTACTTGCAATTCATTGAGAAGACCAACATTATCAAAGATAGAGATGGTAAGCTAGTTGGAATAGGCACAAGATCCAGAGGTAATGTATTTCAGTTGAATCCTATTGAAATGACATATTTGGTAGCTAAAGTGGACAAAAATTGGTTGTGGCATAGAAGATTATGTTACATAACATTTTATAATATTATAAAGGTTAGTAGTACATTTCTATTGAAAAAATTGCTTAATATTACAAAGCCTACTAATGTTATTTGTATAGAATGTATTTTGGCTAAACAGAATAAAGTATCATTTCCTAGCAAGAAGTTCACTACCACAGAGAAGCTAGAGATCATTCATGTAGATCTAAGTGGTCCCCATAAAACAAGATGATTCTATGGAAAAAGGTACTTTATGATTTTCATTAATGTTTTTACTAGAATGATGTGGGTAGCATTTGTTAAAGAGAAATCTAAAGCTTTTGAGAAGTTTAAGATATTTAAGAATAGAGTTGAGAATGAATCTGGTGTTAAGATAAATTTTTTTAGAATAGATAGAGGAGGAGAGTTCACCTCTAGAGAATTTAACACATTTTGTGAAGAGAATGAAATTAAAAGAAACTATCCTCACCTAGAACACTTGAGTAGAATGAGACTGCTAAAAGAAGAAATAAGTCAGTAGTAGAGGCAAGAAGAGTGATGTTGTTTGAGAATGATGTATCTAAGAAAATTTGGAGAGAAGTAGTCAATACAATAGTGCACACTTAGAATAGAGTAAAACTTAGAAAATGTATGAAAAAGACACCTTATGAACTATGATTTGGTCATTCACCATCAGTTAAGTATTTCAGAATATTTGGGAGAAAATGTTATATTAAGAGAGATGACCACATTGGTAAGTTTGATCCAAGAAGTGATGAAGGTATGTTCTTGGCTATTCATTAAAAAGAAAGGAATACACATATTTTAAATATAGAACTAAGACAATAGTTGAATGTGAAAATTTAAGGATTGAAGAAAAGCTTGGAAATAAATAAAAGATGGTAGATTATAATTCATATGAAGAAGAGGATAATTCTGGAATTGTTAGTGATGTGACAACCAATCTTTCTCTCCAACTCAAATAACTTTAGGGTCTCCACTAGGTCGTTTACTTGACCAAATAGGGTTTCTATAACACCTTCTGCCTCCAAGGATTCTATCAAAGATATCCTACTCCTTCAACTAGTGCACATCAACTAGTTAGTACAAGCTTGCTCATAACTTCACAAATACACAAATATACCCCCAATGCTAATTCAATATGCCATATGATGAAATGGATACCTAGGCATGCCTTAGGTCACTTATCAACATTCCAAACCCCAAAAAAGTAAAAAACCCTATTCAAGTTGCTATCCACAGGTCAATTTGTACTCAGTTGCTTGGAAAAAGGCTATAAGAATTAGCTCTCCAAACCCATTAAAACTGAGATATCTTGAAAAATCCCTTAACAAGGACCAAAATAAATCACCTTTCTAGATACCCTTCTTGGGATACTTTAATATTTTGGAATTCTTAACCCCCTTACTTGTCCCTACTTCCCAAACACAATTTTAGGCTTAATTTAAGGGTTTTAAGGGTTTTGGTGCTATTTGGGTTTTAAATCTCCTTAAAGCCCTTATCAAGACTCCTCCTTTGGGTTGGAACTATCCCTCACCATATAATTACTCACCAAATTCTTGGATTGGAGTATCTATACTTCCAATCCACGCCAAATGTTCTTTTTCAAATTTGTGATCCCTAACTAGACATGGTTTGCTTGCCTAGGGAATCACACTAAAAATGCTTTCTGTGCTTCCCATGGGATCTCCTTTTCTATAAATTATGTACAAGGAGTCTAATTCCAAGTCCCAAAAGGCCATACATTTCATATGGTGGGAGATGGCCCTAAGACCCAATATTATGCTAGCTACCCTGATGAGAACAACAAATTGTTGGACGACAAAATAATTTATCTAAGCACTACAAACCATTTGAAACAACAAAAAAAATAAATAAAAAATGAAGGAAAATATACACTAAAACTTCCAACTTAGAAAACCCTAAGTATAATTTTTACAAAGCATGAAAAGAACACTCAAAGCAAGAAACTGTTGTATTAATGAAAATGCTAATTACAGTTAGTACACTGCCATTTCTCCCTCTTCTAAACTCTTGAAAAGGTTGAGTTTTGAATTATATAGGCTTGGAATGTAAATTTACAACTAATTTAAGTGGTTTAAGGGATACCAAAATAAAATTTCTCTTCTTGCATAAAAGTTGCAAAAGTTGTCAATGACAACTTTGCAAGAACTGAGAATTTTTTTGCAATTTTGCAAATTGTCTACCCAAAATTGCTCTACTTGCTACCAAACTTCCAAAAGGTCTAATATCGATAAAAAATACCTAATAAGTACCCTAAAACACTTTCTTTCCCTATTTTGCCCTCAAAACCCAAAAATGCCATATTGAGCAAAATGAGCACTTTTTGAGCAATTAGGAGAAATAGTGCATTGTGAGACTCTTCAAACCTATTTAACCTCACCTTAGGACCAAGTTGATCATAATATTACTCTATTTATGTGGTTATAATCACTACAAGAAGAAAACACCAAAGAATCCCTAGGTCTACCCTCAGCCTACCTAGATGCTCTTGCACCATACTCCCCCCATCAAAAAGACTAAGTCACACCTAATGGAAACATGTCTAAGGGTATTTAAAGCTTCTTGAAATCTATTTGAGAAACCCAAGTAGCCTCTAAAATTGGCTTACCCTTCCATTGGATGAGATGCTCCATATACGCCTTGTACCTTGTAGACTTCTTAACCCTTGAGTCTAACACCTTCTCTGTAGTAGGTTCAAGGTCATCATGAACATCTAGAATGATATGAGGTAAGGTACCTTTGTATTCCACCAAGTCTTGCACATTAAAAAGAGGGGATATGCCTAAATCTGAATAGAAGTCTACCTTTTAGGCATTTTCTTCATATTTTGCCAGGATTTTTCAAGGGACTACTCTCTTTATCTATAGCTTCGTGGGTACCCCCTTTTGAAGCCTTGCTTTATTGAAATGGACCATGACATAGTCACCAACAATAAACTGAACATTTGTCCTCTTTTCATCCACTTTGGCCTTGAGTTTTTGAGTGTTATCTTGGATGGTCTTGTTGACTTTTTCTTGAATCTCCTTCATGGTTTGAAAAAATTCTTTAGCTTGACCACTTCTCTGATCCATATCACCAAGATATCTCAATTCACATACACCCCTTGGATGTGTTCTATAAACTATCTCAAAAGGACTCTTTCCAGTTGTCCTATTCTTGCTATCATTATAGGCATACCCTACTTGTGAAATGATAACATCCCAACTTTGATCATATTCATTAGTTAGGAACCTTAGAAGGTTCCCTAAGGTCCTATTCACCATTTTAGTTTGACCATTAGTTTGGGGATGATAAGATGAACCAAATGATAGGTTTATACCAACCTTTTTCCACAAGGTTTACCAAAAATGGCTCATAAATTTAACATCTCTATTTGACAAAATGCTTAATGGGAGTCCATGAATCTATAAAACCTCCTAGAAAAATATATGGGCAACATGACTAGAATCATTAGTTTCCCTACATGGAATGCATTGCCCCATTTTGCTAAATCTATCAATAACATAAATGCTATCATACCCTTGCTTGGTTTTTGGTAAACCTACAACAAAATCCATACTTGGATAATCCCATGGCCTATTTGGAATTGGCAAATGCTGATATAGACCTACATTGCTAATTCCTCCTTTGGATTTCAAGTACACCATGTAGTGCTCCACATACTTGGTTACATCTGTTTCTAACTTTGGGCAAAAATAAAACCTTTGCACTAGTTTTATGGTTTTGATGATGCCAAAATGACCACTTAGGCTACCATTATGCTTCTCCTATATTAGGTTCTCTCTCAAGTAACCCCTTGGCAAACACAACTAGTTACTCTTGAATAGAACCCATTCTACAAGGTATATTCTAAAGATTTTCTATGAAATTGATTCTCAAAATCCATGCATACCTTTTAGGGTTTAGTAAAGTCCTCATCTTCTTTGTAAAGATTCAGAAAACTCTATATTCCGATGCTTTGGACTTGAATCTCTTGGACTATCATGATCCTTCTACTTAGTGCATCTACCACCTTGTTCAACCATCCCTTCTTATGCTTGACTATGAAGGTAAAAGCCTGCAAGTACTACATCCACTTAAAGTGTTTATTGTTGAGCTTCTCTTGAGTGTTGATGTATCTAAGATCTTGATTATCTCTAAACAAAGAACATTATTTGGTCAAAAAATATATTCTCCACTTCCTAAGACATTGAACTAAGGAATAGAGCTCTAATTCATAGGATAAATACTTCTTATTGGCCACATTAATCTTCTCACTATAAAAAGCCACTAGTCTACCTTCTTGACTCAAAAAACCACCTACTACTAAGCCACTTGCATCACATTCTAAGGTGAACAATTTCTCAAAACTAGGCAATTGTAGGATAGGTTGAGTAGCTACTTGTTTCTTCAAAATTTCAAATGAATTTTCAACGTCTAAGGTCCACTTAAACTTAGACTTGACTTGACCCTTTATAGCATCCAACAAGGGTGCACAAATACCACTAAAATTCCTAATGAATTTCCTATATAATTGAGACAAACCATGGAAACTTCTTACCTTATTAGATTTGGTAGGTGTTGGCCAATATAGTATAGCAAAAATCTTCTCCTTTTCCATATTTAATGTGCCTTTAGATACCACAAAGCCTAGGTACACAAGCTCTTCTTTGAAGAAGTCACACTTCTCCAAATTTATGGCTAGCTTCTCCTCATGAAGCCTCTTCGAAACTGCCTCAACATGCATGATATGCTCTTCTCTAGTCTTGCTAAAAATAAGTATATCATCTAGATATATAACTAAAAATATGCCTATAAATCCTTGAACACTTTATTCATGAGCCTTATGAATGTGCTCGGAGCATTGGGAAGACCAAATGAGATTACAAGCCATTCATAAAGACCATCAGTAGTCTTAAATATTGTTTCCTATTCATCTCCCTCCTTTATTCTAATTTTGTGGTAACAACTCTTCAAGTCCAACTTAGTGAAATATTTTGCTCCTCCAAAGCAATCCATGAGATCCTCAATCTTAGGTATGGTAACTATACTTGATTGTGATCCTATTTATGGCTCTTAAGTCTATACATAATCTCCATTTTCCTCCTTTCTTAGATGCCAACACAATAGGAATTGCACATGGGCTTATGCTCTTTTCTATCAAGCCTTGATCCATCAATTCTTGTACTTTTCTTTCCAATTATAAGTTCTAATCTAGAGTGAGTTTTTATGCTTCTTTATTAGGCAAGGAATCACTTGGAACAAAGTCAATTTGATGACTAATAACTCTCCTAGGAGGTAGAGTAGCTAGAGTACCATCAATCAATATGTCCTTATACTTTTAAGGCAATGTTTGGACTTCAACTAGTAAGGGTTCCTAGGCTACATTTTGCTTTGCTTCAAACTTTAGCACTACTATAAAACTTTGACATTCCTCATCCTTGAGGATTTTAACAAACTCTTTCCCACTACAAAAAAACACTAGGCACTTTGGCTTGTGTTTCCTCCCCTTCCAATAAGGACATAATTTTGAAGGTCTTTCCTTCCTTCTTACAAGTTATGGTATTTTATCTATTATCATATACAACTTCCCTATCAAATTGGAAAGGCCTACCTAGAAAGAGATGACAAGCATCCATAGGTAAAACATCACACAACAATTTGTCCTTATATCCTGCTATAGAGAATTCCATCCAAGTTTGCTCATTCACCAAGATGCTTTGTACCTTGTTAAGCCAAATAAAATTATAAGGGTTTTCATGAGGTATCTTCTACAATTTTAACTTAGTAATAGCCTCCTCTAATATTACATTATTAGTAGAACTTGAATCAACCACCACTTTGCATACTTTTCCTAGGATTTTGCATTTTATCGTAAACAATGACCTCCTATATTTAGGTTCATTAGGAGCTAGTTGTTTGATAAAAAATATCCTTAACATGAGGTTATCACCTTTCTTAGATTCAATGTGATCTAAATTATATTCTTTTTTGCAGTCCTCTTGCACATATACCATTCTTTTGTCTTGATTTGAGGAATAAGATTTGTCTAGGCATCTATAGGCTAGATGACCCAACTGGCCACAATTATAACATTTCATACTTGCAAAGTATGAATTGGATGTGCTTGATCCTCTCCCTCTATTTGATCATCCTTGGTTTCCTCTCCCTCTCTTTGATTAAGTTTGGTTGCCTCTCTCTTTATTGTAACCACCTCTTAAGGAGTTATCACTAGGTTTCTCTGTGAACTTGCTTTATCCTTGATTGTTTTGCTCACTTCCACTACTTTGGTAGCCTCCCCTTTGTACTCATTAATTTCTTCCCTTACCTCTATCCTTGAAGTTATAATCTCATTTCCTTTGGTTCTTTCCCTCTACCTTTAGAGCTAGCTAATGGAATCTTTGAACTATGGTAGGTACCCACAAATTGAGCTCTTCCTAGATGTTCCACTTTAAACCACCTAGATATCTTGCCACTTTGATTGGCTTATCTTCTTGATATTTAAATCTTAGATATAACTTCTAAAATTTCTCAGTATAAGAGGTTACATCTAGATTTTTTTTCTTCAGTTCTTGCCTTCTTTTGTGGAGCTTGATTTAAAGGTCTTCAAGGAGGTAGTTATCCTTCACTTTAGTGACCATAACCTTCAAATTAGCTATAGGAGTCTTACCCATGCTGATTCTTTTATCTTATAGGTATTTCCACCATGTTAGAGATGAACCTCTAAGCCTTTTTTGAGAAACTTTAACCTTTTGTGCCTCTGATACCACCTCACACTCAAAATGGTTCTCCATGTCATATATCCAATGCTTGACTGCATCAATATCCATCTTCCAAACAAAAATTGGTGTGCACCTTCCAATTATTTTTGTCCTAGGTCTTTAATAGCCTTCAAGAAATGCTCTTCATTCAAGACAGGGTTAGGTTCTAGGACTACATCCTCCTCTGCTACCTCTTTACCCTTCTCAAATTCTTCTTCTTCTTTCCTCCTAGCTACTTTAGCAAATGCATGTAGTTGCATTTTTACACCTGCAAGGGACTCTTACAAAATTTTGTTATTCTCCCTTTGTTCATTAGCTTCCTTGGCTAGTTCTACATTTGTCACCATGCTAGTTTCACCTACTAACTCTCCAATAGCTGTAGACATCCACCAACTTTTCCCAAGTCTTTAACTTTCTTTGATGTGACAACCAATATTTCTCTCAAACCCCAAGCACTTTAGAGTCTCAACTAGGTCATTTAATTGACTGAATAGGGTTTATATCACACCTTATGCCTCTGATGATTCTATCAAAGAGATCCTACTGCTTTAACTAGTGCACATCAATTGGTTAGTACAAGCTTGCTTATAACTTCACAAATACACAAATATAACCCCAATGCTGATTCAATCTCCTATATGATAAAATGGATACCTAGGCATGCCTTAGGTCACTCATCAAAATTACAAACCCAAAAAAAGTGCAAAAACCTATTGGAGTTGCTATCCATAGGTCAATTTGTACTTAGTTGCTTGGAAAAAGGCTATTAGAATTACCCCTCTAAATGCATTAAAATTGAGATATCTTGAAAAATACCTTAACAAGAATAAAATTAAACTACCTTTCTAGATACCCTTTTGGAATACTTGAATATTTTGGCATTCTTAAGCCCCCAACTTGTCCATATAGCCTAAACACAATTTTAGGGTTTTAAGGGTTTTGGTGCTATTTGGGTTTTAAACCTGCTCAAAGACCTTATCAAGACTCCTCCTATGGATTGTGGTTATTATTCACCATCCACTTACTCACATTTTCTTAGATTGGAGTATCTACTCTTCCAATCCACTCTAAATGCTCTTTTTCAAATTTGTGATCCCTAACCAAACATGGTTTGCTTACCTAGGGCATCACACTAAAAATTCTTTTTGTGCTTCCCATGGGACCTTCTTTTCTATACATAATGTACAAGAAGTCTAGTCTTAAGTCCCAAAAGGCTGTACATTTCATACAGTGGGATATGGTGCTAAGACCCCATTTTATGCTAGTTGCCATGTTTAGAACAACAAACTGCTGGAACACAAAATAATTTATCTAAGCACTAAAAAACCTTTGAAAAAAGAAAAAAATACAAAAAATAAGAAGGATAATCTACACTAACACTTCCAACTTAGAAAAACCTAAGTCTAATCTATACAGAGCATGAAAAAATACTCAAAGCAAGAGACTTATGTATTAATGAGAATGTTGATTATAGTCTGTACACTATCATTTCTTCCTCTTCCAACCTATTGAAAAAGGTTGAGTTTGGCCTTATATAGTCTTGTAGTGTGCATTTGAAACTAGTCTAAGTTATTGAAGGGCTACAACAAAAATTTTTTTCTTCTTGCATAAAAGTTGCAAATGTTGGCAATGATAACTTTGCAAGAAATGAGCAATTTTTTGCAATTTTGCAAATTGTCTACCCAAACTTGCTATGCTTGCTACCAAACTTTAAAAAATGGCTAATATGGATGCAAAACACCTAATAAGGACCCTAAAACACTTTATTTCCCTATTTGGACCTCATAACACAAAAATGCCCTATTGAGCCAAATGAGCACTTTTTGAGCAATTAGGAGCAATAGTGCATTGTGGGACTCTTCAAACCTATTTAACCTCACCTTAGCACCAAGTTGATCCTATTATTAATATATTGATATGGATAGAATAAATAAAATTCAAAAACACCAAATAAACCCTAGGCCTACCCTTAGCCTACCTAGGTTCTCGTGCACCAGTTAGACAAAATGCATAAGTTTTCTTTAAGACTAACAATGATCTGTAGAGTGATGTCTTGATTGTCGAGAAAAGAGAAGAGTAGAGATATGGAGCTAGAGACGAGAAAAGAGAAGAGTAGAGATAAGAGTTTAGATGTCAACTCCTAGAGATAAGAGTTTAGATGTCAACTCCTACCCCTAACATGAATCTAACAAAGAATCACCCTCCTGAGCAAATAATTGGAAGCAAAGACAAAGGTGTGATGAAAAGAAATAGAGTAAATGAGGAGATATGTTTGATATCTCAAGTTGAACCTAAGAACATAGATGAAGCATGTAAATAAAATCCTATGATTCAAGCAATAAAGAGATAATTAGATTAGATTGTGAAGATTGATACATGGGAAATAGTTCCTAGACTGAAAGACAAGAATGTGATAGGAACCAAATGGGTATTCAAAAATAATATGAATGAGCAAGGCAAAATTGTGAGAAACAAGGATAGACTTGTATTCAAGGGATATTTGTAGAAAAAAAGGCATAGAATATAAGGATAAATATGCACATGTAGCCAAAATGAAAGAAGTAAGGATGTTCTTGGCTTATGCAAAAAATAAGAAGTTCAAGGTCTATCTAATGGATGTTAAATTAGCCTTCCTAAATGAAGAACTCTAAGAAGAGGTATATATTGAGTAGCCTAGAGGTTTTCCTTTATCAAAAGATAAAGACATGGTATGCAGACTAAAGAAATCTCTATATGGTCTAAAGAAAGCACCTAGAACTTGGCATGCAAGGTTGGACAATTATTTGGCAAAGCTTGGATTTGCTAAAGGTACAGAAGATAGTAACTTGTATTTGAAAGAATTTGAGAATGGTTTGCTAATAATAGTAATATTTTTTTATGACATCATTTTTGGAGATAATGGTGAAGAAAGTGACAAGTTTTCTAAAGAAATGAAGAATGAGTTCAAAACGAGCATGATATGAGAAATGAAGTTATTCCTCGAATTAAAATTTGTGTAGAACAATGATGGAATTTTCATTTCACTAGCTAAGTACCTGAAAGACTTCTTGAAAATATTTGGTTTAGAAAATTGTAAACCTTTTGGTATAGCTATGATAACCAGTCATAGGTTACCCAGAAAAGATGAGGCACCTCTAGTAGAGCAGAACAAGTACAAATCCATGATTGGAGGTTTGCAATATTTTACTCACACTAGACTAGATATAAAAAAATATAGGTATTATTGTAGCTAGATTTGAAGCTGATCCTAAGGAGTATAATTTTGCAGCAATAAAGAGAATATTCAGATATTTGAAAGGAACATCTTACTATAGAATTTGGTATGATAGATCAAGTGATTTCACTCTATGTGCATTTACTAATATGGATTGGGTAGGTAGTATCGATGAAAAAAAGAACACCAGTGGTAGAGAATTATTTCTTGGCGGAAGATTGGTTTCTTGGCTATGTAAAAAGTGTTGGATACAATTGATTAATTTTTTATTTTCTTTGATGTTACACAAATGTCATATCATAATCAGTTAGTATATGCCAAGATCACTTGGGTAGTGAAGATAGTTTTATGTATCTACTGAGAATTCCTAGGGTTCCCTAGGTTAGAAGGTAGTGTCTACCAAGTTCACTTAGGAATTGAAGGAAAGTATGTAAAATATGAGTGTTAATCAAGATCACTCAAATAATGAAGGAAAGTTAGATGGAACCAGTGCTAACTAAGTTCACTCAGTTGCCAAGGAATTTTTGTGAGTCTCCAGTGTTAACTAAGCTTTTATTGGTTAACACAAGAAATCATTTCTAAGTTAGTTTCTACCAAGTTGGGTTGGCTATCAAAAGATTTTCTTATTTTGACATATTAAGCTTAATAGATTTATCTATTGGTTCCAATTGACTAAGGTGATGAATATTAATTATTCTAGGTTGTATTTGAGATGACTTGATAATATGAAAGATATAAGTAAAATGTCAAGTTGAGAATCTAAAAAAGTATAAGTCTAAAGAAATTATGAATGTATTGAAGATGAAGAGAGGAAGAAAATTTGAAGGATAAGAAAAATATCCTTCTAAAGAAGAAAATCTATATTTGATTAGGAAGGATCAAGTACAAAATAGAATAGAGATCTATAATCAGCAATTCCGTTGCATTTAAATCATGTCATCTCATTGTTACTCTCTAGCCATTGTAGTAGTGATCTAAATATCCCAACAGAGTTGGCTTAATAGCTATTTGAAAATCCTCTAACAAGGTGGAAGTTCTATTAAATTATCTTAAGACCTCTAACAAGGCCACTCCTAATAGGGTGATTAAATCCTTTAATAGGGTCACACCTAATAGTGTGTTTTGTAACCTTCAATAGGGTTGGCTTGTAATAGGGTTCACTTTAGAGGAGTGAAAATAAAAACTAGTTGCAATTGGTGGTTTTTCCAAAATTGAGTTTCCATGTTAAATCTTGGTGTCAAATGTGTTCATGTTATTTTCTATGATGTATTTGCAACTATGTTAAAATAATAGTAATTATAGATAACATCTAAAGTTTGCATGTTAATTATTTACTGAGCACATTTAGTACTTACCAATTTACAACATTTTATGTGTGTTTACCGAGCATCAACAATATTCAGATTGTATTGTGTATTGACATCTAAGAGATCTGATATTTATTTTAGTGATAATTGATTCAACCCTCCCCTCTTATTTACTCGTCTTATGTTCCCCAAAATTGGTATAAGAGCTTTTGGTGCTTACAGAGAAGGTTTCAAGGACCTAAGCTAAAGATCAGGATGTCTTATAGAAGAGAGATCCCCAAGCTAAACATGGACTATTTCGCAGCATGACAAGGACTTATGAGGTTACATTTTTCTACTATTAGCAATTCAAGATGAAAATATATTGATACTGAATACAAGAATCCCACTAGAACATTACCTATTGAAGATATTTCTAAAAAGAAGAATCGTAACATCATGATGATTGATATTGCATCTGCTCTTAGTTATGCTGAATTTGATGAAGTCAAAGATTGCAAGACAACTCATGAGATGTGGATCAAACTAAAAGATGTATATGGAGTAGATGAAACTGTAAGAAGGGCTAAGGCTGAAAGTCTTAGAGGTCATTTTGATCAGACAAAAATGAGAGAAGATGAGAACATTGCAAAATATGTGGAAAGAATCAAAGCAAGTGTAAGTGCAATCAAAGCATCTGCAGAAGACATTGAAGAGAAAATAGTTGTAAACAAGGTACTTAGAACTCTTCTTCCTATTTATGCAATTAGAGTATCTACTATTCAAAAAATGAGATGTGATCCAAATAATACAATATCTTTGGATCTTCTAGTTGGAAGATTGACAACTTTTGAGTTAGATAACTTTGATAACTATGTTCCTTGTTCAAAGGTTATTGAATCTACTTTTAAAGCTAAACTCTCACTCAAAGAAAAGGGTAAGAAATAAAAGTTCAATCAATTAGGAAGTGAAGAAGAACAATTAGGATAAATCTCAAACAATGATCTTGAAGTTGTTGAAGCCCTACTTGTAAGGAAGTATTCAAAAGGCAAAGGAAAGTACAAAGGTAAAGTTCCTCTAATCTCCTTTTTCTATGAAAAAGTTGGTCACATTGTTGCAAGGTGTCAAAATAAAGAAATGAAAGATGAAAAGAAAAAAATAAGCATAAAGGCAAGAAGGATTCCAAAAACTACAAGAACTACATAGACAAAGGTAAGAAATCTTGATTTATAGATAAAGATTCTGATAATAGTGAAGATGAAATGGTGTGCATTGCTATAAAAGATGACTTTAATGATGAAGGAGATAAGATGGCACTTATCTCTCATGTTAGAAAAAATGATATATGGATTATTGATAGTGACTATTCACATCATATGACTGGAGACACAACAAAATTTGAGCACATAGAATATTATGATGGTGGTAGTATGAGATTTGGAAATAATGAATCTTATAACACAAAAGGAAAAGGATGTATTTCATTGACTAAAAAAATTGTATGTGACAATGCTTATTGAATTGAAAGACTAAAGCATAATCTACTGAGTGTACATAGTTGAATAACATTGGATTCAAGGTAGAATTCATGAATGGGTAGGCCAAACTACTGGATGGAAAAGGAAATCTGGTTGGATTTGGCAAGCAAACATAAGGTAATCTATTTTATCTTGATCTTAATGAGTGTTCATATTTTATTGGTCAAGTAGAAGAAATATGGTTATGGCACAAAAGGATATGTCATGTAAACTTTGATAATCTAGTCAAGATAAGAAAACATAAAAGAGTAAGAGGTATTCCTAGTTTGAAGAAACTTGATATGAGTTTATGAAAGAATTGCCAAATTGGTAAGATGGGAAAGAATAGTTTCAAAAGAAAAAACTATCAATCAGAAGAAGTCTTAGAAATTGTTCATACAGACTTATGTAGACCTATTGGAATAGAGAGTTACAATGGATAATTTTTTTAAACTCTTTTTGTTGATGACTATTCTATAATGACGACTGTAATGTATGTATCTAAAAGAAAAATCAGAAGCCTTTCAAAAGTTCAAGTGGTATCTAGAAAGAGTAGAAAAAGAAACTAGAAAGAGGTTGAAATGTTTAAGATCAAATAGAGGTGTTGAATTCATCTCCAATGAATTCAATAATTTTTGCATTGAAAGTGGAATTAAAAGACAAGTATCAGCCCCTAGTACACCATGGTAGAATGGTATAGTTGAAAGAAGAAATAGATCTATCATGGATTGTGCAAGAACCCTAATGATTGAAAAGCATGTTGCTCTCAAATAATAGAAGGAATCTATCAATACTATAGTTCACACCTTGAATAAAGTACAATTGAAGAAAGAATCAAACAAAACTCCTTATCAACTATGGTATGGCTACAAACCCAATGTAAGTTACTTAAAATATTTGGCAGAAAATGTTATATGTTGAAAGAGTCTAGAAAAGGAAAATTTAATGTAAAAGGTGATGAAGGAATATTTCTAGGATACTCCTACAGAAGTAAGGCATACCAATTTTTGAATTTTTCTACTCATAAAATAATAGAAAGTGCACATGTTAGAATTGATGAGTTTGTAGAAAAGAGTGAAGAAGAAAGCAACAAGGAGCTAGAGGATTACAAAAGATTTGTTTACTATGAACTTGATACCCTACCAAATATATCTAAAATAAAGGAGGATTCATGTACCAAGTCCTCAAAATCTCCAAAAATTACCAATTTTTAGATAGTACAACCTAAGTCACATTCTAAAAGACCTAAGTCATAGTCAGAGGCTATTGAGAAAGTTCAAACTGAGTCTGATGAACTTGAGTCAGAGACAAAAGAACCTCAACTTGAAATTGAAGTTCATAATGTAGAAAATGGAACTCCATCAAGACCCAAAGATCTTGTCTTAGCAAGATATGTCAGAAGGCATCATGCACCTAATCAGATCATTAGAGACAAATATGATGGAATAATGGCAAGAAGAAAATTAAAAGGCACATGTTTACTTGTTGAATTTGAATCTTGGAATATTAAAGATTCTCTAGATAATGAAAGTTGGATTGAAGCAATGAATGAAGATATATAATAGATAGAAAATAACAAAACTTGGACTTTTGTTCCTAGAACCAAAGATAAGAATGTATTTGGCACAAAGAAAGTATTTAGAAATAAGTTGAATGAAGATAGAAAAGTTTCAAGAAACAAGGCAAGACTAGTATGTACAAGTCATTCTCAAGAAGAAGGTATTGATTATGGTGAGACTTTTTCTCTTGTAGAAAGGTTAGAAGGTGTTAGAACTTTACTAGCATATGCAACACATAGAGGATTTAAAGTATACCAAATGGATGTTAAATCTGCATTCTTGAATGAAATTCTTGATGAGGAAGTCTACATTGAACAACCATAAGATTTTGTAGATCCTAGCAAAAGAGACATGGTTTGCAAGTTACACAAAGCATTATATGGTCTAAAGAAAGCTCCCAGAGCTTGGTATGAAAGACTTCATAATTACTTGGTACAAATTAGCTTTCAAAGAACAAATGATAATACTAGTCTGTATATCAAGGAAGGACTAGATAAGAGGATTGTGTTGGCAAAAATATTTTTTGATGATACTCTATTTATAGGAAATGATGACTTGTGCAAATCATTTTTTAAAAAAATGAGTAAAGAATTTGAGATGTCTATATTTGGTGAGATGAAATCCTTTGTTGGATTGTAGATACAATAGAACAAAAATGGTATCTACATCACTCAATCTATGTATATCAAGGAGATACTAAAGAAGTTTGGAATGGAAGATTCAAGACTAGTTGGAACCCCTATGTCTATTGGACATGAGCTCTCCAAAAATGATGATTCCCAATAATAGATTAGACCACATACAAATAAATGATTGGAAAATTGCAATATGTAGTACATACAAGGCATGATATTGTTTTAATAGTTGGAATGGTGGCAAGATTCTCAACAAATCCTAGAGAATATTACATGATGGAAATCAAAAGAATCATGAGATATCTGAAAGGTGTTGAAGACTATGGCTTATGGTATAAACCTGGAGGTAGTTTGGACTTAAAGGTATTTACTGATGCTAATTGGGTAGGAAGTATTGATGGTAGAAAAAGAACTAGTGGTGGAGCATTCTTTCTTGGTAAAAGACTAGTGTCTTAGACAAGTAAGAAGTAAAATTGTACATCTCAATCTACAACAAAGGCATAATATGTGGTAGCAGCAGTTAATTATTCTAACATTATTTGGTTCAAATAACTATTGGAAGGAATGAAGATATAGTTCAAGGAACCAATAGTCATATACTGTGATAACACTAGTGCAATCAATATATCAAAGAATCCAGTGATGCATACCAAAACAAAGCACATTGCTATAAAATATCATTTTTTAAGAGAGTTACTGCAGAATAAAGAAGTTAGATTAGAATATGTTAGTACAAAAGAATAGATTGCAAACATATTCACCAAGCCATTACCAAAGGATACATTTTTATATCTCAGAGGTAAGCTAGGGGTCATTCCCCTATCTAAAGTTCACTAAATAAAGCATAGTGATGCATCAACAAGGGCTAAGTTGAAGATCAATTAGTTGATACAAAATTGATAAGAGCATTTTGAAAATGAATCAATATTTAAGGTACATTGATATTAACAAAGTTGTTGTCTTTGACATGTGTTATCAAAGAGGGAGTAGTTTACTATCATATCTCATAGAATTTTTTTTGTCACTCTAATGAAGGATAAGTTTTTTGTAAGAGGGAGAAAGTTCTATGAAAGAACTTGATAGAATTTGTTGTGGAAAGAGAAAGAGTCCAATGAAAGGAAGAGCTCATACTAACATAGGGAGTTGTCAAGAATAAATCCAAAATTTCATTGTGCTATGACATGTTATGTTTCCATCAATGTCAAAGAGGGAGATTGTTGGATACAATTGATTAATTGTGTATTGTCTTTAATGTTACAAAAATTTCATATCATTATCAATCAGTATATGCCAAGCTCACTCAGGTAGTGAAGACAAATTTCTATGTCTACCAATAATTCCTATGGTTTCCTAGTTTAGAAGGTAGTATCTACAAAGTTCACTCGAGTGTTGAAGGAAAGTATGCAAAAAATGAGTGTTAACCAAGCTCACTTAGTTAATGAAGGAAAGTTGGATAGAACCAGTGCTAACCAAGCTCACTCAGTTGCCAGGGGATTTTTGTGAGTCTATAGTGTTAACCAAGCTTCTATTGGTTAACACAAGAAATCATTTCTGAGTTAGTTTCTACCAAGCTAGGTTGAATATCAAAGGATTTTTTTATTTTGACATATTAATCTTAATTGATTTATCTATTGGTTCCAACCAACTGAGGTGATGAATATTAATTATTCTAAGTTGTATTTGAGCCAACTTGACAATATAAAATATATAAGTACAAGGTCAAGTTGAGAATTTGAAAAAGTGTAAGTATGAAGATATTATGAATTTATTGAAGATGAAGAGAGGAAGCAAATTTGAAGGATAAAAAACAATCCTTCAAGAGAAGAAAAGCTATATTCAATTACGAAGAATCAATTACAAGCTAGAAAAGAGATCTTTAATCAACAATTTAGTTGCATTCAAATTAGGTCATCTCATTTTTGTTCTCTAACCATTGTAGTAGTGATCTAAATCTCCTAAAATAGTTGGCTTAACAACTATTTGCAAATCCTCTAACAAGGTGATAGTTATATTGAATTTTCCTAAGACCTCTAAGAAGGCCACTTCTAATAGGGTGATTAAATCCTTTAATAGGGTCACACCTAATAGTGTGTTTTGTAACCTTTTATATGGTTGGATCCTAACAGGGCTCACTTCAAAAGAGTGAAAATAGTAACTAGTTGCAATTGGTGGTTTTTCCCAAATTGGGTTTCCATGTTAAATCCTAGTGTCAAATGTGTTCATGATATTTTTTTTTATGTATTTGAAACCAAGTCAAAATAATGTTCATCATAGATAACATCTAAAGTTTTCATATTAAGCATTTACCAAGCACATTTACTACATACCAAGTTACAACATTTTATGTGTATTTACCAAGCATCAATAGTATTTAGATTGTATTTTATACTGACATCTAAAGGATTTGGGATTTATTTTAGTAGTAACTAATTCACCCCTCCCCTTTTTTGGAGCTTCAAAAAACTACTGAGCAATAGAGAGCCTCAATACAAAAATGATAATACTTATGCAACCTAAGGATTAGCCATTTCCTATTTTTAGTTACACATGCAAACCATTTGGATCCAACATTAACAAAACCAAGAATGGTTTTCTTCTCTTTAGGCTCTACAAAACCAAGGTGGCTATACCTAAGGGATGACTGAATCTAACTATTATTGTATGAAAACTATCTTAGTTTCATTATGATTCTCATCCTCAATCCATAAACATACAACTAATTGTAACATTTTAAATATAATGCATCCCATATAATAGATTTGGTCATAAAGTCTTCTGTAGATCTGTAAGTATTCTTTGCAATAGTGGCTAACTAAGGCTAGAATATTTCATGCAAACAAGTATTGACCAACTTTGAAGATCTTCAGGAAATTAAAGTAAAATTGATTGTAATGTTGCATTTGATACCCATCTATGATCTATTTCTCTTCCAACTTAATTAATTTGATCAGTGCCTAATTCATTAGGGTTTAGAGTCTATTGCAATTCCATAGATCTAATTTGTTGCCTTACAACAAATATCATCAACAATTCTTAGTCGACTTTATCATTCAAAACATCCTCCCCATTACTACAATAATCTTATCAAATTCATCAAAGTTTTTACTTAATTCATTGAACTAATAGCTATGATGAGAAGATATACAACCTAAGTGGATTGCATTCAATTGCACAAGCCTTTACTCACACAACATCAAGAAAAAATTCAGAAAATAACTAATATGGGGACAGTTCATATTTTGTATTAATTTTCTTTTGAAAATTCTATACATTTGCAGTGAAATCAGAATGACCTTAGAATAAAACAAAGAGATCATTCTATATTTATGTATTCCTAAAAAATTTGCATAGAACATACATCAATTTTTTTTCTCAAAATATTGGACTGAATACATCCTAGGTGTAATACTAAAATGTATTAGAAAATGGACCCTCACATTGCCTTGAAAACTCATTTATATAGGCATGAGTTGCAACAAGCAAAGGGAAAATGTGATTGACAGGTGTCCTTCAAAAATATTCTTACATACACCTATCACAAGAAGACAAAACTGTGAATAATAGAAAGACTGGTACATTGAAAATCCTTTTGTGGGTGCCTTTCTATTATTCCACTTGGAAAGACAAAAAATACTATGATTAGATTCTTTTATAATTTTGGTTCCTCGAGGTAGGTGGCCATCAAGTTTGAAAGTGATGAGTCATCTCTAGCTACCTGAGAATTCTATGTGTCTTTATCATCAACTTCACGGGTGATTTCTATTTTTGCACCTTCTTCTTCATCATTATCTTCTGCCTCATCATGATTTATAGACATAAATTTATCTTTCCACTCATTGCAGACAATGTCATCAAGGCAATCAAAACTGAGGACGTCTCTTTGCACAATTATTAAGGAATTTGCAATTTCCTCTATATCCACAAGATCTTTTTTGATGGTGTTGTAGAAAAATTTTACCTTTACCAACTCTTCATTTGTCATTGCCCATAATAAATGGCCTATTTCATTTATAACTTTATTGATTCTTTCACAAAAGATCTCATCTAGCTCCCTCTTCCATTCTTCCTTTTCTTTTACTTTATCAATTGTTTTTAAAGCACAAATGGAATAAATCAAATTTCTCTGCAAAATACTTGGAAAAACAAATAGTTAATCTTCTTTGGAAAGAATCTTGTTTAACATCAAAACCTTGCAATTTATTTAACAAATCAAAGATCTTTTCTATCTGATGACATGTCAGCTGAATAAGAGATATACACATAGTAGTGATATCTTTATTTCTTTCTATCCACTTTTGTACAATGGGTCTGAATACAACTTCATTTAATTTTAGTTCATCCCTAATAGCTGCAATCCTTGCCAATTGATCAAAAAATGTTGGTTATTCTATTCTGTCCACTAGACACATGATACCCTACCTCAATTTTTCTTCATATTTATTATTAAGTTCTACACAAAATGCATATAACTTATTTTTCTCCTTTTCATAATCTTCTGTAGTATAGAACTGAGCCTTTTCTGGGGTATCTGGTATTTCAATAATTGTAGTTGACTTAAAAGGCTCAACAGGTGGCTGTGGGGGGTATGCAATCCTAGGTTTAGTAGATTCTCCTAATTTTCTTTTCCCAAGAATCTTCTCCATTTGAGTCATTTTATTTTCCAATGACTGTATTTTCATACCCCTCTCCTCATTTGCTTTTAGAACTTCTTCAAACCTAGCATTGAGTTGGGAACATCTATCTTCTTCTTGGCCAAACACCACACTACCAAATTTTAGCATTTCTAATGTCATTCCCATTATTTGTTTACTACCTACCTCACTAGCCCTGAACACTATCAATTCACTAGTATTCTCTATGGTAGAAATCTCATGCATTCTAGTATTGTTCCTTTTTTCCATAGACCAAATAGCAAGGGCTTGGTGGTCATCACTAAACTTGACTCCTTTGTGAGCCTATAATATCTCTTCCTTATCCTTAATTGAACATCCCTCTATTTTCTCACTGAATAAAAAATAATAGCATTTACTATATCCCATTTTGGTAGAAGGAGGGCTCCTAAATTTTTAACTATTTTCCTCCTAGCTTCAGGTGTAAATTGAGCAAAGTCATTCAAAAATTTAGATTTTACCTTTTCCTTAATAATAGAGTCAGGTTTGTCTAGTTGTTATACCTTTATCTTCTCACAAGTTTTCTCAAAATTTCCCATGTTTAATCTCCACAAAAATTGAGAAAAAGCCCTAGATTTTAGAAAATTCTTATTATTAACAAATTTTCTTGAAGCTCGGGCAACTATGGGATCAATCTCCTTACCTTGATAATCAGCCACACTGAGATCCAATGAAGATGCAGGTGGTTCTTGAGGCTCTCCAATCTCCAAATCTGTGGAAGTAACAATTACATCTCACTTTCTACAAATTTATTTCAGCTGCCCCTTAGAGATGTTTCATCATGAATTCTAATTGGGGATTGGCTTGGGGAATATTGCTCCACTTGAGAAGAAGACCCTTGTTCTAATTTTTGTCTTTTTGGAGCATTGGCTATAGATGGGCTTCCTAGGCTTAGTCTCTGATGAAGAGGAGCCTGTTGCACATTTTGGATCATTACATATCCTGCCCTTTTCTACAAGCTGTATTGGCATGGGGCCACTACATTTCTACTTTTGATCCTCCTTTATATCTCTATAGCCTTGTCTAGATGTGTCTCAACATATGTGGCCTTCTTCTCATTCATAGTTTGGATAATCATAGAAAAAATTTTAACGCTTGCATCTTGGCTCCCCAATATTTTTTATCTTTCAATGGGTTATAATGGGGGTCAAAAGCATTAATAAATTATAGGGTCTTGTTTAATACTATCCATTTCTCTTTTCTTAGTTCTTGTTCTTGCAAACTAAAAGCATTCCTAATCACATCCTTCGGATAGTAAACTTGTTACACCATGTGGGAAGCTTTAACCCTCTCTCTTAAGAGGTCATAAAATCCTTTAGGATCAATAAATTTGGCATGAGATTTTTCCATGTTATATCTATCTAGGAACAAATTCAGGTGCTTTCACCCTTTCCTCACAAAGACAAAATCATGTACCACAGTAACAATTGGAAAAAAGGTATACTTCTTAGGTAACTCCCTCTCATCTATACTGCCTATTTGCCATAACATCTCAACTATTCCTATCTTCAAGGGCACATGAAATAGTAGCACATGTGGCTTTCCCAAAAATCCATATACTCTTATTACTATTGAAATATTATAATGGATTGTATCTCCCCAATTATGACTAACCAATAGCCCCTGTGCATGGTCCTTAGGTCTGACCAACTCTAACAGTGCTTGTGGAATTCTATGGATTTCCCCTTTCAAAAGTAATCTAAGCTTTGATGCAAAGTATATGTCAAACCACACATAACTGGCATCTTTCACCTTTGAAGTCATATCCACACTCCATAGCTACACTAGATTCCTCTATCCATCCTTACCCTTGAAAAAAATTGTAAATCCCTTGTATAAACATACATACATAAGCAATGAATACCAATAGAATGGTTTGTCCACTTTTCCCCTTGCTATCCCCACCAAACCATTGTGAATCTCCTTTGCAAGAAAAATAACAAAATCTAAAATAGTGCTCATCCTGAATTGAAGAGTTTGAGCCATAACAAGGACAATTGAGCTTGGGATTTGATCAACTTCATCCATTCTGAAAATTTTTCAAAGAGAAAAATATAATGCCTAATCCCTAAGGTTAAAATGTCTTCTCAGTAAAGGCTCTGGGGTGCTGGTAGTAATCACAAACAAAGTACCAATTTTAGCAGCATGTTCTTCCAATGGTCCTATCCTTAAGTAAATCCTTTGTGCATCATAGTTAGCTTGAAGGTCATCTAGATCAATGTTCTCATGCATGACATGGTTAGGTTTAAGGTTGAAAACATCACTAATAAGTTCAAGGAAAACCTGAAAAAGATTTACTCCAACATGATTCTTTACCCACCTTGTAATTGGATCATACTTTTTGGCTAAATCCATCAATAAATCACTATCAAAGAAAACTGTTGGGACTATTAATTTTCCAATGTCAAACTCCTAGACATTACTCATAGGAGTATCCAATTTTCATTTTGAAAACCATTTCTTGAACAAGTCCAAACTCCCCATGGAAACCTAGGCATCTCTTACCTAATTAGCCTTATTATAGAAACTCTCTGCTATGGCTACCCTAGGATGTTTTGGAATGAGTTCCCTCCCATTAGTTATTTCATGTACTGATAAAGGGAATTGTTCAAGAAAATCATCGTGTACAAAATGTTTTAGATAATCTATTTGTCTAATGAATTCTTTTAGGGGAGGCATTTTGAATAAACCCTAGAAATTTTATAACAATAGATACTTGATTTTCAAAGAGTCATAGAGTATCTACTAGCTAAAATTTGACTTCTACACTGTGTGATTTCCTGTGCAACTTACTAGATTGCTAGATAAAGTTTCTGTGCCTTAGCTCTAAAATTTTTGTATGCTTTGATATTCTTTCTATGCTTTGGTGATTCATTAATAGTGAGGTTGTGAGTTCTTTTCATGCATTGAAATTGCACGAATGAACTCTGCACCATATTTATTCTTAGTAATTATTACTTCCAAATTGCACCCAAATTTGAATCCTATCCATAGATTTTCATTAGATTAGATGGCTTTAATTTAAAAAATAAATGAGTTTTATGGCTTTAAAAAGAAGGCCATGTGTTGCAATACTGCTTATCCCCATTCCTTAAATTTCCTACACCTTAGAATTATGGGGAAGCACCACTCGTTGATCAAGATAAGATCAATGATCGGATGGGTTTACAATTGAACAAAGTCCAATCAGCTACATTGACCAATAGGAAGCCTTTATATGAGTTTGTTCCTCCTGACAACTTCCACGCCAGTGGGTCCCATATCTTCTTCTAAGTGAGTAGGTGCTTGACATCATTCTTTCCACATGTGAAGCTGGTGCATTCTCACTTTCCTTATTGGATGAGCATCTTCAAATTATAGGCTTGCGCCAGTCATTGATCTTGTAAAGATCAATGGTGACACTACTTGGATCCTATAAACCTTCTAAGATAGGGATAGTGACATCATCATGGACAAGTGCTTGCATGGCACATACCCACATTCCTTAAGTTTCTTTTAGGTTTAAAATGCGTGCCTTCACCCATCATTGATCAAGATAAGATCCATGGTGTAAAAAAAACTCTTCACTTTATGATCATAGCATCCACTTGGACTAATTGAATGACTCTTCTAAACCCTCATGCTCTAACCCATTTGACTACTACATTAATTGTTGAGGTTTTAATGCCCATAGCATAAGTACTTCTAGCTAAGCACATGTGGCAGACAACATGGTGTGACTTAGCATTCTTCCCTAATTTTGGCCCCATTGTGACACATGAGAAAAATGTACATACCCACATTCCTTATTGAATGAGTAGCTTCATAATGTAGGCTTGTGCTAACCCTCGATCTTTGAAAGATCTATGGTTGATAAAGGTTCACTCTGATCTAGCAGACAAACTTCTTCAGTGGCACATCTAGCAATACATATCATTGATCATTTATAGCATGGCACACTATAACATACACTAGAGATTCTTGATCCCACCTTGCTACGTGTCAAAAAATTGCTTGCTCACTTTATTTATCTCTCATGCAGCTTGAAAATGTGGGCATGCACTGGCCTTTTATCTTTAACAAATCAATAGCCATAGAATCATGTGTCTTAAATACCATGTTAGCTATATTGATGAATAAAATACTTCCCTCCAGTCCAACTCATCTGACACTTGCCACGGAAGACATCTCAACATCATTCTTGGAAATGGTGAGCCCATGCTATCAGATTGTGCTACATGTCCTATTTATGCTTCCTCGCATTATTTAATTCTCAAGTATCTCCTTCTTGTGGGAAAGTGCTAGCCCCTTATTTAAATAAAATCAATGGTTGATGAATCTTGGTGATAAAAGAATACCTCTATTAGTAACTTAACCAATGACATTGTAGGAATTCTAGAACATGCACAAAAAGTACTAACAAGTCTGCAAAAGGTTTTGACAACTTATGAATCATCACAGACTTAACGGCTCACTAAGATTTAAAAAGGGCAAGCACTACATGTCATCAAAGCACATGCTTGCATTATTTAAAAACCTTGCATCTCAAAATTGCAAGAATGTGATGCCCATTGATCTAAATGAAATCAATGATCATATAAAATTTGTATCACTAGGGATATTTCTTAATAAAATTATCAAGCAATTTGTAGGCAAAGCATGACCACCTAAGGTTTAAACAAGATTTTAATGATGTCATGCTTGTGTAAGCCCTTCCTTAGGGTAAATGTAATATGCATTAAGGGCATTTTTTGAAATATTATTTTTGAGGGTTTTCAAGACTAAGGTAGAATGTAATAAGGCATTAAGGTTTTCACATTTAGGGCTTTTCAACTGATTACTCTGATGACAAAGCTTGAGAAACTAATAAAATTCCAACAAAACAAAGACTAGGACATAAACCAGGGCAATCTAAGAATTTTTAGAAATACAACCAACAAACCCTAAATTGCATGATATAATGACCACAAATGATTTTTGACTGATTTTTCAAAAATTTCTCTATACTATGAAAAATTAGACCAATAGTGGATCTATTTGGGGATGATAGACAATTTGAGTCTATGCAAGAATTCAAAATCTTTGGAAGAGCAGACCACATACTTGGCTTTAAAATGACAACTTCTTCAGAGAGCACAGAGAAACACACAAAAATAAGAAACTAGACTGTACAGGGGTATTTACATGGATTTACAATATAAACACAATATACAAGAACACAAGAAAACCTAAAACTAACGTTCATGGAAAAATAGATACCTTAAGAAAAGTATCTCTTCAAGAATTGTCTATGTACTGGCAGTTCCAGAATATTGTCTAATAAATCCTTGATGATATAAGAATCTTCTCCCCATGAATTTTCAATTAAATAGGGACCTAGCCAGATAGGGTCAAACTTACCATGTTTTCCTTTATCTTCAATTCTGGCATTCCACATTAGGACTAAATGTCCATCTTGAATTTTTTTTTCTTATTGTCCTTTTGTCATACAGTGCCTTGATTTGTAACTGCAAATTTTGGTTTTTGATTGATGCCTCCTTTCTTGTTTCTGCCAGCCCTACAAGCTCATCAAGCCTTTCTTGCATATCATCTATAATATCCTCATCATATAACTAGATATAATTGTAGAGTCCCATTAAGTTATTCTGAGGCATCCTTGCCTAAATTCCATATATCAGATCAAAAGGAGCTCCTCCAATGGCTTTCTTGATAGTCACTCTATCAGCCCATATTGCAAGTTGCAACTTAGAGTCCCATGCCTTCTTGCTATCATCCAAGGTCCTTTTAATAATTTTTAACAAGCTTTTATTTATAGATTCAGCCTATCCATTTCCTTTTGGAGGATGTGGGGAAGATGTTGACCTAGTTATTCCATACTTGTCATATAACTTTATAAATTCCTTAGACTTGAAGAACATGGCATTATCTATCACAATTCTCTGAGGGCAACCAAATTTGGAAATAAAATTACTCAGCAAGAAATTATTCATGGATTTTAGTTGCTACTAACTACTTTACAAAATGGGTAGAAGCTATCCCTACAAGAAATGCAAAAGAAAAGTTTTCAATAATTTCTTGCTGAGTAATTTTATTTCCTCAATTGGCTTTAAAGGAGTATTATCTGAAAATTTCAGTTTTCCAACAAACTTTTGACAAGAATCACACTTCCTAACCATGATTTGAGAATCCTTGAAAAGGGATGGCTACCTGAATCTAGCTCTCATTACCTTGTGTGTAGTGGTTTTAGCCATATAATGTCCCCCACACACTCCATTATGCATCTCATTTAGAATTAATTGAGCTCTTTCTTGATCAACACATTTCAGTAGTATCCATTCAAGATTTCTCCACCACAAAATGCCTTTGACAATTATGTACCTAATGGCTTACAATTTTGTGCTCCTTTTCTCATTTTTAGTTAAGTGAGATGGAACCTCTATGTGTTGTAGATAGTGAATAACATTAGTATACCACTCACAATGGCTCATATCACATGAATCAAATCTAAAGTCATCTATTACCATATTAATTTGGTTAGCATCCAAATTTGATTGAGCCATGAGTTTAGGTAAACCTTGACCTCTTACCAACTTTGTTGTTTGTATCTCAATGTTAATTTCTTGGATTTTGTTGATCCATCTACCTCTTCTTCTAGAAATTTCCTATTGAGAAAATATATCTTTCACAATAGCACTAGGCGCAAATGCAATGACAATAGCACCTACCAAGTAGCATCTAAAAGCCTTTGCAACTTTTACTAGAGCATATGCTTTCTTTTCATTTATTTCATATTTCAACTCAACTGGCTATAATGACTTACTAAAGAATGCAATTGGTTGCTCCTATCCTTCATCATTTTTTTGTGGTAAGATTACAACTATAGTATGGAAAGAAGCAAAAGAAAATATGTGCATAGGCTTTGTGTAATCAGAAGTTCTTAGCATTGGAGCATTTTTTATTATAGTTTTAATATAATAGAATTCTTGTGAAGGCTCACCATTCCAATCTATAGTAGCTCCTTTCTTGAGCATCTTTGAAATAGGCCTACTAATTTCAGCAAAGTTAGTAACAAACCTTCTCAAAAAATTGACTTGCCCAAAGAAAGATTGAATTCCTTTTACATTCTTTGGTTTAAGGACCTTATCAATAGTTGCTACTCTCTTAGGATCTATCTTTACTCCATCCTTTGATACTATATGCCCCAATAACTTTAGTTAACCTAAATTCACATTTCCTAGGGTTCAATGATACTCCATATTCCAATGCTTTGATAAAAATATTTTCCAAATGCCTACAATGGTCCTTAGCCTTTTTGGAATAAGCTATGAGGTCATCTTGATACACAACTATAAATTTATTTATGTACTCATGGAAAGCCACATCCATGGCTCTTTGAAAAGTGGCACTAGCATTAATCAATCCAAAAGGCATCCTCACATATACATAAGTCCCCCAAGGAGTTGTAAATGCTATCTTGAATTATTATTCTTCTTTCACCAAGGCCTAGTTATATCCTAAAAATCAATCCATCATTGACATAATTTCAGACCTTGTTACCTATTGCAACATAGCTTCCATATTGGGTAACCCATAATTATCTTTCAAGGAAGCAATGTAAAAATTTCTAAAATCTACTCAGAGTCTGATATCTCCATTCTTTTTCCTAAAAGGTACTAAATTAGAGACCCAAGTGGAATATTTGATAGGTTTAATTATTCCCCCATCTCTTAACTTTATTAGTTCCTCTTGCATTTTAGGAGCTAGAGTAAGATTAACTAGTCTCTATTTCTACCTAAATGGTTTGACATTATCATTCAAAGGTATGACATACTGAAAAGGTCTTCTCTATAGGCTTTTAAATCATCATATGACCAAGCAAAGACATGTATATACTTTCTCAATAGGTCAATTAGATGCTTTTTAATTTTAGTTGACAAGTTTTGACTAATATAAACTCTCTTAGGGGCCTCATTAGTACCCAAATTTATCTCTTCTAGCTCTTGAGGTTTGTGGTCTTTAGCACTAGGTTTTACCCTATCTTGGTTATCAAACATATTCTCCAAAACAACCAAACCTTTAGGTACTTTATTATTTTTTAACTGAATAACCTCTTGACCAAAAAATGTTTCCTTTCCATCTATGGTTTGAACCAAATCACTACACTCCAATTCTTCTCAATGATATTTATCTTTGTTTAGCAAGAAATTCACAATGTCTTTGTCATCTTCAATGACTTGCCAATTCTCAACATTGTTAGGTATTGATTGCCTATCTTGAACTTCAATTTTTGATATCCCTATGTTTGATACATCATGGGGTTTAATTGCTACATTTACTAATAATTCTACCATCTTATTTAGATTTCTATCTCTCCATGATATGCCGAATGCTTCAAAGAATTCAATCTGATCCCACACAACATTTCTATATTGTTTCAACCTTCTATTCTTAGAAGCATATGTTCCCCTTACTTGTGAGATAATCAATTTAGAATCACCTATAACATGCAATTTTTTGATCCCCTGATGGGTAGCCACTTTCAATCCTAACAACAAGGCTTCATACTCAGCTATATTGTTGGTGCATGAGAAAATTAAGGTAAAAGAGTATGTAAAAGTGTTTTTCTCAGGAGAGACAAAAATTACCCTTGCTGCTACACCTTCCTTAGAATTGGCCCCATCAAAGAACATTGTCCATAACTTTGGTGAATTCATACAACACTCAAATTCATGTTCAATTATAGTAGAAAAATTCTCAACTTCTTGGATAATCAATTTAGATTTGAATGCATTCACACCAGTATCTAAGAAGCAAGTAGCATCTTTGTCAATTTCTTCCCCTAAAATGTGACTAACTCTTGGCTCTCTATTTGCCTTGATAACTTTATCTCCAATATGAAAGGTTGCATAGGTTAATTCACATTATAGGCTACCCCCCATAGCAGTACTCCACTTTCTAGATAGTAACATTCCATAATGTGGAGGGAGATCAACTACAAGAACTAACATGGTCAATTCTACCTTAAGATATGTAGCTAGTTTAAATGGCAAAGCATTTATAGGACCTATGACTAGGACTTCCCTATTATCCATACCTCTTTATCTACCTTTTTTAGTATCTACTTCAATCCTAAGGCTTCCATTACTTTGAAAGGCATTATGGTGTTAGAGGCTCTTGAGTCTATCATTCAATATTTTAGGGTCTTTCCTTTGATAATTAGACTAAGAAAGAATGGATCAATATCTTCCATGTATGCTACTAATGAGTCATCCAAGAACATTTGGAGAATTTGGGACATGATACCACTATCCTCTATTACTAAGGGAGTCTATTGAATAACACTTTGTTCTACATTGTTATTGTTATTTTGTATCCCTCCCAACCATGACAAGGCTTTACTCTTATGCTCTTCAAATATAAAGAGTTCAGAAAAGGTACCATAACAATGATTTGGGACAACATGGATATCATATCAATTGGCTCAAACATAGTGGGTTTAACAATCATACCCATAGTAGGAGCCTTCTGAGAAACATGGATTACTATGTGCTTGGAATTATTAGATCTTGATCCCTTCTCTTGCACAATTTCTTTTGCTATCTCATTATCTTGGGATTGCACTTTCTTCTTAGGTTCCTATTTCTTATTTTTAACATCTTTAACCTTGACAGTCTCTGTACTAATCTTCTTGTCTTCATCTTTCATCTTATGAGTGATATCTTTTATGAATATGCCAGAAGGCTTCCCAATTTTATTATTAACTATTTTGTTTCTCAAATTATAATTGCTATGCATTTGGGAAATCATTTCTACAGTGATCCTATCAATTTATTATTTGGAAGGCATTCTTAAACTTACATGACCCACTTTAGAAGATGTAACACATACTTGATCTTCATCATAACTTTCATTATCTAAAAAAACTTGTTGATAATGTAATTGATAAGAACTTTTCTTATTTTCTAAATCACTTTTTGTTTCTTCTAAATTAGAATTGACATAGTCACTACACATGCTTACCATGTTACAACTTACATCATCATGACTTTTTTCTTCTTCATTCTCCTTAGTTTATAAACTATGATCAGAAACAAATGACTAAGCAACTGCACAATATTTTGCAGAGTGAGGTGACTAACAAATGATACACCATGACATATTATCATTCATATTTACTACACTTCTTTGTAGAGGATCTAGTGCTCCCTTATTTTTCACTTTTTGATTCTGGTTAGGGACTGGCTTGCCATTCTTCCATTGGGTAGTATAAGGGTAATTCTGCATTCTAGGCTATCGATTGAAGTTATTATTATTTATAGGGTTTTCTCAACAACATTTGGCTTATTGAAACTAGTGGGATTCATCTTTTTAAACAATTCCAACACCTACCCTATTGTAGGTTCTTCTGGCTTCTTTCTTAGAGGAGTTTTATCACCCTCCCTTTTGTTATTATTCTTAGGATTAAAGAGCTTTGGATCATCTCTCCTCCCTAATTTTCTAGATGCCTTCCTATTATTCTCTATATTTACTGCAACCTTATAGGCATCTCTTAAAGTTTTAGGATCCTTATCCCTCAAAAGCATTCAAATATGTTGTGAGAAAAAAATCCTCATTCAACCTCATAACTTGAAATAGTTTGTACATACCTTTGTAGAATCTTATGTTGAAATCAAATGTAGACTCATTTGGATTCTTCTTGATATTGTCAAATTCATTTAACATGAATCCAACATTCTTGCTGTCTCGATATTATTCTTTGAACAAATTCTCTAAATCACTCCAAGAACTAATACTACCATCAGGTAACTATCTGAATCAATCCCTTGCATCCTTAGTTAGTGAATACACAAACAACTTCATGACTGCATCTTCATGTTCAACTTCATAATCATTTAACATGTCTATGAAAATTCTCAAATGTTCTTCACCAGTAACAACATTATTTCAAGAAAACTTAACCACTTTATCTCTTAAATCAAAAGATATTGGATGTAGAGCACCAGGAATACCTAAAAATGATAATTGTCTATGCTTTTCCATGTATATAGGTTTCTTGAGGAAACTAGGAAAATTTGAGGTGCTTGCTATGATAGCTTGGTTTAGAGGAACACTTTGGGATTGTTGAGGTTGGACAATAGGGGATTGAGTATAAGTGGAGGATGATGAGACAGAAGTAGACTGAGACATTCCTTGAACTAAAACTATTGGTCCAGAAGGAGGTATAGAAGCTGAAGTTGGGATGGATAAATTTGGCTATGAGGCTAATGTAGAATTAGTCTTAATGAACTAGATTTTCCTCTAGTTTCTATAGCTTGAGCTTCATTCTCCACCTTTTCAAGATCTTTTGCAAGATCTTCCTTCTTCTTTCTGGCCTTCTCTAGATCTAGATCTAATTTTGACATGGATGGTTTTATGTTTTCCTAGTTGAGCTTGAGGTTCACTTATTTGGACTCCTATAGCTTTACCCTTTCCTTCATCTATAACTTTCACAATGGGTTCTATAGGATTTACTTGTACAGGTTTACAATCTTGGACTTGAGTAATAACTAGTTCTTGCTTTTGATTTAAGCATTTTTCTTATTCTTGAAATTTAGCTCTTAGTCTATCTATGTCTCCAAAAATATCAATATGGAGAGTCATAGTTTTCTCCTCTAACCTTTTATTCTATTCTTTCAAGGCAACCATCTTTCTCAGTAAAGCATCTCTTTGTATTATGACATCTAAGGTGGCTTGCTCTTTCTCTTTTTCAAGATGAATATGATTAGCTTCTTCCTCAAAAACCCATTTCTTTAGAAATCCTATCTTTGATTATACTTCTGTAGGATCTATAGAAGTGAGTTTTGAATCAACAGTGTCATCTAGATCTATAAGATTTGGTTCAGAGTATGGGACTATTTTAGGATTAGAAGGATCCCCAAAACAACTTCTAAATCCTAACCTACAATTTATTTTAGCTATGAGATCCAATCTAGGGGATATATTTCCTACTGGTGACATATCCTTATCTTGATATGCTCTTTCATTTGGTACTGGGGTAGTAAATATCCCTCCTAAGAGTCTTGTGGTTTCTCATTTAGAACTGAGTGAAGAAGACTCTCTCCCTATCACTAGTTGATACTAGGAATTGATGGATACACTACCTCTGGGTTTCTAGGTGGGATTTGGATTTGTCCTTTTCTTATTTAGGTTCTTCCTACCATCTTTTGGTAAATTAGTATACATTGGTTCATCAGGATGGGCTCTTGTATAAGCTCTTATGTTTCTTCTTTTGTTAGCCATTTCACTATATACTAAATAAGCACTAGGTTCAAAACCTTGATTGAGTCACCACCTGTCTCTTGGGAAAATACAAAATTACAATTACTCCCGACTTTGAGGAAAAACACAAGTAGAGATAGAAATATTTGATATGGATGGACCAATCACTGATATTATAAGACTGTAACTCTTGTTTGTTAGATAAAACAATTGGAAAGGCTGGATACGTCAGTGTATCTCTGTGGTACTTTGGTTTTTCTTTCTTTCTTTTAAATTCTAAAGGTTTGTCACTAAAACATCCCCTTATAACCACAAGAAAAAAATTACATAGTCTAACATAGATGTACATAGTAGGACCAAAGAAACTATAGTACTTTTCACAAATGTGTTAGACAACTCCCCAGTAGAGTCACCATTTTATTAGAGCTTTGAAAACCTACTGAGCAATAGAGAGCCTCAATACAGAAAAGATAATACTTATGCAACCTAAGGATTAGCCATTTCCTATTTTTAGTTACACATGCAAACCATTTGGATCCAACATTAACAAAACCAAGAATGGTTTTCCTCTCTTTAGGCTCTACAAAACCAAGGTGGGTATACCTAAGGGATGACTCAATCTAACTATTTTTGTGTGAAAACTATCTTAGTCTTATTCTAATTCTCATCCTCAATCCATAAACATACAACTAATTGTAACATTTTAAATAGAATGCATCCCATATAACAAATTTGGTCATAAAGTCTTCTATAGATCTGCAAGTATTATTTGCAATAGTGGCTAAGGCTAGAATATTTCATGCAAACAAGTATTGACCAACTTTGAAGATCTTCAAGAAATAAAAGTAAAATTGATTGTAATGTTGCATTTGATACCCATCTATGATCTATTTCTCTACCAACTTAATTAATTTGATTAGTGCCTAATCTATTGGGGTTTAGAGTCTTTTGTAATTCCATAGATTTGATTTGTTGCCTTACAACAAATATCATCAACAATTCTTACTGGACTTTATCATTTAAAACATCCTCCCCATTACTACAAAAATCTTATCAAATTCATCAAAGCTTTTACTTAATTCATTAAACTAATAGCAATGATGAGGAGATATACAACCTAAGTGGATTGCATTCAATTGCACAAGCCTTTACTCACACAACATCAAGATGACTAAGTAATCAAAAGGAGACAAAATTAATAAAAGAACTGATATGGGGACAGTTCATAATTTGTATTAATTTTCTTTTGAAAATTATATACATTTGTTGTGAACTTAGAATGACCTTAGAATGAAACACAGAGATCATTCTATATTTATGTATTCCCAAAAAATTTGCAGAGAACATACATCACAAAATTTGCTCAAAATACCAGACTGAATACATCCTAGGTGTAATACTAAAATGTATTAGAAAATGGACCCTCACATTGCCTTGAAAACTCATTTATATAGGCACAAGTTGCAAAAAGAAAAGGGCAAATGTGATTGACAGTCGTCCTTCAAAAAGATTCTTGCATACACATATCACAAGAAGACAAAACTATGAATAATAGAAAGATTGGTACATTGAAAATCCATTTGTGGGTCCCTTTCTATTATTCCACTTGGAAAGAAAAAAAACACTATGATTAGATTCTTTTATCATTTTGGTTCATCAAGTTAGGTGGCCATCAAGTTTGAAAGTGATGAGTCATCTCCAACTACCTGAGGATTCTCTATGTCTTTATCATCAATTGCATGGGTGATTTCTATTTTTGCACCTTCTTTGTCATCATCTTTTGCCTTGTCATACTCTATAGACATAAATTTATCTTTCCACTCATTTTAGGCAGTGTCATCAGGCCAACTAAAACTTAGGACCTCTCTTTTCACAGTTATTAAGGAATTTGTAATTGCCTCTATATCCACAAGATCTTTTCTAATGGTGTTGCAAAACAACTATACCTTTACCAGCTCTTCATTTTTCACCGCCCATAATAAATGGCCTGTTTCATTTATAACTTTATTGATTCTTTCACAAAAGATCTCATCCAGCTCTGTCTTCCATTCTTCCTTTCCTTTTACTTTATCAATTATTTTTAAAGCACAAGGGAATAAATCAAATTTCTCTACAAAATACTTGGAAAAACAAATAGTTAATCTTCTTTATCATCAAAACCTTGCAATTTATTTAAAAAATCAAAGATCTTTTCTATCTAATGACATATCAACTGAATAACAGATATACACATAGAAGTGATATCTTCATTTCTTTCTATCCACTTCTATACAATGGGTTTTAATATAGCTTTAGTTCCTTTTAGTTCATCCCTGATAGCTGCAATCCTTGCCAATTGATCAAAAAATGTTGGCCATTCTATCCTATCCACTAGATACATGATAACCTACCTCAATTTTTCTTCATATTGATTATTAAGTTCTACATGCATTGCATATAACTTATTTTTTCGTGCTTCATAATCCTATATAGTATAGAACTAAGGCCTTTCTAGGGTATCTGGTATCTCAATAATTGGTGTTGAGTTAAAAGGCTCGACAGGTGGCCATGGGGGGTATGCAATCCAAGGTTTACTAGATTCTCCTAATTTTCTTTTCCCAAGAATCTTCTCCATTTAAGTCATTTTATTTTCCAATGATTGTATTTGCATACCCCTCTCCTCATATGCTTTCAAAACTTCACCAAACCTAGCATTGAGTAGGGAAAATCTATCTTCTTCTTGGCTAGACGCCATACTACCAAATTTTATCATTTTTGATGCCATTCCAATTATTTGTTTACTACCTACCTCACCAACCCTAAACACTATCAATGCACTAGTATGCTCTGTGATATAAATCTCATGCATTCTAGAATTGTTTCCTTTTTTCCATAGACCAAATAACAAGGGCTTGATGGTCATCACTAAACTTGACTCCTCAGTGAGCCTATAATATCTCTTCCTCAGTCCTTAATTGAACATCACTCTATTTTCTTATTGAATCAAAAATAATAGCATTCACTATATCCCATTCCAACAAAAGGAGGACTCTTGACTATTTAACTATCTACCTTCAAGCTTCAGGTGTAAATTGAGAAAAGTCATTCAAAAATTTAGACTTTACCTATTCCTTAATAGTAGAGTTAGGTTTGCGTGATTGTTCTACCTTTATCTTCTCACAAGTTTTCTCAAAATTTCCCATGTTTAATCTCGACAAAAATTTAGCAAAAGCCCTAGATTTAAAAAAATTCTCATCATTAATAATTTTTTCCAGAAGCCTGGGAAACTATGGGATCAATATCCTTAACTTGATAATCAGCTATAGTGAGATCCAATGAAGGTGCAAGTGGTTCTTGAGGCTCTCCAATCTACAAATTTGTGGAAGCAATAATTACATCTCCCTCTCCACCAATTCATTTAAGCTGATCCCTTGGAGATGTTTCATCATCAATTATGATTGGGGATTGGCTTGGGGAATATTTCTCCACTTGGTAAGAAGACCCTTGCTCTAATTTTTGTCTTTTTGGAGCATTGGCTACAGATGGGCTTCTTGGGCTTGGTCTCTACTAAAGGGGAGCTTGTTGCACATTCTAGATCATTACATATCCTGCCCTTTTCTACAAGGTGTATTGGCTAGGGGCCACTACATTTCTATTGTTTATCCTCCTTTGCATCTCTATAGCCTTGTCTTGATGTGTCTCAATATATGTGGCCTTCTTCTCGTTCATAGTTTGGATAATCACAACAAAATTATTCATTAATGCTTGCATCTTGCCTCCCCAATATTTTTTATCTTTCATCGGGTCATAATTGGGATCAAAAGCATTAATAAATTCTAGGATCTTGTTGAATACTATCCATTTCTCTTTTCTCAATTCTTGTTGTTGCAAAGTAAAAACATTGTTGATCACATCCTCCAGATAGTAAACTTGTTGCACCATGCAGGAAGCTTTCACCCTCTCTCTTAAGAGGTCATAGAATCCTTCAGGATCAATAAATCTAGCATGAGATTCTACCATGTTATATCTATCTAGGAACAAATTCAAGTGCTTCCCCCCTTTCCTCACAAATACAAAATCATGTACCACAATAATAATTGGTAAACAGATACCCTTCTTAGGAAACTCCCTCTCATCTATACTACCTATTTTCCATAACATCTCAGCTGTTCCCATCTTCAAGGGCACATGAAATAGTAGAACATGTAGCTTTTTGAAAAAGCCATATACTCTTATTACTGTTGAAACATTATAAGGGATTATATCTCCCCAATTATGACTAACCAATAGCCCATGTGCATGGTCCTTAGATTCGAACAACTCTAATAGTGCTTGTGGAATTCTAGGGCTATCCACTCTCAAAAGTAATCTAAGCTTTGATACAAACTATCTGTCAAACTACACATAATTGGCATCTGTAGCGTCTGAAGTCATATCCACACTCCATAGCTGCACTAGATTCCTCTCTCCATCCCTGGTTATTTCCAACTCCATACCCTTGTAAAAAAATGTAAATCCCTTGTATAAGCATACATACATAAATAATGAATATCAACAGAATGGTTTGTCCACTTTTCCCCGTGCTATCCCCACCAAACCATTGTGAATCCCCTTTGCAAGAAAAGTAGCAAAATCTGAAATAGTGCTCATCCCGATTTGAAAAGTTTGAGCTATAACAAGGAAAATTGAGCTTGGGATTTGATCAGCTTCATCCATCCTAAAACTTTTGCAAAGAGAAAAATATAATGCCTGAGCCCTAAGGTTAAAATGTCTTCTCAGTAATGGCTTTGGAATGTGTTGGCAATAATCACAGACAAAGTACCAATTTTAGCAGCATGTTCTTGCAATGGCCCTATCCTTAGGTAAATCCTTTGTGCATGATACCTAGCTTGAAGGTTATCTAGATCAATGATCTCATGCACGGTGTGGATAGGGTTGAGGTTGAAAACCTCACTAATCAATTTAGGGAAAACCCAAAAAAGATTTACACCAGCATGATTCTTTACCCACCCTATAATTGGATCATATTTTTTGGCTAAATCCATCAATAAATCATTATCAAAGAGAACTGTGGGGACTGTTAATTTTCCAATGTCAAACACCCAGACATTGCTCATAGGGGTATCCAATTTTCATTCTGAAAATCATTTCTTGAACAACTCCAAACCCCCCATGGAAACTTGGGCATCTCTTACCCAATTAGCCTTGTCATAGAAACCCTTTGCTATGGCTACCCTACGGTGTTTTGGAATGAGTTCCCTCCCCTTAGTTATTTCATTTACTGATAAAGGGAATTGTTAAAGAAAATCATCGTGTATAGAATGTTTCAGATAATCTATTTGTCCAGTGAGTTCTTTCCAAGGAGGCATTTTGAATGAACTCTAGAAATTTTATAACAACAAATACTTGATTTTCAAAGAGTCATAGAGTAATCACCTACTAAAATTTGCACTTCTACACTATGTGATTTCCTCTGCAACTTACTAGATCACTAGATAAAGTTTCTGTGCCCTGGCTCTAAAAATTTTGTGTGCTCTAATATTCTTTTTGTGCTTTGGTGATTCGTCAATGGTGAGATTGTGAGATTTTTTCATGCATTTAAATCACATGAATGACCTCTACACCATATTTAATCTTAGTAACCGTTACCTCCAAATTGCATCCAGATTTGAATCCTATCCGTAGATTTTCATCAAATCGAACAACTTTAATTTAAAAAAGAAATGATATTTATGGCTCTAGAAACAAGGCCATGTGTCACAATACCACTTCTCTATATTCCTTAAATTTATTGCACCTTAGAATTACAAGGAAGCACCACTTATTGATCAAGATAAGATCAATGATTAGATGGGTTTAAGATTGAACAAAGTCTATTCAGCTATTCTGACCAATAGGAAACCTTTATATGAGTTTGTGCCTCCTAAAAAATTCCACACAAGTGGGTCCCATATCTTCTTTTGAGCGAGCAAGTGCTTGACATCATTCTTTCCACGTGTCAAGTTGGCACATTCTCGCTTTCCTTATTAGATGAGCATCTTCAAATTGTGGGTTTTTGCCAGTCATCGATCTTGTAAAGATCAATAGTGACACTGCTCAGATCCTATAAGCCCTCTAAGATAGGGATAGTGACATCATCATGGACACATGCCTACATAGCGAATACCCACATTCCTTAAGTTTCTTTTAGGTTCAAAATGCAGGCCTGCACCCATCGTTGATCAAGATAAGATCCATGGTGTAAAAAAAACTCTACACTTTATTATCATAGCATCTACTTGAACCAATGGAATGACTCTTCTCAACCCTCATGCTCTAATCTATCTGACTACTACATTAACTGCTAAGGTTTCCACACCTGTAGCATAAGTACTTCCAGCTAAGCACATGTGGCGAACAACATGGCGTGACTCAACATTCTTCCCTAATTTTGGCTCCATCATGACATGCAACGCAAAGGTGCATACCCACATTACTTATTGAACGAGAAAATTCATAATGCAGGCTTGCACTAACCCTTAATCTTTGAAAGATCCATGGTTGATAAAGCTTTGCTATGATCTAGTAGACAAACTTCTTCAGTGGCACATCTAGCAATACATATAAAAAATCATTTATAGCATGGTACACTACAATATACACTATAGATTCTTGACCCCACCTTGCTACATGTCAAAAAATCACTTTCCTACTTTATTTATCTCTCGTGCAGCTTGAAAATGCGAGCATGCACTAGCCTTTGATCTTTGACAAATCAATGACCATAGAATCATGTGTCTTAAATACCACATCAACTATATTGATGAATAAAATACTTCCCTCTAGTCCATCTCATCTAACACTTTCCATGGAAGACATCTCAACATCATTCTTGGAAATGGTAGGCCCATGCTATCAGACTGTGCTACATGTCCTATTTATGCTTCCACACATTAATTAATTCTTGAGCATCTCCTTCTTGTGGGAAAGTGCTAACCCTTGATTTAAATAAAATAAATGGTTGATGAATCTTGGTGATAAAATAATACCTCTATCAGTAACTCAACCAATGACATTGCAGGAATTCTAGAATGTGCATGAAAAGTATTGACAAGTTTTCAAAAGGTTCTGACAACTTATGACTCATCACAAACTTTATGGCTCACTAAAACTTAAAAAGGGCAAGGGCTATGTGTCATCAAAGCACATGAACACATTATTTAAAAACCTCACATTTCAAATTTGTGGGAATGCAATGCCCATTGATCTAAATGAAATCAACGATCATATAAAATTTGTATCACAGGGGGTATTTCTTAATAAAATGATTGAGCAATTTACAGACAAAGCACGAGCACCTAAGGTTTAAAAAATATTTTAATGAATTCATGCTTGCACAAGACCTTCCTTAGGGTAAAAGTAATATGCTTTAAGGGCATTTTTTGAAATATTATTTTTGAGGGTTTTCAAGACTAAGGTAAAATGTAATAAGGCATTAAGGTTTTCAAATTTAGGGCTTTTCAACTGATTTCTCTGATGACAAACCTTGAGAAATAATAAAATTACAACAACATAGAGACCATGACATGAACTAGGGCAATCTAATAATTTTGAGAAATACAACGAGAAAACCCTAAATTGCATGATATAATGATCACAAATGACTTTTGACTAATTTTTCAAAAATTTCTCTATACTATAAAAAATTAGACCAACACCCTCTTAGCTACTCCTCTTATATTTCCAACAAAAAGAAGGATTTTATTTCTCAAAGTATAGTTGAGGAAGAATATATTGCAACAGAACATAACTATAATCAAGTTATGTGGATGAAGCAGATGCTAAAGGATATCAGAATTGAGTTTGAAGAATCTATTATCATTTACTATGATAACACAAGTACACTGAGTATGTCTAAGAATCCTTTATCAAATTCTAAGCCTAAGTATATATCTATTAAGTATCATTTGCTGAAAGAGAAAGAAGTGAAAAAGGAGATCAAATTGGAGTATGTGAGTACTAAAGATCAGATTGCAAATATCTTTACAATTTTTTTGCCTAAAGATATATTTGAGTACTTGAGAGGTATTCTTGTGGTTATGCCTCTGCCTACTTTTGAATAGATGATGCAGTGAGTGCATCAATCTAGTGGAACATAACACTATTGTTAGATTGGACTTAATCTTAATGCTTTCCATATGGGGGAGTATCTGTGATGAGAAAAATTATTGAGGACTCTTGGTATTTAGTTTTTAATAGTGTCTTCAGACATTTGAGCTAGTTAAAGACTTGGATCAACTTATTGACATTTGGTATGTAACAGTTGGTATGTTGTAACATTGAGGCCTTTGACCTTGATTTTAATGGAGGAGAAAATATTCATAAAAAACATCTCCTTAGCTATGGGGGAGAAGAACTATATGAATGAGGGTGAGATATCTCTTTAGGGAGATTGAGAAAGATTCATGTAAGGAAGTAAGAATATACACCTAATGTATTATGAATTATTTAGTGTGAGGTAAATAATTATTGTCAAAGAATTAAAAGTATACACCTATTGTGTTGAGACCTTTTAGCATGTGGACAATTGATGCTCGTTAGTAGCAACAACAAAAAACTATTTGGTATTCTTGGAACTTTGATAGTTTTTCATATATGTTGTCATAAATACAAAAGGGGGAGATTTTTAGCATGAATTTTGATGATACTACTTTCGGGGAGTTTCCTAAGCTTTGGAGAGTATTGACATGTTACATTAATGATTGTATTTGTCATTAATGTAAACATAATATGGTTTCTATAAATATTGGTTGAGTAGAAGATAGAGATCTTTATGACATAGATAATGGTTTGATTTTCTAGTGATGCATAGTTATAAAGATGTTCAAAAAAGTGTCCTAATGATGTGGTAAAGTACACATAGTCTAAGTTAGAGACTATGAAAGTTGTACTTAATTTATAGAGACTAGTTCCAAGACAAAGTATTGGGAAAGCAATTCCTAATGTTTGCTTGCTATCTTATGTCTGAGATATAGTAAGAAGATGCATAATCAAGTAGTAACAAAGGATAATTTGTTGGTGGTTTTAGTAAATGCGTAAGTCCTACTCTCACACATGTGAATTTATTTATAGACTGTGAGCCAATAATGCTATTGTAATTATAATTAATTAATTATCTTATTATAATTGATTAGGAAAGCCTCAAGGCTGACTCATGGAATTATCTTGAAGATATGGTATAAAGGAAATATGTTTTCTTTGTTTGAAAAGTGTGTGTGATCATAGTATCATGTGTGAAGTGTGAAAAGGAGCAATGTGTTTAAGGAATGCATATAAGCTATCCAAGGGATTATTAGATGTGAGTTTTGTGATTTGGTTACAATATCAGAAGGAGTAGAGGTCTAGTTGATAGGACAAAAGAAGAGGAAGGAAGTACATTTCAATTCTATTATTCTAGAAGGAATAATACATATATCATTTGGATAGTGGGTTCATTGGTCTTTCCCTTGAAGCTATTTGGGTAGTAGGTCCAGCTATCTATCACAACTCCTAATAGGGTTGGCACAATTCCTAATAGGGCTGGAATCTCCTAGCAGGGATTCAAAGTCTCCTAACAGGGACTCATATGTACCAAATGTAATCATAGATTCCTAATAGGGTCCATCCTGTAAAAAGGAATATTTATATTAGTAAATCATCTTGTGGGTACCATCCCCACTGGGGTTTTCCCTCTAATCAAGGGTTTCCCTAGTTAACATATCTAGTGTTACAGTGTATGAGTATCTTTTTGTGGTTTCTAATTATATTTTTCATATGGTTAAAGTTTAATGAGGTTGCTAATTAAAATATTAGTTGGATAAGTGATTCACCCCACCTCTGAGTTATATTGGTGGACTATATATTCTAACACTTCAATGGTTTTTGATTTATTAATATTTGCATTTTCCTTTTAGAAGAAGCATTTGCATAATGATATTACACAAATTGCCTGCAAAAAAATAGTTCAATATGTAAATAAACACATTTGAAAAGGTCATAGAATTATTTATTTATATACTTGATTTTGAACCCCATAGATGTTCAACATTTTCAAATGGTGTTTATTATCAACTGAATCTCACACAAAGGATAGGATATTAAATGTATCTAGGGGATCCTTGCCAACACCCAAAGTGCATAAAATATATAATGAAAATTTCATTCACATAGGATGTTGCTGGAAGCTCATTGTTGGTTGAACAATATGTTTTAACCTACATGAAAGGTCCCAGATGAACTTGAACCATTTTCATATCTACCTTTATCTAAATATAAATCTCAAGATATATAAAGAGTCTCTTGTAGGGATTCTTAAAAATTGGAACCTAGGGGTTCCCATGATATCATTTGGTTCCATAGAGAAGATCAAGAATATTATTCCTATATAAACTCTAAGATAATCCATCTACTTCATAGATCATGATCAAAATAATCATGTAACATTTAACATGTAACATGTAACATGTATGTATAACAATAAGTACAAGTTAACAAATAATTGGGAGGGAAAAGGAATAAAAGAATAGAAAGAAGTTATGTGGAAATTATTTTTCTTATCATCATGTTTGGCATCATTCATTAGTCATTCCCTAATAAAATATTGATTGGTGGAATGGCTGATTTTCCTTATTAGTTGCACTATAATTACTTGGTTACCCAAATTAAATAATCAATTTTGATAATGAAACTATGTTTTTGGGAAAATATACATGAGAATAAAATTTTAAAATGGCCAATAACATTGTGTGTTATTTTTGTGCTATGTAAAAGAGTGACAATTGTATGACAAGTCTAGATTAATTATATCTAGGCAAACTGCAAGTTGTTTTCTATTCAATGATTTAAGTTTTGAATGGAAAAATCAATAACATATGAATTCCTTAATCCAACACACAAAATTATAACATTATATTTTTTTATATAATATTGCCTAGAATTATTATATTTAAAGAGGAATACAAGTCAATCTTAAATGCTATATTTCCCCCCTCTAACTCAAAGAAATCGATTTAGGGTAGAAATGGTTTCTATCCATACCTTTAAAGGGAGATATGTAAATGGTCCCTCCCAAAATTTATTGTCTAATTATGCAAGAGGGTGACTTCTAAAGACTCTACTCCAATATATGAGTATATGATAGGTTTACATAAAGAAAATATTAATAGTACAAAATAAATATATAAATAAAATATTTAATCATAAAATATATTTGAGAAAAATAAGTTAAGATAAATTTTAATATTTTTAAAATGAAATCAATTGTATTATCTAGTTGTAGGGTAGGAAAATGGAAGCAAACCAACCCACATATTAATAAAGGAGGAAGAATAAGATCCACCCCTTGAATAGGTTTGATTGATACAAAAGGAAGTTCCAATGCAAACCTAATGCAAAAGGGATGCATAACTTTGTTTTATTTCCACCTCTCCTCCACCTTAAGAGGGTTTAAAACAAGAAGATATAAAATATAAAGATGAGATATAAATATATGACAAAATAGTTAAGTATATAAAAATGAAAGAGATGAAGATGATATGCCTTATGAAAAAAAACCTAAAAATGAAATATCAAACAACCTCCAAAATGGTTAACTCATGTACAACACTAGATTGAAAACTATACTAAAGACATAACTCAAAGATCATTCGATGAACTAGATAATCAGGGGTGAAATGGACCATCAGGGGTGTACTACAACCCTGATTGAGTGTGTGCGATGTTGATTATGATTTGGTCATTTTTGTGAAAGTCAAAAAGGGTACCCAAATTTGTAACCTATTCATTGATTTGAGGTTCAAAACCTACAAATAAAGGATTTTTTAATTTATTATTTGGGTTTATTTTGCCTCAGCTAAACCCTAGTTTAAGAATTAACCTTGAATTGAAATAGAGATAATCATAGAAAGTAGTAGTGATAGATCTAAACTGAAGCAATGTAAGTCTATGTATATACTCTTGAATTCAAAATATAACAGTCAACAACTATGATAGTGAGAGATGCAGAAGCCCTCCACCCCTTCCACTATTCAATTCCTGGGGTAGCTCCTCAAGAGATACTCTAAGCTAAGCTATTAAAGGAGTGAAGTGATCAATGATACCAAGTATGTAGATGTAAGAGCTTTGAATCAATTTCAAACTGAAAATCAAAGTGACATCAAAACATTTGTGAATGAATGCACCTAAACTCTTCCTTAGAATTTCATGCAAATGAATGTAGATCTTGAGAGAATGGATATATAAGATGTAACAAAGCATATTGAATGTATGAAGGGAGATCTTACATGAACTTTTTCAATAGCTTGAATGCATGAATAATTGATATTTAATGTAGAAATAACTTAAATGTCTTGAATTCTTGAATACTTGAGAGCACGTGTTCTTTAACATGAAAATTTGATTATGAGATCTTATAAATGGAGCAAATAGAAGGGTTTAAATAGGGCTTAAAATTGTCTAACTAGAATAGGAAAACCTTCCTAGAAATTAACACCCTGAACATACTCGGACATGAGATCCAAAGAGGAGACCCAAAAATAGGTCCCAATCAGCGGCATACTATACCCTTGACAACTAGGTCTCAAAACCTTTGGGATCTCTCTAAGATCCTAACAATGGTCTTGGATCTTTAGAATCAAGTGCATAATCTAAGATATAGCTATTGTAGTGTAAGGAGTATATTTCAAGTGGATAGATGAAGAGAAGAGAAGACCTAGGAGGATAAATCCTACATCAAGCTTTACACTATGAAAATTAGGAGCTTTAAATAGGATCTATTAGGCTTTACCCCAATTCTACCTAGGATAAGTAATATAAAAGGGAAGAAGGAAGGAAATATACAAAGAGACTAATGATCTCACATTAAATAGGTGCTAAATCTTCATTAAATTGGAGTGCATCCAATTTAAGATGATACACTAGTTATTAAAAGTTAGCAATGTAAATGGTTAAGTGAGGATATGTAAAAAAAAGTAAAAGATCTTGTGAAAAAAATATTAATATACAAATAATTTTATTTATTTTTAAGATGGTTTATAAAGGGAAAGAAATTTTAGCTAAAAATCTCTACATCTCAAATGAAAACAATTTCACTATTCATGGCTCAAATAACAACTCACAATATAAGATGATTAGAATAACTAAACTAAAAAACTTATATTTATATAATATTTATGCCTTAAATACACCCCAGGTAAACTTAAATAGTTAGATATAGAAAATTCAAAACACACACACACACACACACACACACACACACACACACACACACACACACACACACACACACACACACACACACACACACACACACACACACACACACACACACACACACGATTATGACAATTACTATGATCCCATACATGATAGATTGAGATTTCATTTAATGAGTACAATGCACTTTCCCATGACATGAGACATAATGAAAGAGTAAAGGTCACTTTGAGATAGAAATTATACAAGCATGACACAATTTGTGGTATATTTCCTCTTTTATGCAACTTCTAAGATCAACATTTAGTTGGTTTTGTTCTCAGTGTTTCTTACTATTGGTTTTCTGCCCTTGTTTTATGTTGTGGGGATTGTTATCATGGGGTTAATAAAAAGAGAAAAGAATGCTAGAAATAGGGAATACTGAGAGGTGGGGTGGGACGAGCGGGGGGGGGGGGAAGGATGAATTAGTATTCCATGAACATTGTCCAAACCATGGATATCATTAACAATCTTTAAACTTGCATGGATGATCAAACTAAAAAGTAAACATAATAAGAATATAATAAAACTCATAATACCATTATTTATTTTTTAGGGACAACTTGGCAAAGGAAAAATACTAGTGGGGATGGTACCCACAAAATGATCCAAATCAAAAGTATCTTGTGGAAGATATTGACCCTATTAGGAGTCTATTAAGTCTATATAGTGTATCTATCCTTGTTAGAAGACTAGGCCTTGTTAGAAGCCTCAACTTTTTTAGGATTTGTGATTACAATATAAAGATAAATATGAGTCCACTATTAAAACATGCATATAAAATTATGCACAAATCTATCTCTAGAGATAGATAACAAAACCTTTGACTGCTTGCTCATATTTGTAATTTCTAATCAGTCCTTGTAGTTTCTCTTCACAAAATATTCATATAGCTTCTTTTCTTTGATTTGAACATTCATTTGGCATCTATACCAATCACATAAAGTGTGAATATACAAATTATATCATTACAATACAATAAGACACTTCAATAAATAATAAATAACTCCTTTATACCAAAAACTTTAGTCTAGTAGGCCTTATGTTGCCTCACAAATTATCAAACCTTATCAAATAATTTAGGAAAGAATCCCATGATCTCCCCCTTTGGAATTTATTGCAACATGTGAAAAAATATGGATAAGTATGCTAACTCTTCAAAATTTCAAAAATTGTGGTTTTAATTATTTTTTTCAAAATTTGTGGATCTTTCAAAATTTTATACCATCATCATCATACATATACTATGATCTCCCTTATATTATATTCTATCTAACTTATAAATCATCTTTACAATATTATATATATATAATTACAATTTTTCACACCTCACTCTCCCCCTTTGATATGAATGGGAAAGGTGAGTCAAAATCTATATACATGACAAAATTTGGTGCTTCTTTTCTCATGCTGATTGGTTTGCCAAATTCTTTATGTAGTTTGAAAAGTTCTTGAGGTTTACAAAATTAATATCCCAAGAAATTCTTATTTCATCTACAATGATTGTGGCTCCTTTAATACCCCAAAATTGGCACATTGGCATTCTAAACCAATTTTGGTGCATCAATCTTAAACCATCAATTTCTTGATCATTTAAGTCCTATTGTACTAGAAATTTGTAATTATGATTGTCTTTACTTGACCTAAGTGTCAAGTACATAAAACCCTTAATCTGCATTAATCACATACTTTATTTAATTCCTAAATATTGACTTATTATGGAAAAATAAATCTTATAATTTTGATTATAAAGTCCTAGCCTTTTAATTAAATTAAACTCATCCCCTTTAGCTAGTACACATGACAAAAGGAATTAAATGTATTTGATTTAATTAAATACCCTAATTAAAATTGTTGAATTTAATTATTCAATTAATTAGAATATTAAATTGTGAGGTTATATTTAATTCTTTAAATCAAATATTATCTTTAAATATTCTATTTAGTTCAGAATTGGAAACAATGATTTAACTCAAATTACAAAAATAAATAAAGCTAGTTAACTCTTCATTCATCTCAAAAGAAATTAGTTAACTCCTGCAATCAAGGAAACCTTCTACTTGAATTAAAATCTCTTCAAATCTCCATTTTTCATATGGTTTGATGTTGACCATTGATTGATGATGAGATTCTATAAAAGGAGCCTTCTACCTCTCATTTAGGGAGATACATTTGTTGAGTAATGAAACTCTATCATTTTTAATACTCAAATACTCATGCATTCAAAAGATATTCATTGTAGCTAATTTACTTTCTCATGGTAGATTACAATGCATACATTTAGATTAACTTTGTTTATCTTGATCTTAGATTGATTTTCATTTCATCTAGAGTCAATAATCTACTTTGCATATTAAATATGAAAAACACAGCTTAAGTCATATATCCTTTCTTAGCTTAATCTTGCATTTGCATCCATTAAGTCCTTCACTCTTAGTTGGTTTGGTTACCAAACTCTCAATTTTAAGAGCGCATAGTAAAACCCTATCTAGATAGAAGGCAACATGTCACATTGTGCAAAATTTTAGGATGAACAACCTCATGTTCATTCCTAGATGAACTTGAGAAGTAATGACTATGTTGAAAAGTGTGGTTAAATCAAAGGCCTATATTTAACACATACATTTATGGTGCCCACCATGGAGCAAAAAAATTAATTTTCTAGCCTCAACCATCTTTCTTTTCAACATTCTACATTCAATTTTTGTACATAACAAAGAAATTTTTCCCAAAAATTCCTTTTAGATTGTGTGAGATTTTTTTTTCTTGCATGGCCTTGTGAAATTTTTTGCATGAACAAATGCATATACTTTCCTGAGGAAGTCACTATCTCATGTGACACAAAGAAAATCCTTGCATGACCTAGTGCAAAGCCTCGTTCAATTCTAGATATTAGTGTTCTTAAAATTCTTGTATTTATAACATTTTCTTATTGTTATTTCTGGTCACCCTCTATTTTTTGAATCATTATTGTACGACTTATAATTTATGGAATAACATAATAGCGGTTTACATGATGTTTGTCAAAGACACCATGAAACAAACACACATAACTTGCCAATGGTTTGATTGTAGGATGCCCGTCAAAAAATCTCTTATCAAAGACATTTCAAACCCACTCAAATATTATATCTTCTTTTATGAGATTTAATTTACATAGTTTAAATAGACCTTTTGAACTTCTCTAGAGCTCTAGATAAAGGGATAGGGGATTCTTCTCTTTACTACTTGGAAGTGATTCTCAAGAGTAAATAAAAAACCTAGACCCCTTTGGAAGATGATACCCTTTGAAGGAAAGAAAGGTAGTGGTTCTTCCAAGTGATTCTTTTAGTGAGGGGAGTATGCTCTTTTCCCTTTGGGAAAATGAAAAACCTAAAAGCTTCTAGACAAGTTGGGATTGATAAGCTAGCTAAATGATGATTCTATTTGGCATGTTTGGGTGAGGTGAAGAGGTAGAGGAGTATTCTATTTTTCCTTTTGGGAAATAAAAAACTTAGACCCTTGAATCCAAACCAAGTCCGAGTCAACCATTAGTGGGCCTATCGAAGTGATGCAACCTTCAAGAATGACCAAGTGAGCACACACTTTTCACTAGTGATTCCAACTCATTATAATAAAGATTATTTGTAGAGATAAACACTCCAAACCCATGTTAATCTCTTCCTTGTGATTCTTGATAACACATATCATGAGGATTCTCTATTTATTATACTAAGTAGTGTTGCTCCCAATATTGCTAGCCAAGTGTGCACACTTTCAGATGTCATTGTTGTTGAGGGAGCTCCATCTTGCTTGTGAGGCCATTGGGGATTAATGTTAATGGAAGCCTATTAAAAAATTGTAGTTAGTTGCTACTTGGTTAACCTCTAGAAGGAGGCATAATCTTTATGCATGGAGCAGGAAGAATCTCTCCTATAGGTCCTCACCATAGGCATGTACTTGGATGTTGGAAGGTAGTATATGACACCATCCCTTGCCTCCAGAAAAACCTTTGAATATATATGTTATTGAGTCCTTGAAATACACCAAAAACATGGGCACCCTCTAGTAGGGTGACACAACTGTGTGAGGTGAATGCATGCACATAAGATGTGAGATAATGGTTTTGCTTCCTCTAAAATTTTCAGTTATAGGGATAAAGCATTTATTTTTAGAGTAAAAACCTATCCAAACTATTCAAAACTAAAGTTCAAGACTCCCTCATCCCTTCAATGTTCTTTGTCCTTAATTGGATCATTTATGAGTACTATTTGTGTCCCACTATCTATTCTACAAACAAGTCTGAAAAAACAACCTGTTATGCTTGCAAATTAGTCCAAACTATGCCGATCCAAAATAATGTCCAAAACTATTTGAAAACCAATAATGATGTTTGAAATTGTCTAAAACCTATCAGAACTAGTCAAAATCTCTTCAAATTCTGGTCAAAACTAAGAAGTCTATCCTTTACTCACCTAGTTTTCTATGAAATCTCGTGTGAGCTAGGATCTTAGAGTCCTAAAATTTGTATTTTCTCACATCATCCTTTGTGCTTCCTCACCTGCGAAGCTCTTTATTCTTGCACAAGCTTATGCAAATTCACTATCAAAATTGGTCAAATTTCCATTTCCTCACTTGGTTTTCTACAAAACCTTGTACGAGTTAGGATTGTGGGACTTTCTTTTCCCTTTCCTCATGTTGGTCTCTGAACTTTCTCGCCTGGGTCTACTTAGATCCTTGTGTGAGACTTTGTCCTCAAACTATCAAAAATTTGTCAAGACTGTCCATTTGGTACATTTTTTTTCCTTAGAAGACATTTAATCATACAAAATATGTCATAAAATCACAATAGAGAGCATTTCCTTGTGCAAGTCTATCCAAAATTGTCAAAAATAGTGAGCTATTCTCTTTTTTTTTTGTCCAAATCTAGTCTCTATTTAGAAACATCACTATACTTCTCTATCTACAACACTCTAAAACTTAGTAAAATTACTTGGTTAAACATTTGTGATCCATGTATGAACTATTCTTGTCACTGTACTTTCTCATTTGTTCTACTATGTTATCATACCTTGTTGTCATGATAGTCAATCTCTCAAGTATTATATGCACTTCTTTGACTACTCATACCATGATATGCATCACTCTTATTATCACTTACCTACTTTGAGAGAAATTTTTGACTGTGGTCCTTGTCTACACCTTGTCACACATCATTGCCTATGATTGTTACAAGAAGGAGTGGAAATGTGTTTCATTCCCATCAACTTAGAAAAGGTAGAGGTATAGGTAGGAATAATGGTAGAGGTCATTCCCAATTCCATACCTAGTTTGAGTGCAATGGAGGATCCTTGTGGTATCCTTCACCTACTACATCCGAGGAAGGATTATATTGATCTCTGTCCCCTATTGGTCAAGCTTACATCAGACGGGTCTTTTCCATAAACTTAAATCAAGTTAGGAACCCACTATTTTAAGAACATCCAAACATTGAGAGGTCATCCCTTGAACCTAATTATGATAACACAAACATCATACCTACATTTACAAACAAAAAAAATGAACCTATATCTAAGAAAGCTATAAATTCTAGACAAACTAAAAGCTTTCATACAAATAAGATGGCAGACCAAGGCTAAGAAACTAGTGAAAATAGTAGGAGAGGGAAAAAATATGAGTTCATCAAAGAACTGAAAGGTTCAAGATTCATTACACCTACACAAATGACTATGGGGATACTGAAGAAATACCCCTAGAAGATATAGGAAAATGTTGCAAAGAAAAAAGCTTCCAAAAGGTTATGGAAATCTTACTCAATGAAGAGAAAGAGAAGTATTTCCTTAAACTAGCTCAATAAGGAACTAAACTACCTCAAGACTACAATGTTGAAACTATTTTCATCAAAGAAGCATAATTTGAAACCTCTAAACTGCAAAAAAAACTCCAATCCATCCAAGAGAAATTGGCACAAATTATGAAAGAAAAATAAAAACTTGCTAAAAAATACACACTAGATGTTATTTGTTCATTTCCTTTTGACAAAGGTCTATACATGCCTCCTTTTGCTAGAGGAGTTGAGCTACCTAAATATGATAAGTACATAGGTATGTCTAATCCCCAAGATCGCTTGAGGGAGTTAGGTGCCTTTTCTAAGGAGTTCATACATGACCAAACATACTTGATGTGTTTTTTCCCACATAGTCTGGATGGTCAATCTATCAAGTGGTTCTCATGATTACCTACTCGGATCAAAATTTTTGATGAGATTGCCAACATTTTCATACAAAAATACTCACATAAAATCCAACATCCAATTAACATAAGATATATTGGTAACCTCAAACAAATATTTAGAGAACCTTTCTTAACATTTCTTCAAAGATGGAGAGAACTATACACCAAGTACTCATGTAAGATACCTAAAACTACAAAAAATGACATATTGATTTATAACCTCTTACCTAATTTTGTATTCAAACTACAAATTCAAGGGCTAGATGGCTTTGAAGACATTATCACACAGGATATCTACATAGAGGAATTCATGGTTAAGAAAGGAGAGTTAACCCTCCAAAAGGACAATAAACATGGGTCCAATTCTAGCAAAGACAAGTCCAAATATGAACAAAAAAACAAGATGTAGTACATGATGGAGTGGTGGAAAATATCACTCCCAAACCTCCTAAGGAAAATTTTAATCTCATAGACAACATACATGCATGCAAAGCCATTGAGAAGGCTACAACATCCAATATAACATCTGGAAACAATGCTAAAAACATATCTCAAGATTCTAGACCCAAACATGAATACACACCTCTAGGTGAACCTCTTGAAGTGGTCTATAATACTCTTCTTTAGAATCAAATTCTCACTCCTCTGGATAATTGTTTCCTATATGATCCAAAACCAAGACCTAAATGGTTGAATGAAAATGCATACTATGAATACCATAAAAAAAAATGTTCATAAAACCAGCAACTACATTAATCTATCACACAATATCCAAGACCTCATTATTGATAGTGATATAGTTGTGGGAGGACATAACAAAAACTCAGATCATAAAGCTTCAAAGAACCATTTCCTCCATATGAAAAGTGAGAAACTTCTAAACTGAAAAAACAACAAGTATATATACACATATATTAATGATGACAATGTAATCTATATAGTTAAACCTTTAAAATTTGAACAATGTGACATGATCACAATCAAAGGGCAAAGTAGCGATACAAAACCAAATACCCTATTCACTCTAAGAGGTAGAACATATCTTAGATATGATCAAGAGTAATCACAATTATGTGCTAATGTTGTCACACAATCCTATGCTAAGGTATTTCTCAAAGGCTCTATGCCTTCTACTTCTAAAATTGAACAACACAAAGACAAGACTACTATTGCTCCAACTAGAAAGAACAAAAAAATTGCAAGATCTTCTACTAATGCAAACTATTGCATACTCAAAAAAATACAATGCACTAATTCTCTAATAACAGTTTTCAAACTACTTAAAATATTTACTACTCATAGGAAAATTCTTGACAAATCTCTCACTGAGGTGAGCATTCCCAAAGATCTTGATCTTGGTTGGTTTCAATCCATGGTAGGTCACTTAACACCATCTCACTACTTGTCTTTCTTTGAAGAAGATGACAATTCTTTGAGTTATCCTTAGAAACAACCACTACATATGGAAGCCATGATCTATCAAAAAGATGTCTACCATGTTCCTATAGACAATGGTGATGGTCTTAACATTTGTTCTACTAGTTTTCTTACACAACTAGGTTATAATGAGGAGTCTATTGATCCTTGTAGAAAGATTACCATCACAACATATGATGAGGTAGAACATAGATCCAAAGGTCTTGTTGTGCTTCCTATTAGAATAGGACCTATAGAATGAGATGCCATCTATCAGATTCTTGATATTCCTATGGAATACAACATACTATTAGGAAGGAATTGGAGTCATTAAATGAAAGAAATACCTTCAACATATCACCAATTCATGAAGTTCCCATTCCAAGTATCATAGGTAACTATACTTGCGAACACTAACTATGCTTGTAACATGCTTAAGTTAGCTGATAGTTTTTTCCAACCAATATAGAGTTTACTACCAAACATGTCAACAAGATGAAATAAATGGAGAAGACTCTTAAACTAAAATAAAATGGCATGGGAGAATATCAAATTGAACTCATTTTTTCTTTGAAATCTCTTCTTGTATCTCCTTGTCATTATGGGAGACCATTTGAAATGAAGAGACCATCTGCTATATTACCTAAGATTGTCTTCAATGGTGCCTTTGTAAAAGCAACCATAACCTTTAGAAGATGAAGATAAAAACATAGCCATTATAGCCTATCTATACAAAGAAGAGGTCCCAGATGATCTCACAGTCCAATCTCATGAAATAAAAAATATGGACAAGGTCTCAAACTAATCAAATGAATTGGTTACAAAGGTAATGGTCCTATAGGATGCAACAAAAAAGGACTAATAGATCTAATTAAAGCTACTTATAGATAGCCTCATGACACTACATAGCTACACTTCAAGAACATTCCATTTCATCTAGGAATCAACAAATTTGTACCCAAGTTTGATAGTCCATTTGAACATGAATATCAAACTAAGTTTGACAATCAAGACAAAAGTTCTAATGACAAGGATACCTTTCCTTATCCTATTCCACTAGATCTTGCTACACTCTTTATAGAGCCTAATGTATTTGCACCATGAGTCAGTACTACTAAGACTGATAGTAATTCTACTAAGAATACTACTAATACTCCCTAACCTAAAATGGAGCAAGTTGAGTCTAGTCATGCTCTTATAGTTGAAAGAATTGGTCAAAATCAAGCTGATACTAAAAGTGGAGAATGGGTACCCATGACTATAGGGGAATATTTCAATTTGACTCCATGTAATACTAATTCTTGAGAGTATGAATTCAATTTCCTCTCAAATGAAAATTTTGATCAAGATATTGATAGAGTTCATGTGTCAAAACCAACTTGAAGTAGGAAAGCAATCTAAGATTAGGTCCAATGAGTTTGATCCTACTTATGTTGACATATCTTTGGTTGATGTTGTTAGGACTTAGAGGACTTCAAATATACCTCTAGACAAAATTGCTCTAGGTCTTGACTTACTTGTCTACATTTTTGATGAATATAATATGAACAAATTAAACTTTCCACTTCTCTTTCACCCACTTATCCCAAGCTAATAGAATGAAACTCAAACACTACATCTAGAAAAGTCCCCATGTTCCAGAATGACTATGCTCTCACTTGCTACCTACATGCTCTCAAACTGGCAATGTCTTCCATTAGTGAATGCAGTTTCAACATGATTAAAGATGACATAAAATCTTAGTCATACAATCAAAAGAAAAAAGAATAGGCACTCTGATGTTGAAAACCACATTGTGGAAGTTTAGAGCCAAAAATAGTAAATAGAAAATATGTATATGAAGATGAAAACCTCTCTAAGGCAACTAAAGATGGGATATTTGATGCACTTCCAAGTTAATTTCAAGAAAAATCATCAGCATTGATAGATCCAACATAACCAGTCAATCTATGTACTAAATAACATTCACATATCATACATCTTGTACAATTATTATCTACTTGAGAAAAACAAAAATTCATTGCTTTCTTTTGGGAAAAGAAGATCAAATTTGCATGGACATACTTAGATATTCCAAGTTTAGATCCTAATCTTATTATGCATCATTTTTACATTGTGTTAGGGGTGCAACTTGTGAAAATGAAAACTTTGAAAGATGCACCCTTATGTTGCACTTCTTGTGAAAGTTGAATTGGAAAAACTATTGAAAGATGGTTCTATTTGAGCTATTGATTATGCTAAATGGATATCAAATATAGTTTTAATCTCAAAACATGAAAAATCTATCAGATTCTACATTGATTTTTGAGATCTCAATAAAGCATTACCTAAGGATAATTTTCCACTACCTAATATTGATATGATAGTGGACATGATGTCCGGGTATGAAATTTTCTCACTAATGGATGGTTTCTTTGGCTATAACCACATCCAAATTGCACTAGAAGAATAAGAAAATACTACCTTCACATGTGTGTAAGGAACCTTTTGTTGGAATATAATACAATTTAGATTAAATAATGTTGATGCAATATATCAATGAGTGATCATGACCATATTCCATGATATCTACACAAAACAATGTAAGATAATGTTGAAGATACTCTAGGTAAGAGTATGTAGAGAAGAACTCATCTACAAGACTTGGGACCTATCTTAGATTGCATGGAAAAATTTAGTCTTAGAGTGAATCCTAAGAAGTGTTCTTTTGGCATCACATCAAGTAAATTAGTAGGGTATATTGTCTCTACAAAATGCATAGAGGTGGATCCTGAAAAGGCTCAAGCAATCATGGAGATACCTCCACCTTGAAATTTTAGTCAAATGGGAGGGCTATAGGGAATACTTTAGTCTATTCATTGATTCATATTAAAGTTAGTAGATAAATTAGAACCCTTCAATAATACTTTGTATAAGGGAGTGATATATAACTAGAACATAGAATGTGATCAAAGCTTAACACAGATCAAGTAGTTTCTTGCTAATCCACCTATCCTATTGCCTCTCATTCATGGGAAGCCACTCATTTTATACATCTCTACAACATACTCATCCCTAGGTGTCTTATTGGCTCAAGAAGATCACAACAATAATGAATGAGGTATTTAATACATTAGTCGTATATTGGCCTTGTATGATATGGATTATAGTATATTTGAGAAAGCCTACCTGATAGCTATTTTCTCTTCCTAGAAGCTAAGGCACTACATGCTTGCTCACATTGCAAGATTGCTTGCAAAAATTGATCCATTAAACTATTTTCTTAGAAAAGCTACTCTGACAAGAAGGTTAGCAAAATGGGTTATGATCCCGAGTGATCTCAGTATTGAGTATGTGGAATGGAAAGCCATTAAGGGAAAAGTGATCACTAATCAATTAGCAAAAGAACCTTTGCAAAGTCATAAACCATTGAATGTGGAATTAGTTTATGAGTCTATTATACTATTGACACACTAAACATTGGTTATGTTCTTTGATAGATCATTCACGCAACAAGGATTTGGTGCTAGGATTCTATTCATCACCCCACAAAAGTACTCTCTACCCAAGGCATACAAGATTATTTTTCCTTATACAAATTTTTTTTTTGAATATTAAGCCTTGATCAATGGGATAAAAATCACCATTAAATGGAGGGTAGATGAGCTAAACATATTTGAAGATTCATAGTTGGTGATCAAGCAAGTCAATGTTATTTATCATTTAAAAGATGAAAAGATGATGCATTATAAAGGAATAGTTGATGATTTGAAGAAGTAGTTTGCACATGTTACTTTATAGAAGATTCCTTGAGTAGATAATAAGGTAGCTGATGTAATGGATACCCTAGAATCCAATGTTACAAATATCATAAAACAACTTTTGACATGAGTTCCTAGTGGATACATTATCCTACCCTGCCTAAGACACCCCAATATCCAAAATGATCTATATTTTAATATGATATGATTCATATCAATACCACCACATATACTCCTACTTATGTGACCAAATTGTTCTAGGTACTCTGATATAGAATGAGAAACATCACCTTATTTGAAATGCTTCACACTATGTCATCATCACTAATGACTTTTTAGGAGAGGTCTCGATGGTACATTCCTTAGGTGTCTAGAACCTGAAGATTCAAAATATGTGTTAACTAAGGTACCTAAAGGCATTTTCGGATCACACTCAAATTTTTAGCTAACGCTGGCTCACAAACTTATTAGAATTGGTTACAATTGGATAGAAATAGAGAAAGAGGAAATCAAATATACAAAGTCTTGCTAAAAGTGCCAACTCCATAAAAACATGATTCACACTCTATCTAAGGAACCTAATTTTGCTCATCACACTTTGGCCATTCTAGTAATAGGCCTTTGATTTGGTGGGTTAGATTCATCCTTCCTCATCAAATGGACACAGGTTCATTATAACAACTACAACCTACTTCACAGAGTGGGTTGAGGCAATACCTCTTGCTAAGGCCATTGGAAAAATTGTATCTATGTTCAATCTTAACTACATCATCTATAGGTATGATTTACCCTTCTCCATTAGCATTGGAAATGAAAGGAAATTGAAAAGAAAATATTTGAAAGAGCTTTGTTCAAAGTTCAAAATGATGCAACTTTGGTCTTCCATCTACTACCCTAAGGGTAATATAAAAGAGAAAGTTTCCAATAAGGCTATTCTCAAAATCCTACATGGCATATTTAAAAAATCTAGAAGGGATTGGTACCTTCAAATCAATTGACTCTATGGGCTTACTGAATATGTATCAGAATTCCTACAAGGGAAACACACTTTGATTTAGTATATGGAGAAAATGTTGTGCTTCCAATTGAGGTCAAGATTTCTACTTTGTGAGTCTCTCTGAAGGGCCTCATTATTGATGATGATTATAGAATATCTCAACTATAAGAGCTAGAATTATTGTATGAACATCACCAAGTGGCATATGATTATCAACGAGCTTACCAAAAGAGAATGTCCAAGAGTTACAATAAGAAAGTTAAACAATGGGACTTCCAAGAGGATGACCTCATTTTGAGTGAGAACCCTAAGAATCAACAACATTGGGTATAGAAGGGAAAGTTTGAGTAAAATTGGCTTGGCCCATACATTATCATTGCAATGTTTAGATAAGGTGCTTATCAACTCTCAACTACTGAAGGAGAACTACTCAAGGAGCTGATAAACACCCTTCATCTAAAAAGGTACTACAACTAATACTCTTTGAATCTCTTTTGTACATATCTAAATGTCCTAAAAAAATTCTAAAAATTGCAAAAGGTCCTGAAAAATCCTATTATCCTGGGGAAAACCTATCAATAGGCACCTTGATAATACCAAAAAAATACAAAAAAAAGGGAAAAAGAGAAAAGAAAAGAAATTGAAAAACAAGAAAAGTGCCATTGATGAAATCTTGGGAAATAGTCATTATGGTAGAAAAAATAGAATTCCTGCCAAGAAGGTGAAAACCTAGTAAATAGACGCCTCTTGTTTCAAAGTCTCCATCTTGTAGTGCATCTTCTAGCTTCTATACAATCATTTTCCTACTTTAGTTTGTTGCTTTTGGTCATGCATATGCTCTCAGCTATCTTCAAGACTCTACTCATACCTACATGAATTGAATCTGGTCATAGTCTAAGGGGCAACATCCTATGTTTTCTTAGAGGATCTATTCTATGTTAGTTGGTAGTTTTCCTAACTGCATTTATCTACTATCACTTAGTCTACTACTAAAATTCCTCTCGAAGAAGATCTCTCTTGTGTTAGTCTCCAGTTGTCCTAAATGTGTCTATCTACTATCGCTTCATCTACTATTGAGATTCCTCTTGAAGAATATCTCTCTTATGTCAGTCCATAATTGTTCTAATTAGGTCTATCTACTGTTATGAATCCACTGAATAGATTTCTCACAAAAAATTTGTACTTCAATAGTTGACATCGATTTTCTGACACTAAAAATAAAATTTAAAACTAAAACTATTTAAGCTATGATGATATTGTCTTTGTGTGTTTATTTTCTCTTTGTCATTCCCCTTTTATAAACTCTAGGATGTCTAAATTTGACTAGAATAGAGAGGACTAGGGGCATGATCTTTTCTTTGTTTTCTTTGTTTTGTTTTAGTTCTAATAATCTAAATGATCCATATAAAAGGGGTTTCCACTATAAGAGCCTCTATCTCATGCTGGATGGCCATGTGTACCTTGAATCATTTTATATGTTAACTTTGGTGATGTTGGTACCTCTCCTTGTCTTTTTGAGTGAATTCTCTATGCTATAGTAAATATTGGTACTCATTCTGTGAAGTGAACAAAACTATGACTCATGTCATATTTGTATTCTCATGATTGCAATATTAATAAGGGTTGTACAACATCTAGTGACCTTAACAAAATTATCTGTGATGAAAGCTATATCTTACAGGTTCAATAACTAGTCCTAGGGATTTCATCTAGCATAGGACTACACTTTATTTTAGACTTTCATTAGAGAATGATCTCATCCCCTCATTTGATTCCATTATTCAACTTGAGAAGTAGAATATTTCTTACACATATCACATTTCATCTTGACTATAGAAGTGTTCGATCCCATGGTTGATATTTCATAAATTAGTGGAGCACCTATCATGAGCAACACATGTGAAACCTACATGAGATATTAGTACATATCCATTTTTGAAATATCATAATATCCATTTACACTTATGCATAATCAAATCATGTCATAAACATAGATTATATATCTATTTCTAATCCATCACATTTTCATACACATGCATACATATTTCATGTCATCTATGCTACATATTCATGCAACATATACATTTACATAATCATAATCCATCTAGGAAACATCTCATGTATGGACATCATAAAGGAAAAAATGTGACACATACATAGATATCAAAAGAAGTTCTCATATATATACCTTAGAGTCAAAATGTGGGATGATACAAAAGAGGTGCTACTCGAGCAATATTCACAACAATGTCTCAAAAAGATGAAGAGTATGATGATGATACAGATGATATACATCATATATAGTCAAAAAATGGATAAAAGAGAGAAAAATAACTACAGCCTTCCCCCTCATCCTTTGGAGGAGGAGGATGAAGAGAATCTAGTCTAATAGGAGGTCAAGCACCCTCTAATTCCCTTGCATACACAAAAAATTAGGGTACCTACTTCATAGCATCTAACACAACCCCAACATAAGAATGTAGTAATACACAACTAGAGCTATCTACACATGACCCTCATCTTCTTACCTCTCTAGATGCTCTTTGAGCTCTCAGATCTCCCAATATCACACTACTAAGCATGCATCTCAAACTACTACTTGGATATGAAAATCTCCTAGGTTCTGTTGTGCTATCAAGATCCTGTCCCTCAATTGTTGTAGAGCACCCTATGTCTAAGCTAACACATATCCTCCAATTGGGCCTTGAGTAGGTTGTTCTTGCATCTCCTTACCACTACCCACCTTCTCTACCTACTGTAGAGGTTGGCTCTCCACCCACTAGCTCTATGCATCACCACTGATGCAACCTAGTGTCCTCGTCTCCCCTTGTGGTCACCTCTGACCTAATTCACTCCCACCTGCACTTGGATCCCTCCTCATCTGTCAACATGGAATAGGGACTTGTGTGGCCCTCTTTTTGAGTCCCTATTGTTCTCCTTAATGTGGTTGTTACTACTACTACACTAGCTAAATGAATATGACCATATCCACTAGATCTGTGAATTGTGGAGAGGGATGACTCACAAAATGGTCCCTATACTTAGGAGTCATCCCCCCATTTTCTACTATGGGAAAGTAATCCCATGAAGAAAGTGTTAAGACCCACACATCTATCATGGAGTGTCTAGGATCTAACCTCACTAACCATCCCTTCTTCACCTCCTTGGTGAAGCAGGCATAGGAGCAGTGTTCCTAAAAAACATCCTATGGTCAACCATACTGTCTCTACAACTGTGTAAGAGGGAATCTCTCAATCACCTAGATCAATCAGTTGATCAGTGGCTGTGATAAAAAAATGTATCCCAACTATGCTTGAGCATCATACCATGCCTCTCTCTCTCTCTCCAAGATCTGCATACCATTGACACCAAGTCAGCCCAGTGAGCCCTCCACCACTTAGTCTTAACTAGCGTAAGCTAGGTTATCTATCCTTTATATCAAAAGATGTATGGCTCATGTAGCTGGAAAAGATCGTCACAAATAGGTCTAGTAATGGGAAGGTACTCCCATGCCTATACCTAGAGAATGTAATTAACTCCTATTGCCATACTCTTTGCCTCTCTCTTGATGATCTCATGCATCTCTTGATACATATGTGCCATCATATAGTAGCCCTATCCAAAGTGTACCAACTTCTTATTCATCCACTGAAATATCTGACCCCATCCACACTCTAGTCCATACTTCCCTATGTTAGGCATTAGAAAGTAGCTGATGAAGCCACCAATTACCACTACTAGTCTATGGGTCAAAAAGTACTTATATATCAACTCCTCCCAGGGGATGACCCTTCTTATGATGATTTCATTCTAAAATGTATCTCTCAGCTCCAAGGTACCAAGTCTAAGTTGTGTATCATAGTCAATGTGAGGAGCATGAAAGGGGATCCTTAATATCCATTAAATGTTCTCTGATGTAACTATCATCTTTCCCTATGGAAGATAGAAAGTTCTCATCTCTAAATGGAAACTCTCAACCAAGGAACCTAGCAAACCATGATTCACCTAAATATTGGTACCTCATGGAGATGTGAAAATATGAAGGCATCTAGATATGTTACCTTAGTGACATCTAATTGTCTAACTGGCCCTTTGATGGTTGGATGGTGTGACCAGAATGACAGGTCTAGGAAGTCAACCTACAAATAATTGAACAACATAACACAATCAGTATACGATCAATCTGAATGATACATCTAAACACTAAACAATGTGATATTTCAAAATTTCACACTAGGATGACACATTCTTACATGAGGAAACACCACTGGTTGCAAAAGAAAACTCCTTTGTGCATGTTTTCTCTATCAATTGTATGAAAAAAGACTTTATCAACCATGTGAGACATGCATATGTATTATTTGAGATTTCTCTCATGGTTGTGTGAGATTGTGCTTTCACAACACTCCTTTTCACAAGGTTTTATATATGCTCACGTGAGAAAGAAAGTTCTCCCACAAGGACATGATGCTAACCTACTTAGAATGACTCAAAATAAAGAAAACTTTAATCAAAATGTGTAAAATTTTAAATTGGAATATGGTTTGTTGAAAACTTATAGGTGATCCATAGTCCCTTGATTGACTATGATGCCTGGAACAGTCAAATCTGTGAGATCACATGAGGACCACCATTTTGGCTTAGAGTTCTCTCCACAAGAGGAAAAAACTATAATGATTTGAAAATGACCCTTTGGAGCCTTATACTAGTTTTGACTTATTTTTTCAAAGTGTTTCGATTAGCGTAAAAATCAACCCTTTGGCTAATTGGACCATTCTAAACACATTTTTTGGTTCAAAATCTAAATCTAACACCTCTACATAACTAAAAATCACATTTTAAAATTTTTGGATGGACACGATCAAACACTTTTATAGTCCATCTTTCTAATGCAATATGCATCTTAGAATCTCATCATATCAACATTTTCTCAAAATTATCAAACATACCTCAAAATCATTCTAAATCTACTCAAAATATTCCACATGCTCTTCTGATATGTTCTAAATTCTTTTAAATCTCTGATCACATTAGTATCTTCAATCTACCACTTTACATCACTATTTTGATGTGTCATCTTTCAATTTTTCTCCCAAGGGGCCATGATGATTACATCATTAAATCAATCAAATCTTGCTTCAAATCTTATCTGAACTCAATGTCCTAATTTCTAGGGCATCTCATCGCTAGGGGAATATTTATTCTATATTAGGCATCATATGTTATCTATCGCATTTATTGATCAATTGATCAAATTTATAGCAGTCCTTATCATAGCTCAATGTATAAGTATCTGGGTGTTTTGTCTAGACTCCTGAGGGTTAAGCCTCAGTCTTGGGAAAATCCTACAATTCATGATAGGTCTTGTTATCTCTTTTATGGACTAGTACCAAGGTGTCTATCTACACTCTAGAGGATTAAGCTTGATTCTCAAGATAATCCTAAGCTTTCTTTCAATCACTATTTAATGGACAGGTATCACGACATTGTAACCCTAACTCCTGAGGATTAAGCCTTATTTCAAGGATAATCCTATGAATCGTGATTGATCTTTCCATCTTTTAATGGATAGGTATCTCGAGGCATTCTGACCTTGACTCCTGAGGATTGAGTGTCATACTGGGGACAATCTTATGAATCATGACAATAATTTCTCTATTGGACTAGTATCTAGGTGTTCTATCTAGACTCTAGAGGGTTAAGCTTCATTTTGGAGATAACCCTAAAAATCTCATTAATTGGTCTTCATATTATCAATCTCAAAGTTAATTACAGTTCTTTTTCTATGCTTCAGACTTTTGATTTGTTTGAATCAATGTGCTGCTCACACAATAATTCAAAGAGGGGCAAATTTAATACCACAAAATTGGCACATTGGCATTCCCAACTTATTTTGGTGCATCAGCATTACAACATCAATTTCTTGATCATTTAAGTCCCATTGTACTAGGCATTTCTAATTTTGATTGTCTTTACTTGACCTAACTATCAAGTGTAGAAAAATCTTAATCTACATTAATCAAATACTCTATTTAATTCCTAAATATTGACTTATTATGGCTAAATAAACCTTCTAATTGAATTTATTTAATTATAAAGTTATATCACTTTAAATAAATTAAATTCACCCCCTTTAGCTAATACATGTTACAAAAGGAATTAAATGTATTTGATTCAATTAAACACCCTCATCCTAATTATTGAATTTAATTATTCAATTAATTAGAATATTCAATTATGAGGCCATATTTAATTACTTAAATCAAATATTATCTTCAAATATTCTCTTCAATTTAGAATTGGAAACAATGAGTTAACTCAAATTAGAAAAATAAATAAAGCTAGTTAGCTCCACATTCATCTCAAAAGAAATCATTTAACTCCTACAATCAAGGAAACTTTCTAGTTGAACTAAACTCTCTTGAAATCTCTAGCATTCATCTAGTATGATCTTTACCATTGATTGATGCTAAGATTCTATAGATGGAACCTATTTGCCTCTCATTTAGGGGGATGCATTTTTTGAGGAACAAAACTCTATTGTTTTGAATACTCAAATACTCATGCATTCAAAATATATTCACTGTAGCTAATTTACTTTCACATACTAGATTACAATGCATACATTTAGAATAACCTTTTTATTTTGTTCTTTGATTAATTTTCATTTCATCTAGATTTAATCATTTAATTTTTGTAGAAAATCTAAAGAACATAGCTTAAATCATATGTACTTTCTTATCTTAATCTTGCATTTGCATCCATTACATCCTTCATTTTTAGTTGGTTTTGTTACTAAACTCTTGATTCTGAGAGCACATAGTAAAACTTCATCTAGATAGAAGGTAACAGGTTTATTACTAGGAAAATTTGCAAATAGTCTCTTTTGTATGGATCTCAAATATCTAAATTCAATTGTCTTGGTTGAATTCCTTTGTTATCTAGCCTATTCCTTGTCCTTGGTCAACTTCTAACAGTGATGAATTCTCATCCATTTTATCCTTTCCTTTATCTTCCTCTACCTTCTCTTCTTCCTTCTTCTCTTCTTCATTTTCTTACTCTTTTTATTTCTTCTCCTCTCTCCTTTCCTTAAACTTCTGCTCTATTTTCTTCTCTTTAGGAATTTCTATAATAGTGACTAAGATGTTCTGCTAATCATATTCTTTTCTTTGTCAATGTAGACTAGAGTTTGTGATCATAAGTATAGGTGGTAAAAGTGGTGCACAAATCAAATATAGTTCTTTTGGTGTGTCAACAAATGGTTGAAGGCTTTCTTTCTTCTCTTTTCCATCCTCTTCTTCTTCATCACTAGAATAATTTGCAGCATTGGTTGTAACCAAATTGACATCATTATAATCTAACAAATCCTTGAAGGGATCCTCTAGTGTATCAACTATGATTTTTATTCCATCAATTGAATATATATCATCTTGTTGTGTAACTATGTATGTAGTAGGCAAGGTGGTATATTCATCTTTCTTTTCTTCTTCCTTGGGCTCAGATACATTAGGTTCACTAATAAATTTATGCCCTGCTTCTTCTATTTTCTTAATCAATTCCTCATATAGAACTCCCATAATCTAGATAGGTCTTGTCTTCTTCCCTAGGTGAGGCTCTAGTATTTTCAAGATATCATGTAGCTGATCTTCATTATCAATTGTGCATAGTTTTGTGACCATGTTCTCCCTTATATTCTTTACCTCTTCATTGATCTTCTTCTTTCTAGCTTCCAATCTCTCATGAAGTTCCTTGGGAACATTTTCATGAATATGAATAATTTTTTCCTTAAAATAAATCATATATCTTGCAACTAAATTTTATATCTATCTCTTTTGATTAGAACCATAGAGATCATAATATTTGTTTAGTTGAATCAAATCACCATCCTGAATAATCATGTCATTCATTCTTCCTAATTTAATCTTCCAACTATTCTTCTTCTTTCTTGGTTCTAGATGATCTTTTGGTATATATGTTAGATAAATAAGAGTGGGTGTGAATTAGTTATATCTAGTTACCCTACAATATTTTACAACATTTAAGTGCAAATTCAAACTTCATACACTTTCATATCAATAACTCAGTAACCACATCCAACATCTCAAATCATACTTATAATCATTTTTTTTGCATCAAACTATTATCTTATTGTTCCTTACTATACCAAGTACCAAAGTAATAAATTATCTTATACTGAGCTGCAACATTAAACAAATAACATGAAAAAAAACTTGCAACACAATAAGAAATCACACATTTGAAATAAATATTTAATATAGGAACCCTACAAAGGGAAAACCCATCTAAGAACTAACAACCCAATAATTTCACTCTTATGAAGTGATCTCATCTAGGAGCCAACCTTGTTAAAGGTTAAAGGAACATTTTTAATGTGACTTGGTTAGAGGATTTCAACCAAAGATCATCTAGACCATATTACTCTATGACATTTCTAAAGAGTGTCCTACTGTAAAGTACTTACAAAGATCACTAATGGATGCTACCATATAGGATTTAATATGTTTGTTAGGTCTACTTGGTTAAGAGATTTTATCTTCTACAATGGCAAGAAAGTAAGAACAAGTCATTCTATTAGGCTTAGGACTACCTTTGTTGTTCATATCTCTACTATGCTCTTTCTTCTTCCTTCTAATCTCTTTCTTATTGATTTACACACTCACACTTTAACTTATCACTTCCTCTAATTTTTCTTTCCACTTTTGTTTTGCCTAGTTCAGCTTACATCTTCATTTAATTTTAACTTTAACAACTCAATCAACAACACCCATATTAGCAACAATCAACAACCAAAAATAATCTTGTTCATACCCTTAAATGGAGAAATTTTCCATTCCAAAATCTTCCAAATTTTGTTGCTTAAACACAATTGTAGATCTTAGATTCAATGCATTTAGTTACTTAGAAAATACTAACACCTTTAACTTTGTACTCATCTTTATTTTGTTAAATATCCTTCATTATATCTTCAATACACTTGTCTAACTATAGATGTCATAACTAACTTTGAATTTATCCTTTGAACTTCTCAAATATTCTTAATTTTAATCTAGTGTCAACTTCAGATTAAATATTTTTCTAACCTATTCTTTGTATTTAGGCTCAATGAACACTAGACCTTTACTAAAATAATATATCACTTAGTTGACACTAAAATTAATTGGTTAATAATAGACTTTATCATTTATTTGCTAGGAACTTGATAAAAATTGTTGTAACTTGGTTAATATTGTATTACTTCATTCACCAATCAAAATGTCTTGCATATACATGAGCTTCATCACTTATTCACAACATTATATGATTGTAAAATAATCAAATGACTATTACACGATTACAATCCAACTCATTCAAGTGCTCATTGAATACCATACACTTATCAACTCTTTCATCATCATACATTCTTCAAATCCTCTTCATCAATAAAGTCCTATTCATCAATCAAATTATATTACACTCTAATAAATTATCATAATATCTAACTAGCTAAGACTTGACATCAATGAAAACATGACAAATGATATGACTCTTTCATATACAATAACTTCATTATCAGTTGGGGATAACAATTTTTACCTTTGGCATTGATGGCAATACATAAACATAAGATTTTATATTACAAAGAATTTTATATAAGATAATCAAATGTATGTATCAACAAAAATACAATTTTTTATCTCTCTAACTTTACTCATTTTCTCTACAATAGATTCATCATCTTCATCTTAACAAACTCTCCCCCTTTGGGTATACTTCTCTATTCAAAAACATCTTTACTTCTTCACATTTTTTGATTCTCTCTTCTACATATCAAACTCTTTCCCCCAAAGTAGTTCATCTCATCTTCTCCCCCTTTGAAAATAATGTGAAAGGTAAATATAAGTTTCAATTTGAAACTTATTAAGACTTTTACCTTGCATATACTTATTACATCAATTTTACTACAATTACTTTCACAACTTTAGGAAACAATCCCTAAAGAGTAAACTCTTGTATCAACTCCAAAAAAATATATCTGATCATCCATGAATTGATGCAATATGCATCCTTTCTTAGATAATCTTGGATAAGAGAAGGACCCCTAACTTACCTCTTAGATACATAAAATCATCCTTAGGAAATTTCTTAGTCAATATGTCTACAAATTTTTCTTTAGATTTCACATATTCTAGCCTTACTTGTTTCTCTTGTACTTGCTCCCTCAAGCAGTGATACTTAAAAGATACATATGCTTGGTTTTTTCATACATCACATGATTCTTCAATATTTTTATTTTACAAGTATAATAACAATATATAGTGCTAAGCTTGGTAAAATCTTCTTGAATTCCTTCTAACAATTGCTTAATCTAAAATATATTTGAACAATTAATTGAAGTAACAAAATATTCATCTTTAGTAGTAGATTGTAATATGCATCTTCGTTTCTTTTTCAACCATGTAATCAATCTTTCTCCTAAGAAGAAAGTGCCACAACTTGTACTTTTCCTATCATCAACATTTTTGTCCTAATCAACATCATTGTAGAGTCAAAGTTCAAAATCACCATCATTCTTGTACCAAAATCCAAAGTCTTATGTTCCTTTTAGGTACCTGAATATCCTTTTAACAATAGTCATATTGATTCCTTAGGATTAGACGAAAACCTTGAAACAATTTTAACTACATGTATAATATCAAGTCTACTATGTACCACATACTGTAACTTTCGAACCATTGATCTATATTGTGTCTTATTCACTTTAGCAATAATATCCTCCTTAGATAATTGTCATCCAGTCACTATACATGTGCCAACTGACCTTAGATGATATGTTTATTTTACTAGTATTATAACAATATATAGTGATAGGCTTGGTAATCTCTTCTTGAAATCCTTCTAACAATTGCTTAATCTAAAATATATTTGAACAATTAATTGAAGTAAAAAAATACTCATCTTTAGTAGTAGATTGTAATATGCATCTTCATTCTTTTTCAACCATGTAATCAATCTTTCTCCTAAGAAGAAAGTGCCACAACTTGTACTTTTCCTATCATCAACGTTTCCATCCTAATCAACATCGTTGTAGACTCGAAGTTCAAAATCATGATCTTTCTTTACCACAATCCAAAGTCTTATGTTCCTTTTAGGTACTCAAATATCATTTTAACAATAATCATATGCGATTCCTTAGGATAATAGGAAAACCTTAGAACAATTTTAACTACATGTCTAATATCAATTCTACTATGTACCACATACTCTAACTTTCCAATCATTGATCTATATTGTGTCTTATTCACTTTAGTAGTAGTATCCTCCTTAGATAATTGTCATCCAATCACTATACATGTACCAACCAGCCTTGAAAACTCCATACCAAATTTCTTCAATATTTCCTTAACATACTTACATTGAGTCCATTATGTACCATCTTTTGTTTGATGAACTTGTAATCCCATAAAAAAATTGATCTCACCAAACATAGACATCTCAAACTCTTTTCTCATTTGATCAACAAATGATTTGCACAAAAAATCATTACCACCAAATATGATATCATCCAAAAATATTTTAGAAATCAATACCATGATTTAAATTTTACTTTTCAAATATAGATTATAGTTTTCACTTTTTCTCACAAATCCAATCTTAATCAAGTATGAATGCAACCTTTCATACCATTCTCTTAGTTCTTTCTACCGTCCATACAATGCTCTATAAAATTTGCAAACTAGGTGCTTCTGATATGTCTCAACAAATCCTTCTTGTTGTTCTACACAATCTTCTTCTTCAAGTATTCCATTTAAAAATTCTAACTTCCAATCTAGGAATAGGTGCAAAGGTCTCACCATAATCAATTCCTTCTTGTTGGGCATAACCTTTACAAACTAGTTTGGCCATGTTCCTCAAAACTTCACCATTCTCATTTAGTTTGTCTTTGAAACTCCACTTTTTTCTAATTACATTCTTTTTAGTTAGTTTTGGTACTAGTGTCCATGTGTTGTTTACATAAATGTGATCAATCTCTTCATTCATAGCATTAATCCAATCATCATTGTCAAGTGCACTTTTCAGAGTTCCTCACTCAAATTAAAAAATCAAATATATACTATTTTTCAACTTATTTCTTGTCATGACTCCAACACTTTTATTTCCAATGATTGGTTTAGGAGAATGGTTCCTTGACACATACTTTTCTAGCACAGGTTCTATTCTTTACTTTAAAAAAATATCTTTACATAGTTAGGGTTCTACAACCTACTTGGGTTGTTCTAGTCTGTGGATCTAGTAATGCAAGCTATCACTTAGTATCTCTCTACTTTTTCTTGAGAATTATACTAGAATCATATTTATTTATACAATTTTTTTATTGTAATCATCAAGTTCTTTTTTAATTTCCTCATCATTCTTGTTTGTGAACTCATTAATTCTCACATTTTCACTTTCAATCATTATGTCAGTAGCCTTGTTCAAACATTTATAGGATTTTCTCCTAGAAGAATAACCAATTAAAATACCTTCATCACCTTTAGAATCAAATTTTCCATTCCTTTCATGTTTATGAATGTAAAATCTACTTCCAAGTATCTTGAAATAACTTGCATTAGGGTATGGCCATACCAGAGCTCATAAGGTGTCTTGTTTCTTTCTTTTGTTAGTTTGGAGAGTGTAGAATGGAGTGCTAATAGATTCTCTCCAAAATATTTGAGAAATTCTCTTTTTAATTAGTAGTGTTCTTGAACAAGCCATGATTGATCTATTACTTCTTTCAACAATCCCATTCTGTTGCGGAGTCCTCAATGCTAATAATTATTTCTTAATTCCATTCTCAACACAAAATTTAATGAATTCAACACACATAAAATCACCACCTCTATCAGATCTCAAATATTTTAATTATTTACCAATTTATTTTTCAACTCTAACTTTGTTTCATTTAAACATATCAAACATGCAATTTTAAATTCATAGACATGATAGTCATCATCCAAGAATAATCATTAATAAATAATAAAACATATATATCACCATAATAACTTTCTAGTCTCATTGGTCTATATGAATTTGTATGCACTAATTCCAAAATGTCATTAGAAGTATTTTTCTTTCTTGGAAAAAATTACTTGGTCATCTTATTGAGTTGACATTGTTTTTACACAACATTCAGACTGTTGGTGTTTAAATGGTAATGTTAACAGTACTAAAACTACTAGGCGACAAAAGGCTTAGTACCTAGATATCAGTACATACACAACCTAAAGAATAGCCAATTCTCATTATCACTTGCATATGCAAAGTATTAGGACCCAACTTCAATAAAACCTTAGACGGTTTTCTACTCTTTTGGCTCTGTAAAACCAAGGCGGGTGCACCCGGGGATGGTTCAAAGATGGAATAATTGTATGAGAATTATCCTTAGTTTCATTTTGATTCTCATCTCTAAATCCTTAAACATATAAGTAAATAACTGATAAACACATCCCTTGAACAGATATGGCCAAGAAATCTTCTATAGCTCTGCAGATGTTTTCCAACAACAATGGCTAAATGAAGCTAAAACAATCTAGGCAGGCAAGTGCTGGCCAACTTTGAAAATCTTACAGGAAAGATAAATGAAAATTGATTTTATGATGTATTTTGGAAAAAGCTAGTTATAATATACTTCTCTTTTGGCTGAAATATGCTCGATCAGTGCCTAATCCGTTGGGAATTCAGAGTCAAGTAAATTCTTAGATCTAATTTGTTGCCTTGCAACGAATTTTCATCAGCAATTCTTACCAGAATTTATCATTCAAGAATCCTTATTAACACCCAAGCAACCTCATCACATTTATCAAAGCCTTTACTTAATCCATTGAATTAACAGCATTAACAAATGGATGTACAGTCTTACTAAATTGCAATCAATTGTATAAGCTTTTACTCACACAACATCAAGGTAACTTAGTATTAAAAAGGAGACAAAATTCAGAGAAGAACAGATATGGGGACAGTTCATAACTTGTATTCATTTCCTTTGAAAATGATATATCCTTTACAAAAAACCCAGAAAAACCTTCAGAGAAGAGGCACAGTCCTTTTTTTTATTCATCCATTCTCCCTGAGATTTTGACAAAAAGCATACTATAAATATCTTTCCAAAATGTTTTGGACCAAAAAAGAACTAAGCCCAACACTTAGTGAAAACCAAATTCGGACCATTCTTTAGCCTTGGGATCTCACTTAAATAATGTGAGATGCAACAAGCTTCAGGCTACAGAAGGTGACAGGTGCCCTTCTTTTAAAAAAAACAAAAAAACAAGAATAACAGAAGGTTGATTACAACAGCATTTCTTGGCGGGTCCCTTTCTGTTATGCTTCTTGGTTGTTATGATCTGCTTTCGCAATCATTCTTCATCTTCAGAGTACATACCCATAAGGTCTGCAAGTGATGTATTATCTTCTGTTACATGTAAAATCACTTTAACCTGGGGATTTTCTATGTCATCATTGCTGATTACAAGAGTAACAATTACTCTTACATCTTCCTCATCATCTTCTCCTGACATCTGTTCACTAAACTGATCTTTCCATCTGTTGAAGGTATCGTCATCTGGCCAATCAAAACTTAGGGTTTCTCTTTGTATCTTTATTAAAGAATTGGCATTTTCTTCTAATTCATCGAATTCTTTTCTTATATCAGCATAATACAGTTGTATTTTTACCAGCTCTTCATTTGTCTTTGCCCAAAACCAATAGCCAGTTTCACTGATGATGTTTTTTATTCTGTTATCAAATAATTCATCCATTTCCTTTTTCCATTTGTCCTTTTCCTTTACTGTATCAACAGATTCTAAGGCACAAGGAAATAGGGTGAATTTCTTAGCAAGATATTTTGAAAAACAGAGTGTCAATTTCCTCTGTAAAGAATCTCTTTTATTTTCAAAATTATGTAATTGATTTAATAAATCAAAAATCCTCTCAACCTGATGGTAAGGCATTTGAACTGTAGATATACAAATAATTGTAACATCATTATTCCTCTGTCTCCACTTCTGTGTAAGAGAATCTAGTCCATTCTTTTCTTTATTTAACTCATTTATGAGGGTTACAACCCTTGTCAACTGGTCATAAAAATTTGACCATTGTATTTTATCCCTCAAGTATGTTACACCCTGCCTCCATTTCTCCTCCTGCTGGTTTCTAAATTCTATCTGCCACTCATGTAATTTGGTTTTTTCTGCTTCAAACTCCTCTGCAGTATAGAATTGAGGTCTTTCAGGGGTGTCAGGTATCTCAATAATAGGGGTTAATCCCACAGATGACTGTGGGGGATATGCAATTCTTAATGTACATGATTCTCCTATTTTTCTCTTTCCAAGTACCTTTTCTAATTGAGACACCCTATTTTCTAACTCAATTCTCCTTTTTACCTCTTGATTATAGGCTTCTACCACTACTTCATATTTATTATGCATATCCATCATTTCCCTCTCTTCTCTTTCCGCAGTAGCCAGGGCAAATTTAGAATAATCCACATTCATGTGGGCTGCCTGTACATTTGAAGTGTCAGCAACTCTTCTTACAATGATACTCCCTGTCAATCCTGAGTCATCAGGCTGTGATGAAGTAACTCTGGATCCTCTTCTCAGGGACCACATAACAAGGGCAGCTTGATCATTGCTGAATGCTGTACCCAAGAATTCCTCTTTATTTGGATCCTGAAGCCCTAAATTATTTGAAACAGAATTAAAAACTAATGCGTCAGCAATGTCCCAATTGGGCAATAATAAAACATTAGCATTTTTTACCATCTGTCTTCCCTCATCAGGGGTTATATTTTGGAACTCTTGAACCATTTGTTCTTTTATTAGACTTTGAATGGAGGCCTCATCCATTTTCGGATGTTCTGCTCTCATATTATTGCACCTTTGCTCAAAAATGTGCATGTTTACTCTCCACGCAAACTGATGGAAAGCCCTAGATCTTACAAAATTGTTATCAGACAAAAAATGCTGACTGGCTTGTTCCAAAACAGGGTCCAATTCCCTTCCTCTGAAATCTGCTGTAGTTAATTCAAAACTTGGTACAGGGGTTTCCTGAGGGTTCCCTTCATCAATCTCTGCTTGTGTAACAAAAATTTCTCCTTGTGACCCCAATTGTTCGAATTGCTCACTGGTGAGTTGTTCTTCCTCAACTCTTATTGGGGTTTGAGAAGGTGAGCCACTTTCATCAGGGGATTCTTCCTCCCTTATTATTCTTCTTCTTTTGGGGAAAGGTTCAGGGGGTCTTTCTTCTAGGACAGTGCTGGAAGATCCAACAATCTGTTTTTCTTTATGCACAACGGGCACCTGCTGTCGGACAATAGTATACCCTGTTTTCTTCCGTACCACCAGTGGACCTACTCCAATGTTGGGAGTGAAACCCAACTTTCTCATAATTTCTCTGGCTTTATCTGGAAAAGAATTAATAAAATGCTGTTTGTTCTCATTCATTACCTCCATTATCTCAGAGAAATTGCTCATGAGTTTATGTACTTTGTCTGCATTTTTCGCAGCATTACTAAGAGGACTGAAATTTTTATCAAAACAATTAATGAATTCCAAAATTTTTGAATAGACTCTCCATTTTTCTTTCTTTATTTCTTGCTCATGGAGAGAGTATTCATTTCTTATTATATCTTCTGGAAAATAGAATTCATGCTGGACTGGACGCAGCTTGATTCTCAATCTAAGGGCAGAGTTAAAGAAACCTTCTGCATCACAAAAACGAGAGTGAGACACTGCCATTTTGTATTGATCCAAAAATTTATGGAGAAAGACCCATCCTTCTTTAGTTATCACAAATTGGTGGGCTATAGTACAAGTAGGAAAAATTGATCTTGTCCCCCTTTTGTGCAAAAAGGCCTCCTCCACTCCTCCCAACTGCCACAAAAATTCAGCTATCCCTACCTTCAAGGGTACTTGATAGGGTAACACATGGGGTGTTCCTTTGAAACCATAGATCCTGATGACCGTTGAAACTGAATATGGGATAATATCTCCCCAATTATGTGAAACCTTCAGATTGTGGGTTTTGTCCATAGGCCTGATAAGGTGCATCAATGCCTTAGGGATTCTGGGATTGTCACTCAATAAGAGGCACCTTAGTTTGGAGGCAAAGTGCCTATCAAATCTAACGAATCTAGCATTTTCTGCTTCCCAGGTCATGTCTGCACTCCATAATTGGACTGGTAGTGCTTCCCCTTCTTGTTCTCTATTTAAAACCATTTCCTTACCAAAATAAGTGGCCCCTTTAAAAAGAAACATATACATCAGTAAGGAATACTGACCCCAAACCTTTTCCACCTTGCCCTGTGCAATCTCCAGCAATCCATGATGGATCTCATTTGCCAAGTAAGATGCAAAATTAAAAATTATTTCCACACCAAAAGAAGAGATTTGGGTGATCATATACATGAAGCTCACCGGAATAAAATCTTCTTCGCCCTCTCCGAAGACTCTGCACAGGGTCCTATATATCTCCACTGCCCTGGCATTAAAACATGATTTCTTGAAGGGCTCTTTAGAAGATGATGTTATGGTTGGGAGGCCTCCAATTCGGCCTATGTGGGCTTTCAGTGCACCCTGTCTAACTACATCCCTCTTGGATATATATTCCTTTTCTAAATCTATCAGATTAATGGGCACATGATACATGGTGAGGGGTCCCAGACTGAATACCTTCCTAATCTCCTCGGGACTGATGGTAACTAAAGCCTCACCATCTACTCTCCTCACTACCTTAGTGGCTTGGTCATAGTTTTTTGCTATGGCTTCAAGCAAGTCAAAATCCATGAACACGCTGGGAACAACAAGCTTCCCAAGATCAAAATTCCAAATGTTGGCATGAGGGGCATATAACTTTCTCTCTGCAAACCATTTCTTGAGTAGACTCAAACCAGTCTGAGCGGTTTGAGCATCCCGGACCCAATTACCCTTATCATACAATCCATCAGCTACCCTAAGCCTAGGATTGAGTGAGGTCAACCTCTTAACTTGCACCGTTTCTACAGTGGACTCAGGAAGTAACTCAAGCAAATCATCATGCACATTTCTATCCAGGTAGTTCACTGCTCCTGTAAATCCCTTCTTAGGAGGCATCTTGAGCTATCCTCTTTAAAACTTAAAAGCTCACAAAGATGATGGCAATTTTACTTACTTGAATTCTGTCTCAATTTTCCTTTGAATTCCTGCAAAATTTCAGCGAACAGATAACTTGACAATTTCTTATCAACCTTGGCACGCTTTTCTTTCAGTGATAGCTTCTGCACAGGAATGGCTTCAAATCTTTTCTCGCGTGAAATGAAACTAATGCAATCTCTCTGTATTATACTCTATTTTTTCTCACGGACGAAGCTTTCTTGTCTAATTAATACAGAGAGTGGCACTACATTTTTAATTTAAAACTGCGCCGTTGATCTTCAAAGATCCTACGATCATGCGGTACAAAGAGAACAACTAGGAGTTACACTTGCCATGTCAGTCATATTACCCAATGAGAGCTTGCCATGTACATAATTCTTTCTTTTGATGGTGCTTACCTTTAAACCTACTGACGACGGAGAACACGTGTCAGCATGTCGCTACTTCGTTATGCATAAAGAACAAGCACCTTGTCATAACGAGGCGGCGACAACCGTTGATCGGATCAAGAAATGATCGAAAGATACGCTACAGGGCTTCTTAAGAAAGAAGGCGGTGGGCCCATCTCGCTATGTCGCTATAATTATCTTCCTTGCAACTCTTCATAACGAGATAGCGAGCTCCGTTGATTCACTTCAGACTGACGTTCCAGATTTCTTGTACATTTAGTCAGGTAAGCATTAATGAGAATCGGATTTCTGCATAGTTAGCACATGTCAAATTTTATCAGTCACCTGTCATTACACGTCATCAAAGATCTTGCCGATCTTTTACCATTTCACGGGGCCTCGCTAACTCGCTAACGGTGAAGCACCTTAACTTTCCGATAGCGAGGTAGCGAGCTTCGGCACTTTAAAGGATTCCGTGCCGGAAAAAGCAAGGGGGTACCCAGTAACTACTCCCGTTAATTAAAACTGATTCTGACAACAGTATTCATGACAGGTCATGCCACCTGGTGTAATTATGATACAAGCGAGATGCAATGTCATCATTTTAAGATTTTCACGTGGCCTCGCTACTTCGCTAACGGTGAAGCACCTCAACTTTCCGATAGCAAAATGGCGGAACTTCCGGAAAAAATCAACATTCCGGCTCTGATGTCAGATATTCTAGTGGGTCCTTCTTCCCCTTTTTATGGCGAATTGCAAAGTATACCTGCACAATAAAGTAATTAATAAGCAAATCTTCGATTGCCGCACATTCATTTCATGGTCCCACCGCTTAAAAACTCGACACTCGCTATCTCGCTATACTTAATGAGCATGCAACTTTCAATAGCGAGATAACGCCAGCGGTAGATCTAATCAGATCTGACGGTTGGGACAAACAGTAAGAAAGGTAACCCAGGAGAAAGGACAAGGAATAAGGAAGCATATTCGCTTCTTTTGAATTTTGAAAATTTTCGCGCCCAACCATTTATAAATAGAGATGAATGTAAGGCTTACAAGGCGAATATTTCTCAAAGATGTTTTATCCAAAACCTTATACTTCATTTAGACATAGATCATCTGTCCTTTCTATGGTTTAACTGAAAAAAATTTACTGCAGAAAAAGTCAGACCAACACAGACTCTAACTCTTTTCTTTGTATTGATTTTGACCATACTCTCAAAATTGACATGACATAGCCTCTTATGACACAACCACATATCTTCAACTCTTGCAAATAGACATATATCAACTATAAGATCAAAATAAAATAGATTAAATTTTTTTCTCTCTCTAGTGCATGCCAATTAGATTACCATAATCATCATACATCTTGACTTTCCTATTCTAATACTCCATCTTGTGAACTATATTATTCAACTAAGAAACACTCAACAGATTATATTTAAGTCCTTGCACCAAATACGCATCATCAAATCTGATTTTATCATTTAATATCAATGAACCTCTACCTTTCATTGGACATGAAATATCATTCCCTAGTTTAAGAGACGCATCATTATATTCCTAAAGTTTATTGAAATTACTAATCTCTCCAGTCATGTGATGTAAACATCCATTATCTATTATCCATGTGTCATTCTTACTTACATTCAAAATAAGATCTATTTCAACCTCATACCTTTCCTCATTAGGGTCTTCTTTAACAACAACATACATCACTTCTACTCCTTTTTAATCTTTAGTGTCTAACTCAGTGTTATCTTCTTCAACACTATAACATATATGATTTCTTCTTCTTTTCCTTTTAGTCTTTTTTCTTTTTGTATTTTTTATCCTTATTATCATTTCTGTCAATCCTACTCTTTCTAGGACATCTTGTAAAAATATGGCCTAATTAATTCCATTTGAAACATATAAGCTGTAATTAACCTTTTGAATTTACCTTTACCTCTAAGTAACCTCCTTTAAAGAAATGCTTCAATTTAATCCACATCAAGTATGATATCGACTCACTTTCACCCTTACTACTCTTTTATTTCTTTGAAATACCAATGATTAGTGAAGTCTAAAAAGAATTCCCAATTGTAGGTACACTTTTATTGAAATTACATAATTCAAATATAGTCCAATGACCAACTAAACCATCAAGAGTAAGATCATTACTAGACATATCTTTAACATCCTAAATTGGAAATACTTTTAAAGCATATATAGGTAAGAGAGTTATGAGAAATTTACTTTCAACTTCAATATCATTGACTACTCCTATACAAGTTTTGATAGCACTCACAACTTTCTTAATTTATTTCATATTTTGCATAACATTTTCACATTTTTTCATCCACATGTCATCATATTTTCCTTTCAAACTTTGTACTTTTGCTCTTAATGCATTGTCATCTCCCCTATGTACAAGTGCCAACTTTTCCCACATTTCTTTAGTAGTAAATATATTTCCTGACATTATCAAACTATTATCAAAATTAAATTTCTTTGAAATACCAATGATTAGTGAAGTATAAAAAGAATTCCCAATTGTAGGCAGACTATTATCAAAATTAAATTCATTCAAATATAGGCAAATGACAAACTAAACCATCAAGGGTAAGATCATTGCCAGGCATATCTCTAACATCTTTAATTGTTGATATTTCAAAGAATATATAGATAAGAGATTTATGAGAACTTTACTTACAACTTTAGCATCATGGATGACTCCTATAGAAGCTTTGGTAGTACTAACTACTTCCTTAATTTATTTCATATATTGCAAAACATTTTCACATTCTTTCATCCATATGTCATCATATTTTCCTCTCAAACTTTTTTTTCTCTTAATGCATTTTCATCACCCCCATGTACAAGTACCAACTTGTCCCACATTTATGTAGTAGTAAATTACATTTCTTGACATTATCAAACTCAACAACATCAAGGGAAGATGAAATATTAATCATTAGACTATTATATTCTCTTTCCTGACTCATCTCTTCCACATTCATATGAGGGGTAGGAGCAACATACTGATTGTCTAGCTGATGTGAAGCATTATCTCTAATTCTAGATAAAAGTAGACCCATCCTATTTTTCCATGAGGAGAAATTCTTCTTGTTCATCTTTGGTATCTCTCTCTTATACATCTTTATATTGAAATGAGATTGTTGAAGTGAATATGATTGATGCAACTATCATGCAACAATCATTATTTTTTCACTGATGTCAAACCTACTACTTGTTGGGAAGAAAATTTCTTAGTTTGGTCTAAATGCTATCATTTATTTGATTGATGAACAAGATTTGAAAAGAAAGGATAACAAGAGGACCTAGAGAAAGGTTGACTTATTTGGTGTATAAAATGTACACTAAGACCAAGCAAGACATTGATGATATTATGTATTGTTGATCTACTTAAGTCTAAAGTGAATGGTTACTTGGCTAAGCCTAAAAGAAGTGTTTTCATTAAAAAGTGTTTGCCAAGCTTAACTAAGAAAATAGTGCAAGCTGAGAAAACTTATTTTAGGCACAATAGAATTCAGTATGTGCCAAGAATCAGAAAAATATAGTAAGTGACAAGCATCAAGGAAATAATAGTAGTGACTAAGAAAGAAAGACATAGTTGATGTTGATTAACTTAGTGTTGGCCGAGAATCAAAAGACTATTATTATCGAGTGAATAATGTGGATGTCGAGTGATAGTAAAATGTGTTCGATCAAAGATTTAACAATTTTGAGTTGAGAAAGTTAATTTCTTGAATTTTTTTAAGTGTGTGGAAAATTTCCATGATGAGTTGGTGGCACATAATTCAAGATAAACCATTTGAGCTAAATTCAAAGAGGATTTTAGAAGAATTTTATAAAAGAGATTAAAATGGAAAAGTGGGTAGATTCATTGAATCTTACCTAACCCTAGAATGGATGATTGTAAATAAGTGGAAAAAAACCTAAATTCTCTATTTATAGAGATAGTAGGTCAAAAGAAATTGTTGTCATGTGTGAGAACCTAAGGAAGATAAGATGTCTAGGGTATTGCTTGATATGGTGGCCGAATAGAAGAGTCTATAATTGGCATGCAAATCAAGAAGGCTTAAGAGGTTGAAGGCTTGAAGGGTGAACAAGAAATTATAGATGAAGGGTATGAATACCAAGAAGAATGGAGGATTTAACCATAGATCTATAATCTACAAGTGAGTTGTGTTTTATTATTATATCAAGTCCTACTACTACTTTCTAATCATTATATCAATCTGGATAAATCCACTAGATTAAGGTTGACCTAATAGTCATTTGAAAATTCTTTATCATGGTAACATTATAATGGAATGTTCTAAAGTCCTCTAACAAGGTTCTCTTCTAATAGGGTTATTGAAATCCTTTAACTAGGTTAGATTTAACAATATGTTTTGTAACCTTTAATAGGGTTGGATCCTCATAGAGCTCACTTTAGTAGAGTGAAAATTGGTAGCATGTTACATGGTTTTTCCCAAATTGTGTTTCCACATAAAATCCTCAAGACATGTGATTGATTTTGTGGTTTTGCATGTTTACATTTCTGCAAATTTATTCTGACATAGGACAATAATATGCATATGTTTAATGTATTGAATGGTCAATTCATGCATAAGGATAAGTTGCAGTAATGAAAAGTTTTATTTGTACAATTGGACCTTGGATAATTGATTCATACCCCCTCTCAGTAATTCTAAAGTATTCTGACACTTTGGATCTTTTTCTCAAGTCCCTTCAAACTTCTTCCTTCAAGCTTTCAACTTTGCTACCAATTGTTAGATAATTGGGGGGGGGGGGATAAATTAATTATATCTAGTTATTCTATAGGCCTTTAAAACACTTTAGTATCTAACAACTTCATAAATTTTCATATCAATAACTAGGTAACCACATCCAACATCTCAAATTGTGCTTGTAATATTTTTATGCACCAAACTGTTATCTTATTGTTCCTTACTATATAAAGTATTATAGTAATCACTTATCTTACACCAATTTACAACATTAAACAACTAACATGAAAATAAACTTGTAACACAATAAGAAATTACACATTTGACATAAATATTTAACAACTTGGAAATTGTATTAAGGAAAAAATTATTTGGAAACTGACAACCCAAATAATTTCACTTTTTTGAAGTGAGCTATATTAGGAGCCAACCTTTTAAAAGGTTATGTAGTGCCTGCCCCTAGTTCGCATTTTTGCTATCATTGTCAAACTCTTTTAGGGCTAGTTTTATGTTGATGATTATTAGTAACATTATTTTGAGATTATCAGATACTGTTTTAGAATTAGCTTATTATATGATGAGATTACTTGGTACTTGATATTTCATGTATGCATGATGATTATTCAGTGATTTTAGTTATTGATGATGATTAGTTAGATGGATTATTATCATGCTTGTTTTATGGATACTTACCCCATACTTGCATGTGTATGGTGTGCATGTTTGTTTTCTTTCTGTACAACATTTCTAATGTGGTCAAGGAAGGGAGTCGTAGTCACCTACTAGTCAGGATCTACACGATGCACCACTTCCTTCCATTGCTTGTTTAGCTTAGTATATATTGTGTATGCACATGCATGGATTTTATGCAAGTTCCAGGTATTGGGTATCAAATTCTTTGAATTGTTAGGAGGAGCATACCCTATTGCATTATCTCAATTGGTAAGAGAGGGGAGATAAATTCCCAAGTCCAAATCCCAAACATTTAAGCCATTTGTCCTAATTGAAAATTAGGAGAAGTATCTAAGTTAAGTACCCTCCAAATGCGTCGAATGATATAATTCATGATATTAACCCTTGGTTTGATTTTGTATGTGTTTTTCTATGATGGGTTTTCATATTTTACTTTGAGAGTCTTTGGTGTATTTTCTATTAATTAAGTCTAACTAATGATTTAATTTAATGGAAAATTATTATAATATTATAATATTTTATTTTATTTTATTAACTGGAAAATTAATTAAATAAAAGAATTAAATTTGGAGATAAAAGTTATAAGTTTAAATTTGGAATGTGATAATATTTATTTAATTTAATAATAATATATTTAGAGTTCATTTTAAAATAAATGCTAAATAATATTGTTATTTAAGTTAATAAATATTTTATCAATTAAGTTTCAAAAATAAATGCAAAAGTGGAAAAGATATTAAAATTATTAAAAGATTCTAGATTGCATGATGCGTGCATGTGGTTAAAATATATTAAGATAAAACAAGTGAATTTAATAAATTGAGTGCATTAGATATAAAATTAATAAATTAATTTTAAAAGGAGTCAAGTGAATATTAAATAAAGAAATTTAATTAAATAAATTAATGTGTATTATTTTAATATTTATTCACATAGGAGTATGCGAACTCTTGTAAGTTGTCATGTTGACAACACAGGACCTTGCACTCTAATTATGCATGTGTTGTCTACACTTAGGAGATAGCATATTATTTGAGCACATGGTGTCTACAACCTTCTAGACACCTCATCATGTTTATCTTCTCATCATGGAAATTATGTGCTTAGTTGTCATGCTTATCTCCTAGTTCTTTCTAGAAACATTCTAGATGCATCTTAGGCCTTTATATACAGGCTCTCCTAGTGTGTAGGTCATGCTTATAGGCTTCTACAAGTTGGTATGCTTTGACATGCTCATATGCTTCTACATGCTTCTATATGCTTCTACAAGCACTCCTAGTCACTTGGGGGGGTTTGGTTCTTGGAGGAATTGCGAATGTTGGAGAAGGAAGGAATTTTCAGAAAGGAGAAGGTTCTAAGAGGAGGAGCTTCTCTACAATTTTTTGAGGCATACCAAATTAGCATCAGCTTCTAGGTAGGCACTCATGATTATTTCGCATATTTAATTATGCTCTTTCTTTTCATATCTTCATTGTGTTTGTTATGTGTGTCTAAATAATTCTCTATGAATGAATCTTTAATTTTGTAATTTGGAATTCAGGCATGCATATTGTTTCATCCAGTTATGGGAATTAAAAATATTATTGCAATCTTCCCTTAGTAGAATCAAGATTTGGAAATTGATTCAAGTTTAGGTTCAAATTAAAATAGAATCTTATTATTATGCATTAGTTTTATATGATTTATTAGCTAATCTAATTAAATTAAATTTAATTAGATTAGTTAATAATTGGAGTCTAATTAATTATTAGTCAATTTTAGTAAATGGAATTTAAAACGAAGGAAAAGTAAAAGAAAAGAGATATTAGTGAGTGTTTAGTGGAATTAAATAATTGTGTTATTAATGAGATTGATTTTACTTAAAATCAATGAATATTATTTTAAGTAAATGATTGTCCTTGAAGTGTTTTAAGGAAATTGTAAACTAATTATTTGAAGGTTGATAAGTATTATTCTAATAATTTGAATAATGGGAGACACTTCTTGGAATTATTAGTAACATTGATTTTAGTAAAACAATGTGAATGATTTTATTAAAAGTCAATGGGAACTAGTTCAATGATTTAAATAAGTAAATAATTATCTTCTGATTATTTTAGAAAATTGTTTTAAAATAATGGAGGGATAATTCTATGTTTAATTTGAAGAGATAAATGGGTTGACTCAAAGATTGAACGAAGAATCTTATACACTTGAAGTATACTTGAAAAAAAATTTGAAACCTCATATTTGGCTTAACCATGTGATTGCAAAAGCAAACCAAAACATGTGTTTGTATCTTGTTTGTCTATTCTATATGTGTGTTGGGGTTTGGGTGGTCCTAGAGTGTTGACTAGCTAGGATGTCTACCAGAGGCTTGGGAGTTATGTGAATGTGATGGCATGTTGATGTTATTTGATCTTGATCTTTCTAAACCCAACCATGATAATGTGATGGTTTGCTCTATGAGATGTTTGTATTTACTAATTGTTATTTCCTTCCAGTCTTCTTATGTGAAGCTAAGGTGCATGTATTTGAGATACTTGACTTAACCATTTTTGAGTCATCGATCAATTATACTTGGGTTACTTTCCAGTCACCTTGATGGGACTAAAGTATTTGTTTTGATCTTGATGATGTCATGTTGTGACATGTTTTGACTTGACCATTTTGGAGTCTTCGATCAATATTACTTTGAGATACTTTTCGGTTGCTTTTTGAAAACTGATGGATATTATGATTGGATGCTTTTCAGTTGCTCATGGAGAATTGATGTGATTATTTTGACTATCTTTATGATTCTTTCTAGTCACTTATATAGGACTGAGCTGATTTTGTGATTTGTGATTTCATGAGCCTAGGGTAGGTTATCTAGTTGTAGTGTCAGGAAGTGGCTTGCAATGAGGGCCAAGGCCCTAAGTGGTTGCTAGGGTAACTCATTGTAGGTTGTTTTAATAAGTAAAAAAATTACACTAAATGAGGATTAAAATGAACCTAATAAGATAATTGTATGTTCTCACCCATGCCTCGAGTGCTAGTACAGGCTAGGATTGGAGTAGAGAGAATGCTTGGTCATGACCTTGCATTCTGTAGTATGCCTCGTCAGTATGAGAGAATACTAGTGGCCACATAGGGATCACTAGGGGGCCAAGGTCTATTGAGAGACTACTAGGGTAACTCTAGTGTGATTCGTGAAATGACACTTTCCCTCTTACATAGTAGGTTTCCTATGTGTCTTTGTTGTGCCTCTGAGATTAGATGTTGGTCTATGTTGAAACCTATGAGTTAGTGTACTTTTAGAATTTCCTAGACTTAGAGAGTACTTGTGTTATGTGATTTGATATCCTATTTGGGACTTGAGAGTATCTCCTTAGCATGGTGGGAGTGGTCCATTTAGGTTCCATGTGATCAAGTGGTAGTTCTTTTTCACTCTTACCATTTCTGGTTTGTCTATAGTCACCATGGCTAGAGCATTCTTTGTTGGCATTTATCTTCATTCTATTCTTGGATCTTATGATGGATGTTATTTACTAGTAAATTTGTTTATATTGATGATTAGCATGTGATAGATGATGCTATCTATTTTGTAGGATCATCTTATGCTTTGTTCTTGCATGTTAGATTTCTTTATGCATGTTTTGTAGCATGTTATATTTCTTTATGCATATGTTGTAGCATGTTTTAGGAGTGACATATCTATTACTATAGTACCAATGATCTCTTCGGTGGTTTGGGATGTTACATGCAGAGAGATGGCTAGGGCCCATGATGGTCTCATGATGCTATTGATGGTTGGGAGGAACCACACACTTAGTTGTGTTTTATGATGGATGGTTATCTTTTATGGTGGTTTTTATATCTTTATTGATGGATGGATTTATCATGTATGTTAATAGTTTCATTTACTTTATTGTACTTTGTATCATGGATTCGAGGATGATGATTTATCTTTATTTTTACATATGTATATTATTTTAAGCTTTTCATACCCTGTGACATGTATAGTGGATGATTGAGCATTCCACATTTAATTGCCAAGAGGCATTCGAAACAAATGTGTAATATGGACATTGGACTTTCTATTTATTCTTTCATGTGGATGTGGTAGTTGTTATACTTAGTATTATTTAGATTAAATGTGACTCAACATCTTGGGATCCTTAAGGAATGTAACTTGTTATCTATACTTATGTATGGTTTTAGTTGACTGTATGTTATTTCTTCCGCTACTATGTGTTTGATATAAATGGCTTATTGTTCATGAAAAAAAAAAAATGGTTGGAAAACTTAGTAAAAAATTAGGTTAATTCTTTTGGGATCCCTTGGTGGGGCATTACAAGTTACGTGCTCATTTTTAATGTGACCTAGTTAAAGGATTTCAACCAAAGATTTCCTAGACCTTATCACTCCTTGACATTTCTAAAGAGTGGCCTAATCTAAAGGACTTATAAATATCACTAATAGATGCTACCATATAGGATTTCAAAGACTTGTTAGGTCCACTTGGTTAGAAGATTTTATCTACTATAATGGTAATAAACTAATAGTGAATTGATTTATTAGGTTTATCATTACCTTTCTTGTTTTGATCTCCGCTATGCTCTATCTTCTTCCTTTTGATCTCTTCCAAGTTGATGTACACACAAATACTTTGACTTAAAACTTTCTCTACTTAATCTTTCCACTTCTATTCTACCCAGTTCACCTTCTATCTTACTTTAATTTTAACTTTAACAACTCGAATAGCAACACTAATTTTAACAACAATCAGAAACCAAAAAAAATCTTATTTATACACTTAAATAGAAAATTTTTCCAATCTAGAATCTTCTAGATTTTTCCAAATAATCATGATCATTGATCTTAAATTTAATGAGTTTATTTGCTCAGAAAATATTTCCACCTTGAATTTTGAGCTCATCTTCATTATGTTAAATCTACTTCATCATATCTTTATTACATTTCTTGAGCAGTATGTTGGCTTGATTTTCACCCTACCAAAAGATTTTGAAATACCTTTTGAAAATTAGGAAGAAAGTATTTTTGATGCTTAGGGTTTTTGAAAATTTTTCATTCCCCATAAAAAATCCATAATTATTGTTACCACAATGTCCTTTGTGCCCTAGATTTCTAAAAATGGGTTTGCATTATTTGCACTTATATTTTAAAGGACTTTTAGTTGTATGGCACATATGAAGCTTGTGATAGTTTCTTGGAGATAAGTGATATGTTCTTGATTTAGTCTTCACTATTGTTGCTTCTACTGTTATAAGAAATTTGAATGCCAGAAAGTGAATCACATCTATGATCTCATTTTTCCTTTTTAAGGAGATGGCAACTCTACATGGTTTTGATTAATGGTGGGAAAGAGTAATAGTTTGCACTTGTACAAAATTAGTAGAGGAAAGTTTGGCATCAGCACTAAAAGGTATTTTAATTTTCTTGTATTTCCCTTTCATGAAAGTTATATGAAAAGAAATGGTTGCTTCTATTCAGTGATTTTCAGCACTAGGTGAAAGAGGTAGAAGTTTTTGTTTTAAGATGGAGTCAGATCTCATATCTGAGGTTAGTTTACACAGTTCTAAAAGTTTGTAAATTGTGGTTAGTAATATTGCTATGTTGAACAAGTAAATGCACAATATTATTTTTAGTATAGTAAAAGGGGCAGTAGGAAGTACTTATGGTCTAAATTTTTGAGCAATGTTATCTAAAGTTTAAATTGACAATTTTGAAGATGTCTTTTTCTTCAAGACCTGAGGAATCTTCCTTACCAAGTATTTTCATAGATATTATAGTGGCTGATTCAGTTAATTTGCCAACACCTATAAGATTACAAGAGCTTTTGCAAGCTAAGTAATTCATTAAGAAGATGGAAAGTGATAACAATAGAGTTCATGTTATATCTAGTAATGATGTTAGTGAATGTGCTTAAGATAGTAGTGAATCCAATGAATCCATAAACAATGATAATCTATCTTCTGAGTGTGAAGAGATGGATTCAAAATTTATTGAATAAGATGATTGCAATCAGAATGAGGAAGATGGATATGTAACTAAAAATGAGTCTTGTGACAGTAAGTATGATAGTGAAGAGGTGTATAAAAACATTAGAGGTAGTTCTTACCATGATGAAAATGAGTGTAGTGAAGCTTCTATTTTTTTCAAATTTTACCACTAATGGTTCTTTTTTCTTAAGTTCTTCATGTCATCTAGATGATAATCATAGCCAAGAGGAGAAGATTTTTGAGGAAGTATTGTTGAACCCTAATGAGATTTCAGCTTTGTTAGCTCATGATTTTGAAAAATACGTAAATGATTCTAAGGATGCTCATATTTTCCCTTGTAATATTTCTTCATTTAATGATGTCAGTTCCCTAGAGTTTGATGTGGAAAAAGATACAAAAAATCTAAACTATCTTTGTCAAGCCTTGGAGGTGTATATGAAAGTACCTCAAATGTTTGTGCACATGATGACTTGTTAAATGTAGGGGATTTGATTGAAGGGAAATGTGGTATTGTTTCAGTTTTTCGTCATGTTGGTGATAGTGCTGCAATAAGTTTTGATGTTTCAAGTGATGAAGAGGAAACAATGGAAAATATCAATCTAACTATGGATTTCCTTTCTATGCTGATAAATATTGCAATGATAAGTTTAAGGTTCACTATATCAAGTTGTTAGATGAAGATAATGATTATGATCAACATATTTTTGATCAACAATTTTAGGATGTTTTTCAAACTTGGTGATTGGCCAATTTTTTAGTGTGAAGGGGTTTTAGCACATGATAAATCTGATTTGATGAGTAACATGACTTCAAGTAGGCAGGGAATAGATTTCACATAGTCCTCACATCTAGTTACACAAGATGAGTTGCAATTGCTTGACATGTGCAACATTTTAAACAAAGTGGAATATGAGGCCATTGTGTTTCTTGTTGGTAGCATGACTGACTCTCAATAAGATTTTTGTATTCAAGAGCATGCTAATATGCATTTTAATTACCAAGAAAATGAAGAGAGTGATTCAAGTTTTTATATGCACTATGAGAATGATTGTGTTTCACCTAATCTATTAATGAAAAATTCTAATGTGTGTGGTGAAACCAATGGGAGAAATATCTACAACTTACCTGAGAGAGATGTAAATAAAAATCATATTTTTGATAGAGGCAAGAAGTTTTGAGAAGTCTGGTGGCTCAGGGCCACAATCTTGTATAGTTAGAATAGGTTTCCCTATTTTCAATAAGTTGTTTGAGAGTTATTTTTCTATCAAGCACATGGTCTACTTCTAACATAAATTTTGAATTCTTTCATGGATATAGGTATCCATCATCCTTAGATAGAGCCACAATTGGCCTAATTTTTCACCCTACCAAAAGATTTTGAAATGCCTTGTAAAAATCAAGAAGAAATTATTTTTGATGCTTAGGGTTTCTCAAAAATTTTCATTCCCCATAAAAAAATCCCTAATTTTTGTTTCCATAGTGTCCTCTGTGCCCTAGATTCCTAAAAATGGGTTTGCATTATTCGCATTTGCAAAATGTTTGGGACAGTTTTTGAATAAATCCCTAGAATACCTTTGAAACCCCTTTTGTTATAAAGTTTTGCACAACCATTTTAAATATTGCCACAAATATCCTTTTTAACCTAGAGCATAATTGCCTTTTTATTCATAGGTTTGCCTTGAGTCAGTTTATGCAGTTTCCCTTTGAAAATCATAACCCAAGGAGAGTTATGTTCTTGATCCTTAGATCTTGGCAGATCAATGATGGGCATATCTCTGCATTCTGATGTTTTTCAAAGCTTAAATAAAGAAGGGATATGACAAGCTACCATGTAGATGAAGTGGGACCAAATTTAATATGTGGATTGTAAAAGGAACCATCAAAATAGTGTATCATGGGATCATAAAGAAGAAAGATGCATAGTTACATTGCTATGTCTGAGGAATATAGTTATCATCTTATGAGATTCATGAGATTATAAATAAAAGGAAAAAGGATTAAGATGTTACAATCAATCATATAGTTGGAAAGTCAAGGGATGATGAGTTATGATCTTATGCCAGTTATAAGATCAGAAAGATAAATTATATGAGTTGAGATAATATGAAAGGTTTCATAAGATTGTAGGTGTCTAGTTTACATGTTGAAATGCTATGATTCATCATAGGGTCATATGCTTGTATGTTCATACAATTGTACAATTGTGAGGACAAAAGGTGCAAAGGTAATATGCCAAGTTATGATCTTACAACAGAAGGGTAGTCATGACATCATAAAGATTCTTTAGCAAGGTTGCAAACCTATGAGGGGCTTGTGATCAAAAGATCATAAGGTAAAAATGATAAAGCAAGGTGGTAGTTCAATGTTAGAGTGATTTGGTGTAAGGGTGGTTCCTAATTAGTTAAAATTATAGACAAAGGTCACAAAATTATAATTTTATATGAACCATTGATTAGATGTGGATCTGTGGCTATCTCTTACCTATATTTTTAAGATGATTGAAAGTTAACAAAAGTGAGGAAATAAGGTAAGAACACATGTCCTAGTGGGCCCAAGATGCCTAACGGTTAGAGCTATCAATTTTAAGTTGCAAGCTTGTGAAGTGATCAAGGTAGTCAGTGTTCAAAGCTTTTGCATCTTTGCAGGTCAAATGTGATGGTTAAGGTTTTAGATTGTGAACTTGTAAGACAATGAAAATGTTAAGGAAATAGTTGGTGCAAAATTGCATGTCAAGTGAAGAAATTAAAGGATCAAGTGGTGATTTTGTGAAAAATGAAGGATAGGTTAAGAACAACAGCTAGTGCAACATCACAGACATGAAAAGGTTTAGGCTTCAAACCATGGAAAAGAATCAAACAAAAGAAAAAGAGGTGATTTGCAACATCACAACCAAGGATAGAGAGAAAGAATAAACTATAGCAAAGCTGAGAAATAGTTAGTTGGATGGGAATCACTAGTTCACAATAGTTAATACCAAGTCAAGTGAAATGATGTGAAGCAAGCAATCACTTTGTCACAAGGCTAAACCTATCATTAAGAAATGGAGCCACAAAGTTCTGAAAGATGGTTTACCAAAAGGTTGCCTAAGTTAAAGTGTGGTTACAAGTTAATATCAAGAAGGTGCAATTGAAGTCAATTTTTTGTGGTTCACAAGATTGTGAGCCAAAATATTCAAAAGGGAAGGAAGGCTAGGACGGTGCAATAAGAAGAAAGGTGATAGATCTAGCCAATCAAAAGATGACACATGGCTCCCTCTTGGTAGTTGTTTGAGTTTAGCCTTAAGGTGACATAAATATTTGAATAAAGTGTAGATTTGCAAGCTAGAAAAGGATGAAATGAAGCCAAGGGATGAGTTAATGCACAAGCAACATAGTTTTGATGGTAATCAGATTTCAAGGAAAAGTAAAGTGGCAAGATATCTAGATGAAATCAGATCTTTTGAGTGGCCATCAAGAAAGAAGTAAATATTTTGAAGCCATATGTAGATATTATGACTATTCCAAAAGATGTAGTTGAATAATTTCATGATTAAAGACAATAGAAGACAAACTAAATTAAGTTGAGGACTCCTATAGAAAATATCGCCATACTGATTTTGCGGTTATTGTCCTAGTTTTGTCTAAATACAAAGAATGTGTTAAATGCAATATCATCAATATCTCTACATATGTTTTCCAGTTAGATTCTAACATATGTTCTCTTATCTATATCTTGTTGCAATCCTTCTCTTTATAAGGATTTCTAGGATGAGGAGGAAAGGGGTTCCAATTTTTACCATCGTGATACCAATAAGGTTCCAATTTTTGGGTTGAGAGTATCCATAGCTACTGTGAGACTATAGTTGGTTCCATTTCTATGACATGTGATACCATTTTTTTAGTATTTATTTGTTATGAACAATAGTATTTTAGTTTCTTGTAAGAATTTAAGTTATACAATCATTCATTGTGTCTTCTCTAAGTTTTGCATACACTATGATGTATTGATTTTAAGGAAATGAATATAGATCTTTATTTGAAGTTTCAATCTAAAATCTGTACCCATTTTCATGGGTTTGCAATTTTCTTTTGATATATGCATAAGGTGCATATTGTCCAGTTGCATCTTGGATTTGAAGTTGTATACTATTGAATGTTTTTCTGTTGAGTCAAGGACTTGAGTAAATTACTTGATATGAATTGAAAAAATTGTAGGGATCATGGGAGAATCTGATAAGCATGATTTTTTTTTAAAGGATAAATTTCTATTTGTAAGTTAGATATATAGATCAGATAACTAAGTATAGGAGTATATTTTGGGTATCCATGTGTATGTTTTGACTTAGTTTATGCCCAATGGATAAGGGATTGATCAACTTAGAGATTACATGTTCTTACAATTGCATACCTTAGACTTGCTGATAATCAACATCATTAATCAAATATTTTCCCTTTTGTGTTGAAAGAGCTAAAAGTCTTACCCTCACTTATCTTTCTAGTTCATATTTCATGATTCTAGCTATTTCATGTCTATGTTATCTACATAAGTGTTAGAAGATTAAGGGTATTATCTGTTATATAGATTCAAGTGTATGCTTTAATACTGGTACCATGTGAATGAATTTGAGGTCCACCCACCTATGTCATGTAGAGCCTAAAGAGAATATTGAGAGTAAATAGCCTTACAGTTGGCCCTGGTGTTTGACTAGGTGCACTGAACATGAGAATTATCTACCCCTAGGTGTATGTGTTCTTATCATTAGGTTAGTAAAAAACTATTAATTCAGGAGCCAACACTATAAATCTCATAACTAAATTTGACTTCAACTTCTCAAACACTCTTAATTTTCATTGAATTTCAGCCTTAGATTAAATATTTTCTTAACTTGTTATTTCTATTTAGGCTTGGTGAACAATATAAGTTTACTTGGGAAATACATTACTCGTCTAACACTAAAATTACTCAATTAACACTAGAATTTAACATTTCTTTGCCAAGCACTTGATGATAACTGTAGTAGCTTGATCAAAACTATATTCCTTCATTCACTAATAAAGATTTCTTCCATATACATGATCTTCATGTCACTTAATCACAACATTATATGATTGTAAAATAATCAAATTGACATTACACCACCATATTCCAAACCATTCAAGTTCCCATTAGATACCATACACTTATCAACTCTTTCATCATTGTACTTTCTTCAAATCCTTTTCTTCAATCAAGTCCTATTCATCAATCAAATGATATTGCACTCTACTAATTTAACATAATGTTTAACCAACTAAGGTTTGACATCAATGACAACATAATAATTGATATGACTCTTTCATATACAATAAAAATATTGTTTGATAGGGCTAATAATAGATATTTCCTCTCTCATCTTAAGCATCTCTATAGATGTATCGCTAGTCTCTTCTTGATTCCTGTTCTTACCTTTATAGAAAACTTAAATCTTAGTTTTCCTTTTAGGTCTAGGACCAACTGCCATTTTCTATACCCTTTTAGATCTCTTTGGTGTTTCTTGTTTCAGTTCCTTGATCTCCATCGTCAAGAAGAATGGTAGCTTCTCTATGGGAGAGGTCATTGTAGACCTTCTTGTAGGTCCTGAAGCTACTAATTGTACATGTGTAAGATTCACATATTCCTCTAATGGTGACAATTCAGGTGTAACTATAGGGACTAGTAGTTCTACTTTAGGAGTACTATGTGAAGTCCCCCATACCTATTTTCTTCACAAAAATAATTTCTTACTAATGACTGATCCTAATCTCAAATGTCATCTTGGAATCATTAAGAAGCTGATCAATCATTTTACCTACTATTTTCTTGGCTTCCTTGTTGTATAACTATCATTTTACTTCACTAGATTTTTATTCATAAGTCCCCCATCTAGTGCACTTTTCATCTCTATTTGACTCAATAATTAGCTTTGCATATCCATTAGTTAATTTTTTAGTAACTTCATAACCCATAGGATCAATTTATTTAACTCTACATTCCACTTCTTCTATGCATGTAAACTCTATCTCTACCATGAAACATATGCCATCCTAGTACTTTTCTACCACTACTGCATGTATCCTTACTTTTTGTTTCATCTCAAACTAGAAATATTTCATCATTGTGGTGATATTCTCTATCATAGTTTCTCTAGGATATTTCTTTAAACTAATGAGTAATTAATTCCATTATAAATCTATTTGAATTCCATTCATATGTAGTCATATTTGAATGACATGAAAGAAAAGATAGATTACCAAAGGTTCAAATCTGAATCCTACATTTTTATCCTTCTTTATCCTTGAAATTTTTGGGACTCAAAATTGCATGCTCATTTTGAGTCACAAGTTGAATAAATTTTGAAATCTAGCTCCTATAAATGGTTTTCATGCATATATAACTGACTATCATTTTAAGGCCTATGTGGTGTTTCAATTGTCTAACACCATTCATTTGGCATATGCATGTGTTTTTTATTGTTATTTTGTGATCTTGATTGATTCGGTGAAGTCCTGTTTTGACCAATGTTCATTTCTACAGTTTTGCTTGTGTTAAACAATGACAGGAGGCCTAGTTTGCATTTCAATATCTTTTACCTAGTAATGTTTCATGACTCACCACTTTGGGATTATTTAGTATCCATATTAGTGAACCTATTTTACAATTTTCAATTGATTTTGATATGTTTTGACTAGGCTTTGAATCCCTCAAAGTTGGTTACTTTCCTCTGTCATACTGATGCATATTTCTTAGAAATCTAGGAGGCCCTGTTTGACCGACTATAACTTTGATCTAGTTGACCATATTGAGAAAATTCCTTTTGCATTTCATTTTAGAGGTCACACAATTTCTTTGTTTCATATTTGAGCTTAGGATGAATCCATTTGATTAGTTTTGAAACATGATTCTAAATACAATTCATAACTTTTACTAGTGTCATAATATGTAGATTGGTCAGTACCCCTATTCAAGATGTTGCAACTCTGATTCCATAATAGATGAGATCAAATGGTTTGTATCACTGTGATCTATTCCAAAAATACTTCAAGTGTGCCAATTTGTAAACCATGACAAATCCATCTACCCATTTTCCCTTGTCCATTCCATTTGCAAAAAACACTTCTGCTAATGTTCATTATTTTGCAATTCAGAGTAGCCCACTTTATACGCTCACCAAATGCATCATGTTATTTTTCATGAACCCAAATCACATAATTATATTCCCCTCATGGAAATGACCTAATTCCCCAAATTTCAAACCTTAAAGCATCTATTTTCCCTATTTTCAAAGATAAAACCAAACACACTTTCTTGTTTTCTAACATGTTTATTTGTAGATAGTTTTAATTGGGCAACTTTGAACATCAATATCTTTTGACAAAGTGATCTTCATGCAATGGAATCTAGCAAGGTGCAAGATTGTGGAACAAAGTATCAACATGTCAGCTTTTTGAGCCCAATTATCTATTTGGATCAATTTTTAAATATGGTTTTTTAGGCCTTCTTGTCAGCGAATCACTATTTCTAGATAAGTGTTAAAATGAGTTGTAAATGATTATTTTAGTGCTCGAGTCTGATTCCAATCAATATTCAAGTCTCATTAGATCATTTTGCAAGGTCAATTATCCAAAAATGATTCTTTTTTGGCTGGGACCAGTTTAAGGCCTAACTGATTCCATCAGATTAATAATGTCTATAAAGCTATGAAATGATTAGTGGATGAAGCATGTTAATTGCATAGTGAGAATTTCATGGAGTTCTTGATTGACTTACTAAACCAACTTCCCACTCAAAGATTTTTGACGGTTCTAATTGAAAATCTCCTTGTTGTGGCTAATTGCTACTTTAGTGCACTTTATAGATCTTTTTGAATCTGACATCTTGAGGTTTTTTATCTTCCCCAATGGCATAAATGATTTCATATGAGAGAAGTGAGAAATAAATTCTATTTCATAACTTGAGACCTTAACACAATACTATATTTGGTTACTCATATTAAAAAGCATGTTAAAAACTATAAAGTTGTCCAAATGCCCATCAATTTTGAACCCCCGCAATCTCAATTGAGATATATACTTGAGATTTATATTATTAACCTGTAGACAACTAGCAAGGAATGGAAATACATATTTATAGGAAAAATCCAAATACAATTTCTAAACACAATGGCATTCTATGATGAAAGGAAAAGTGAAAGGGAGGGTGTTGTAGACCTGCAAGAAAGAAGATAGGAAAGAGTGCATTGAATAGTTGAGCAAGTGATTTTCAAGGCAAGGAATAGGAGCTCCATGTCTAGAGAAAGAGGAAGATACAATAGAAGGGAGAAATCCCAAATGAAGAGCATCCACTTCCATAGCATTAGAGTAAGCCACTGCATGAAGGAAGCCAACTCTATGTCCAATGGCATGAGTGAAGCAAACACCCCACAACAAAGAATAAGGAACAATCCACACTAGGGAAGGTTTGTAGAACAAAGCATCCATGATGTAAAGAGGATTGAGTTTTTATGCTCCACACAGATGAGAGGAGAGTTATCCCATATGTGTTGTGAGAAAGGCATTAAGAGCCTTTTAATACACAACTTCACACCAATTGGAGTGTCTAAAGTGAACACTTAAGACGGATGCAACAAATCCATGGAGAGGCCCATCTAGCTAGCTAGCATGAGAAATCAAACAAAGTTTTGAATTTCTAAGCCCACTTTCATGAGATCATGAGTAAAGATGCATGGAGATACGATGCTATGTCCATATTGGGAGATCGAAAGGCTCATTTTGACAAGATACGATGCTACGCTATGACCATATCATGCGATTAAAGGTTTAAAGTTGAGGAGTTGTGATGTTATGACATGGTGTAGTATCAAGAAGATTAAAATGTGAAGGTAATATATTATGAATTAAAGTATTTCAAATGGAATTGATGAGTCAGGAGTGGACAAGTGGCATCATTGGATTGGAGAGATAAGGGGAAGGAAGGGAAAATGGATATAAAATAAAATTCAGACATGTTTCAAATGCATGATTTTCAAATGATGAGAGTTTTAATTAAATTTCATATAGTTCACCTATATAGATCATTTAAATTTTGCATTTTAATGACTATTCATGGCTTGGGGCTTGGATTTTCAAATGGACTGTAGAGGCATGATTTTTGTCTGAAATATGCACTATAATATATTGTTGGAACTAGGAAGAAATGAATTTTCCATTTCTGCAATCAATTTTTATATAGGTATTCACTAGAAGTAGCGACAGGAAGATTTGTGATTCTAGGGGCTCCTCAATGAAAATGTTGATTTGATGTTTTTAGAATGGAATAGGATAAGATATAGCTAGATTTTCATCATTTTGAATTCATTGACAATTATGAAGGATGATTTTATTGTTTTAAATGTAGTTGGAAGCAATGAAGCATTTTTCAATAGTACAGTTGAATTTCAAAACAAAAGCAGAAGTGACATGCCAAGATCAGATTTAAAGCTCCATTAGATTTGATGTGTATCTAATATTTTCTTCAGAGGATATTTTGTTGTTTTTTTTGAGGGATATATCATATATTTTACTACATCTTTTATGATTTGATTGCAGGTAGATGAAGGAAGATTAGTTTCAACAAAATTAGAATGAAGAAAATTTCAGTGGGACACATGCCAATTTCAGATTCTAGATCTTGAAATATGTTCTCTTCTATATATTTTTCTTCTCTACTCTTTGTACGGGTTCCAATTTTTAAATATTTTTTTCATTACAGTGTGATTACTTTGTGGTTCCAGTCTAGTTGAAATCCTTTCCATTACTATGATACCATTTTCCTCAGCATTCTTTTGTTATGAACAACAATAGTTGGATTTCTTTTGAGGCATTTTAAGGTATACAATCATCCTTTTGTGTATCCTCTGAGTTTTTTTCATATTGCATGATGTATTAATTTCAATGAGATTAATACAAAAGCTTCATTTTTCTTAGTTTCATTCTGATTCTCATCTCCTTCCTCTATTATCTTCAATGTTTTGTGTTTAATAATTAAGAGCTTAAACTCATTTGCAATCCTTTAAGTTTGTATGTCTGGATAAGCTTCTTGTTTGAATGAACAACCAAGTAAATGCTTATTTACCTTGACAAGGTTGTAGGTTTCACTAGGAGGATATTATAGTAAGTATGAGAGTTTTATATAGATTGATGTCTATTTGCAAGCTAGATAGATAGATCAGATGTCTGGATATATGAGTATATGAGTATACTTTAGGTGGCCATATGTATGTTAAGATTTAGTTGATACCCAGTGGATAAGGGATTGATCAACTTAGAGGTTATATGTTTTGTTGTTGCATACTTGGGTTATGTTGATGATTTAGTTATTAGCCAAATACCTTTTCCCTTTATGTTTAAGAGTTGAAAGAGTTTACCTCACTTGGTTTATCAGGTTCATGTGCTTTGTTATTAGTTATTTCATGTCCATGAATGCTTGCATACACATACAAGATTAAAGGGTTATATCTATTATTTAGACTCAGTTATATGTTTTTACACTAGTACCATATAAATAATTTGAGGTCCACCCACCTAGGTCTTGTAGAGCCTAAAGAAGAAGAAGGAGAGTTAAATAACCTTATAGTTGGCCCAAGATTAGCAGTCAAGTGCATCCATTATAGGAATTTTTTAGCCTTAGATGTATTGGTTTAGTTTCTTGGTTATTTTAAAATTTGTTAAATTAGAAGCCACCAGAAATATTATCTAGTAATTTTTTCTTTAGAATCTCACAAATGTTCACTTTAACTTTATCTGGTATCATCTTCTATGTAGAAAGGATGAATCCAGTTGATACTGAGTTCTTCATTAAACTATAATTCATTATATAACCAATATTCTTTCTAATTGTATAATCAAATCTTCATTAATTGATATTGTTCCCATTTTATTCTTAGGTGCCTATTTTAACTTTGCAACCCATACTTTAGTATTTTTAAGCATTTCTTATCTAAAAAATAATTTATCAAGACTTTCTACTTCATTTCCTTTCACAAATTCATTCCTTCTTACATTATTGTTCATAATTCTTTTGAGATTAAGTGTTCTCATATTTTGCGATCCAAAGTTAGGTTTTCTCATGTTATTAAAATTGTTCATTCTACAAAATCTTGTTGCATGTCCCAAATTATTGCAAAGTGACATGCCATAACTATTTTTCCATATCTAGGTCCAAAATGATTAGTCTATATTATGCAATCTCTAGAAATGTCCAAATTTATTGCACTTATAACACATGAATCCATTTATGATCATATTTTTTGCTCCTAATGGCATAATAGGTGCAAGCTTAGTCCTTTAATGCATACCATTATCAAATCTAGGTTTCCTACATTTATTAGATCTATAACCATAAACAAAGCAGTTACAACAATAACCAAAAAAAGGTTTAGAATACTTACTAGTGTAGTCCCTCCTCATGTGTCCAAGCTGATTACATTCAAATAATCTTACATTGAATCGTCTCCTTGTATCTTTAGGTTGTTCAGTTTGATTAGGTACTTTTCTCAAATCTTCTTGATGATTATATTGTTGATTCACAAGATATTGTTCTTGAGTAACTTCATATCTTTTAGATGATTCTCCTTCAACATATCCAATCCCTATCATGACTCCAATGGGTCTTTGTGCTATTATTTTCTCATCAAGTTTTTTAGTGTTAGAATTTAATTTCTCAAGATGCTTCTTATTTTGTGTAAGTTGTCCTTTAACAATACTATTGTATTTCTCCAGTTTAGTAAATTGTAACTTCATAGTCTTAAGTTCATATGTCACCTTAGTAAGATAAGATTTCAGATCTGCATTATCATATCTCATATTTGATTGACTTTTCTTCTCATCTTCCATCATACTCATCTTCAAAATTTTAATTCCAAGCTCATGTTTTAGAATCTCATTTCCCTTCTCAATCCTTGAAGCTAATTTATAATTGTTGATCTCATCATGTGGCTCCTTTTTTGACTCTAGCATTCTCAAAAATGTCTTTTGATTCCAAATTAAATCTTGTGCATCTTTAAGCTTGACATTCAATTTATTTTTTCATTAGTAATTGTATCTAGTTCCTCAAGAGATTCTTCCAAATTATTTTTCAATTGTTCCTAATACATAGTGTTCTTATTCAAGCTATTAGGCCTCCCTTGAGTGTGCTCAGATACTAATTTTTAGAAATAGTGAAAATTGGGGTGGGGGGTGGGGATAGAATCAATGCTCCACAAACTTTTTTCCAACTATGAATATCATTAGAAATCTTTAAACTTGCATCAAACTGAAAAGTAAACGTAAGCATAACATAATGAAGCTCATAATACCATGATTTGTTAACTCAAGGAAACTTGGCCAAGTGAAAACATAGGTGGGAATGGTACCCATAAAATAATCCACTAATAAAAAGTATCTTGTGAAATATATTACTCCTATAAGGAGCCTATTACACACACACACACACACACACACAATGTATCTATCCTTGTTAGGAGACTATGCCTTATTATAAGCCTCAAACCTATTGGGAGTTGTGATTACAATACAAAAGAGAAATATTATCCCACTTCTCAAACATATATATTTAATTTTACTATTGGGACTCAAATTTGAAGCCCTAATTTTGAGTATCATTTTGAAAATTGAGTCAAATTGAGCCCCTATAAGTACTTTTCATGCATGTGTACCTGGTCATCATTTTGTAGCCTGTGAAGTGTTTCATGTTTCTAAAACCTTTCATTAAGTATGTTCATGCATATAATAATGATAAATTCTCATTCTAAATCATTTTATAAAGTTTCATTTTGAGCTTTGCTTAAATCTGCATTTCTGCTCGTGTCAAAAAATGACAGAAAGCCTAGTTTTCAATTGAATATCTTGCACCTGGTTAAGTTTCACGACTCACCACTTTGGGATTGTTTATTATGCATATCAGAGAACCTATGTTTCAATTTTAAAGTTGTCTTGATATGTTTTGACTAGGTTTTGAATCCCTCACAATTGATTGTTTGTTATTGTCATGCTGATGCATTTTGCTCAGAATTTTGAGATGCATTATTTGACGAGTTATAACTTTGACCCAGTTGACCAAAATGAAAATAATCCTTTTGCATTGCATTCTAGTGGTTAGAGAAATGCTATGTTCCAGATTTGATCCTATGAAAAATCCATTTGATTAGTTTACAAATGTGATTCCAAATGCAATTTAAAAAGTTTTACTAATGTCAAAAGGTGCAGAATGATCGGTAGCCTTGGTTAGGATGACATAGCTCTAAATCCATGATAGATGAGACAAATGGATTGTACCATTGTGTTATACTCTAAAAATACTTCAAGTGTCTCAGTTTTCAAGTCTTGACAAATCCATTTGCACACTTTCTCTGGTCCATTTCATTTGTGAAAATCACTATTCTGCTAGCATTACCAATTCTACAAATCCAAGTACCCTTCTTTGAACACTCGCCAAATTTTTCTAGTTATTTATGATGAACCCAAATCATAGATTCATATTGTCCTCGTGACAATAAATTGATGCCCCAATTTTTGTGCCTCCAAGTGTTCATGTGACTTGTTTTCAAAGCCAAAATCAAATATACTTTATTATTTTTTGACATATTTGTTTGTAGGTAGTTTCAAGTGAGAAAATTTGACGGACAATACTTTTTGAACCAAATTTTGTTATGAGAAAAAATCTAACAAGGTATAAGAATGTGGAAAAAAGAATCAGTATGCCTATTTTCAAGGTTAGATTGTTTATTTATGTAAGTTTTTTGCTAGATCCAAAAGCTTCTTGATAGAGAATTAAAGCTTGCAAAAAGAGATAAAAAGAGTTAAAAATTGAATCAATGGCTCAATTTGAATCCAATCGGTTCAAGGAGTTTGATCAATGGATTTTTAATGTCATGTGTTTTACTTCAAATTTATTCTAGCTGGACCCATTATGGGGCCTGACCAGCTTCACCAGATTGATAAGACATCATGGAATTTTGAAGATGACTAGACGGGATTCGAATGAATTTGATCTATTGAAATGTTGCAATTCAAAGGTGGTCCAATAAAAATGATATGTTTCAAATCACAAGGATGATTTATTCTGACCATGTATGGGATGTGTTATAATATGCATGTTATCAACTAAAATTAAAATAGAATGTGTGTGGTTATATGCACGATGAGTAGTAAAGTGATAAAGTTAAACCAGAACTTTTGTTTAATTTGAGGTGCTTTTGTCAAGTAACATTGTGAAGTTGACTTTATATATTACATTTTCTAATTTAATGAATGAGAATATGAAGAAGGATATAAGGAAACTACATTTTTTAGTCATCATTAAGGCTTGAGATTCCACATTGTGAGTTCTCCAATCAATTGGGTGTAACCTTTACCCCAAGGTTCTATTAATCATATCATCCTGCTTGTAACTAAAACCATATGCCTTCATTTTTTAGCATGGTTCTCACATTTCCTACACAGTTTCAATTGGAAACTCATATTATTTTAATCATTTAACTTGATTACCAAATATGTGATACCATCTAGATAGCACCAAGTGTAAATTGAAGACAGTTTGTGGTTAAAGAATGTTTTGTTTACATAAACAAGTGGTAACTTTGTTATGCCCCATTCAATCCTTTTGCAAAGTTTGACTATGAGGTAGTGGAAGAGTGCCCAATCAAAGATGAATTTTATAGATGAACCTTCCATTGATTAGCAAGGATGTTTTTTAAAATACAAATCAAAAGGGTCAAGGAACAGATAGATTGGCACTAGTTTTACAAGGAGGATCTCCCTGCATGTTGGCATTAGAAAATGAATGAAGTAAAAAGATTTTCCATCCTTGAAACCTATCTCAAACCATATACTGCAAACAACACAAGAATTGACATTTTGAACATTGTTTTAGTATTTGGTTATATTCTCCAACATGAAAGGAATGCATTGTGAGAATTGATATGTGTGGTATATGAATGAAAAAATCGTATTATACATGAGGTCCATAAACTAAGTGCAATTAGTCTATTCTAGGTTTTATGGGAATTTCCATTGGTCATTGGACGTGTGCCTTTGAAAATAGAATTGGTATCTTAAAACATGTTTTAAGGTGTGCAACCACGGGAGGATGAGTGCATTGTCTTGATTGCCCTTCTATTTTTGAGATCAACATATTTAGGAAAAGATATTGGATCAAGTTATTGTATGGGGTCATACATGGTGGATGATAGAGGAAGCACCAAACAAAAATTACTATAGCCATATCAATTTTAGAGGTCACAAACTAGTTGCTCGTTCATGCCAAATTAGAGAGCCCTTGGTTAGACTACTACTATGCATAATGGAAGCCATTCAAACTTGAGGAGTCAAAGAAAGCATGAAGGGATTAGTGAAAAATGAAATATAAATGTCAAGGAAGATTGAATGAGGGAAAATAGACTAGATATAATATGCAAAGATCATATTGAAAGGGGTTAATAGGAAAATAGATTAGATAGCTCAGTCAAACACCTTTAGCAGATGTGTTAGGTAGAAAACTAGTTGGGATAATTATCCAACATTTATTGTGCCAATAGTTGTTTTGGTATTTTTATACCAAAGCACTCATTTGGTAATATGTTTTAAAGACTAGGTGAACTTAGATGTAGAATATGATGATGTGGACATTGTAGACCAACTGAATGTCAACAAGTGGCACCAGGTAGGTGAATGGTGGAGTGACACATGGTAGCTATTTCTAGGCTTGGAATGGATTTTGAGGTGCTAATGTGGTAGGGTTGACATGTGGCAAGCTGTCATTCATTGTCACATTGTTACAAAATATGTGGTAGTTGCTAACTGTACAAGAGAGAATGTGATAAGGTGACACATGGCAGAGGTGATGACATGGGAGTCTACAAATGGATGCACTAGATCATGCCACATGGTAGAAATTGATGGTTCTATATCATAGCAAAATGAAGATGCTCACCCATTAGCCAAAGTGAGAATTCAATGACCAATGAGGAGATGACATGTGGCAACATTTCAAAAGCTAGTGAGTAGTCAATGGACTAATCAGGAAGTGCCACATGACATCTAGATGGTAGAGGTATTCAAAGGATGCTAACATGGAAGTATAGACCACATGGCAAAAATTGATGGTTTTTGCATTGTCACAAAATGAAGATGCTTGCTTGTTAGGAAAAGTGAGAATGTGATGACCAATGAGAAGATGACATGTGGTAGTGTGTCAAAAGCTAGTGAGCAGTCAATAGACCAATCAAAAAGTGCCACGTGGCATCAGATGGAAGAGCTATCCATAGGATTCTTACATGGTAGTATAGACCAATAGTTAGGTGACATGTGGTGATGATGTTCCAAAATGTATGTTGACGTGTCAAGGTGTCATGGAAATTCAACTAATTAGTGACTGCCACATGTCAGGCCAGTCCAACTTGGGTTGACCCAAATTCAAAAAGAGGAGGAAAAATAGAGAGTTGAGAAAATAATTTTATTATTATTTTCCTCTTGTGAAGGTACATGCATTTTAAATTAAGAGAGGTTATAATGTATAGTTTCAACTTTATTAAAAAATCAAATATTTGCAAAGTTGAAAGACCTAAGAATTAGTCTATAACCTTGAGCTTCAAATGACTATCTAGGGCATTTCTACTAAGCAGGTATACAACTATTATATATCAACAGAAAGCTCTTAGAGTCAAGTTTTCATATTTTCTATTTATTTATGTAAAATTATTAGTGGGTAAAAGTTATGCTTAGATTTTTACAATGTTCTCCTTATGCAACTACATTATGGTATAAGCAGTTTTATTTTTAGTTTCTAATGAAATTGTGAAATGGTTAGGTGTCAACTTTGGAGAGGGCCTTAGTAGGGATGTTACTTTAGCTCCAAAGTTTTTCAATGAGGGTTTTGGAAAATTATGGCAAAAAATCAAATAATTTATCAAAAAGGGGCTTTTCAATCATTCAGGGAAATATTTTTGAAGTTTTTTATTCATAATGATGAGATCTAATCCAGTTTTTAGTTCTAGAGAGATGAAAGATTTTTTTACAACAACATGGGATGGAGATTCAAGTGGAAAACTATCAATTCTAGATTAGATCTAGGATTTCTTCCTCTTCTATATCTTTCTTTCTTCTCTCTTCATACATGGTTGGTTCCAATTTATTGGAAGGTTTTCCATTATTGTGATACCATGTCCTAGGTTGGTTCCCAAAGTTTTGAGCTAGTTGTCAGCTAAATTTCCACCATTCTTCAACATTTTCTCTCTTGTATGGACAAAACCAATGAATTATAGAGTAGAGTTCTAATATATTTGATATTTTATGAGTCTTTCATGCATCTTGACTCTACTTGTTTCAAAGGAATGAATACAACGAACAATAATATTACTTAGTTTCATTCTAACTCTTGTCTCATTTCTCTGTTGTTGAAATTTTTTTGTGGTTTATGGACAAAGAACATTGATCAAGTTGCATCTCATTTTGGGTTGTATGTTTTGATGTGATCTTCCTTTGATTCAAAGAATCACGTAAATTCTTGACACATTTTGACAAGGTCATGAGTTTCATGAGAAGGATGTCTGATAAGAATGAGGTTCAGATTGAACATAGATATTTTATGCACAAAGTGATAGGATAGATTACTAATACCTAATGTGTGTTATGATTTGTGGAATACCCAATGGATATGGCACTAATAAGCTACATGATCAATTTAGTTTATTGCTGCATACGTGGGGGGTTTTGCAGATTCAAAATCAATTAATCAATCATCCATTTTCACTTTCTATTTAGGAGCTAAAAGGATACCCTCACTCAGCTTATGGATTTCATAGGTTTTGTAATTTTCTACTGCATACCTTTATTATTCCATGAATATAGGAAAAATAAGGTTTAAATCTTCTTTGTATAGATTTAGATACATGCTTTGAAACTAGTACCATATAAACAAATCTAAAAGTCTACCTACCTAGGTTTTTTAGAGCCTAAAGTTGGAGTCTAGTCTTATAGTTGGCTCAAGTTCTTAAAAAATTATTTCTGTCATAGGAGATAGATGCCCTTAGATGCATGTTGGGTGGATATTTTTCAACTGATAGTTTTGGGTAAAAATCCAGTCACAAAATAGGATGACTAGCCACAACGTGTGAGATAGAGAAGGCGCCCCCTTCTCACCATTCCTTGGATCAACTCAAGGTAAGCAAGAAGTTGAGAGGTTTTATAAAATGGGTGTTACCAATATCCTTTCTTCTTAACTTTCAAGAAAGAATCTACTCACTCATGGAGCAAGTAATGGGCAAGGTGAATCTATCACTACACTTCTATCAAGAGCTAGAAAAAGTGATATCAATAAACCTTCAGTAACTCAAAGGCTAGCTGAAAATGTACTAGTTTGGCTCTAAGTTTGGTTGTAATTCTATATGGAAAAACTTTACAATTAGGGCACAAAGACTCTTAAAAGTAAGAATACTTAGCTATTTTGTGAAATAAGAAGAAAATATAAGCCACAGGTAAAGCTTCTAGCTATACACTTTCACAATTGCTTCTGGTCAAAGCTCTGGCTTCAATTGCTTCTTAACTCTTTTTTATTTAATTTACAAGATAAAATTATCAATAACACAAGATAACATGAATCAAAGACAACATGGATTAATTCTAGACAATGCTTACAATTCACACAAATAACAATCTTGCTTAATCAAAGTTAAGTCTCAAATGCTCCTTTGTATTCACTTTCTCTCATAATAATTCTTACACAAACAAAGTTTTGATAGAACAATTTCTCCAAAGCTCTCTTGCATAAAGATAATGATGATTTTACAATAAGGGGGCACTCCTTTATATAGGCAAAGAACTTGAGAAAAAGGTGGAGGAAAAAGTGGGAGCAACACAACCAACTTTGACCTAGTCTAACTACAAGAGAAAATATAGGGTTACATGCAATTGCACATGCAAATCACATTACATCCATTTACATAAATGTAACTCACATTACATGTAATTATGCATTTTCATATAATGTGTTCTTTACAACAACTAACATGAAATTTTAAAAAAAAAACAATCTTAGAGATTGTTTCTCAGGGCTTTGAATTTTACAATGATGTCATACACTATGGGAAGATCACCAATTTTCATTTTCTTCAATATGGCTTCAACTTTTACCACATTTGCATACACTGATTACATGATTTTGGAATTTTTTTCTATAGTATCTAACGAGTTTTTTTTCAAGGATTTATACAAAACAAACTTGTTCATCATATGTGAACCAAAATTTTGAAAATCTACATCAGCATTAATCCTGTCGGTATATTTTGAATTTATTATCTCTGTTGCACTAAGATTACTAAATTCATTAGTAACATGACATCCCATCCATTCCAAATCAAAATTAACACTTGTTTCAACCACTTGAAAATCTCCAAAAGCCACCTGCAACTTTGTGATCAGCTTCCTTAATGTCTCCTCCTTGTAACCAATGATCCCTTGAAATATGAAGAACATTTCACATGATATAAAAATGTCACATGAAACCAAGGCATCCAAATTAAATTTCACTTTCAGGTTATCTTCTTCTTGAGTCAAAGAAGAAATTAAGTTTTGTTCCATTTCATTCATCTCTTTAACATGCATAAGAACTGCAAATGTCTCTGTGCTGGCTCAAATCCTTCAAAAATGATTTCTTGTATCCAAGACCTAGTAGCTTCAATCATCCTTCTCTCTTTAGACATTTGGGATGTAACAATAACACTTTGAGAATATTGTTTCTAGATAATCTCATTCAAATGAGAGATCTCCTATTTCAGCCAATTCTTCTTCTCCCAAAGCTCATGTTTACTTTTCGATACATTAGCCAATGCATCTTGGGCATCTTGCAAGCAAACTAAGTGTGATTTCTTTCCAAATTCAACCTTAGTAATCTTGTAGTTAGAATGAGTAAATTCCTCAATAGGTTTATCTACCAAGTTCCCATTAACCTCAACAAATTTAATTTTATCAGAATCAACCAAATTTTTAGAAACAATCTTATCTTTCAAAGATTTGGATTTAGTATTCTTAATAGGAAGATTGTCAGGAGGAACAACCACTTTCCTTCTCTTTGTTTTTATTTTACTCAACCATGTAGGTAGGCTAAAAATTTCATCTATATAAATAGGCACAATGGAGACCATTGGCATTGATCCAAATTGTATATCCATAGTGAATGAGCAAGATTCAGCCTATACTGCTGAAGGCATAGGAACATGTTGAGAAGACTCCATCATGAAAAGTTTAAAACCTATCAAATATGTATCTAGTTGGGAAACTTAACCACTAGTAAGAGTCAAAAAATATTCAAACACATTTGCTAAGTGATCATATTGTTCTTGTGCAAAGATGTGAGGAGCAGTGGAAGAAATAGGAAGAGCCATGATATTAACCTCTGAGACTAGAATGGAAGGAGTGAAAATAGTGGAAAAAGAATCCACATAATCATCAACCTCATGCAAAAAAGGTTCTTCATGTATAGAAGACATATAGGATTGTGCGGTCTTTGGAGGAGATATGATCATGATTTCTCCTTCTTCATCTGAATCTCCTTTATCAAATTCTATTTCCAAATCTTCTTTTGATTCTACCACTAATTCTTGAATTGGATAAGGAACTTGAGATGATTTATTTCCGTTTCCTCCCTTCAATTTGAATTTGAGGGAACCCTTGGAATTTGAAGATGATGCTCCATCTTTTCCTATAATCTCTAATTGTCATTTCCTACCAGGAGGACCAAAACTTCCACAATCCAGACCCATCTTAGGATTTATTCTATTAAAGCCTTTAATTTTCAATTATTTGTTAGTGTTTACTAGGATGGATTGAAATTTGTCCATGATAGATGTACCTTCCTTTTTTTGCAATTGAATAGGAAAAAGGCACTTTTTATCAAAATAGGCTTGATGAAACTCTAGATCAAGGATGTCACCATCATCTAAAACATGAAAATTTGAAGGGATTTCCAACATGTTAAGATCAATTATTTGCTACAAGGTTAATTTGCAATAATCCAACTTCATGATGTAAAGTTTTGTTCACATATCAATCCAAATGTCTTCAATGAGATGAACATGAGTGTAGGTTATTTTTATCTATGAATTCATCTCTCGATAGTCAAAATCAAATTTGGCTTTGAACTTCTTTGAGGTAATGAATTAGAATTCTACTTCCATATTATTTTCTTTAGGCATAGAAATGATTGAATGATTACCAATAGCCAAAGGATTAGCTGAGGTAATGCCAATACCAGGCCTATGTGAGGAATGTTGATTTCTCTGCACATCCATGAGTTTTCTAGCTAACTCCATCAGGATTATTTGATTTTTAGCATACTTAGGTAGGCTATACAACACTCCCTTGAAATATCCAACTCTCAAATATCTGAAAGTGAAAAATTGAAGAAAAATATAGACATATTGGCTCACCTGCTCCCATGCTACATCAGATAATCTTTTGATAATCAACTGCTTATCAAAAAAGCCCAAAAAATTTCCAAAGAAGGCATCTTGGACTCTTCTATAATGGAACTTAATATTTGCCAAAGTGATTTGGTCATAGTAATCCCAAATAGGAACTTGAAGATGATCTCCTTTAGTAGAAAGACTAAAGAAAGATCCCATAGTTGTAGCCATGTAAATTGGATAAGAATTCATGTAAAAAGGTATTGATGTTTCCACATGGTATATTTAGTGGCAAAGTATAGTACTGATAAGTTCTCCCCTTAAGATGTGTTCTTTATTCTCCATAATTTGAAACATGAACAAGTATACATCCATGGCTCAAAGTTAGTCGAATCTTTAAGGCCACAAATCCTACTAAGAAGGATGATGAGGTCCTTATATTCTTGTTTGATATTTGATTGATGAATAGTCTTTGGAAATCTAGAAAAATTGCTTCTTTTATTGTCTAACTAGTAAGGTTGACATATTTTTGATAATTACTCTTCTGCTCATTCCAACTAGCCAATGATGATTCTTTAGTCAAATCAACACATTCTGATTTATGTGGAACCTTGAAGATTTGTTCTATAACCTCAGGATTAAGGCTAATGATAACCTTTCCATTAGCATCTTTGATAGTTTTCATCTTGGGAGTAAACAACTGTGCACATCCATAAATAGAGTCAGGTTCTAGAGCCGCCATAGGAAATATAAATACCAAGTGAATTTTGCTTCTCCTAATACACTTCATTTCATGACTAGCCAAGGCTTTAATTATTTATAGAAAATCAGCCATGTCTACATGAACAATCTTCATGTCCAACATGTTGTCCAAAATAGATATGACCAAAGAAGGAGCTACATGAGCCAACTCTTTGTCATATTGATATTTCATTTTTACTTTGAATTTGGATGGCAAGGACATATCTTTTTCTTGCACTACAACACAAAAATCCCAAAACATAAATACATCATCAAAGGGAATCTCCATACAGGTGAATTATGGATCAGCACTGAAGATTCAAAAATGGATTGAAGACTTCACAAATCCGTCAAAGTAACTTAAAAAAGAAAGCATATGCATATGCAATGAAACAAAAAGTGGAATGAAATGAAATGAAAGTGAGAAAATGGAAGAGGAAATGAAATCAAATGGAATTAGAAAACATGAATGTGAAACACATGGAATGCAAGAAAATGAAAATTACTGATTTCAAAATTGACTTAGCATTTTCAAGCCATTATTGCATGAAAAATGAATACATGTAAAGACAACATGTAACGAGAGGTGGAGGGTGAAATGATATGAAAACAAAAGTGAAGGATACACTTTACATGTGTGTGCAAATGAAGGATGAGATGGAAAGCATTGAAAGATGCAAAAACATGTATTTACTCATGTAAGTACAAATGCATATGATGGAAAAGGGAGGCTAGATAATGAGTTTTATAGTCACTTTTGGACCTTTTGGATGCAATTACACATATGAAATTTTGTGTAATCATGTTGTGCAAATAGAAATGAAAAGTGAGATGGGTGAAAATGGAAGCAAAAAATGGGATTACATGCATATGCATATGGCAAATGAGATGAAAAACATGTAATTGCATTTCATTGAGTGAGAGATGAAGTGTTGTAACATGGAAATGGAATGTGAAAGATGAAAATGCTTTTGCATGTAACGAAGAAAAAATAAGTTTTTAGGAAAAAAATTCTAATTTCTCCAAGTGGAGAAAATTGACAAGCAAGCACAAAACACAAAACACAAAAGATACAATGGACCCTTGAAAATTACTCAAAACATACCAAAGATGCAATGCACTTTAAAGTTCAAATTCAAAATTGGGACTTGGGAAAGTGTTATAATTCTTTAGAATAACTGAGAGGAGGGGGGGGGGAGGGTGGGGGGGGTGAATAAGTTATCCAAGGTCCAATGCCACTTTTTCTCCAAATCCTTAATAGCACATAACTAAAACTATCATGCATGTAATTTGAACATTTAAAAAACTATAAAAAGTAAACATGCATCACACCATAACACTAAGAATTTGATAACCCAGAAACCCTCCAGGAATAAGAAGGTAAAACTGGAATGGGGTGATACCCACAAAATAATTGTACAATTTATTTCAACCACTTCTGATGGTTTGCCCTATTAAAGGCTTGCCCTGTTAAAGGCTACAACACATTGTTAAATGTGACCTTGTTAGAGGATTTCACCATACTATTAGGAATGGGCCTGGTTAAAGGACTTTGGAACATTCACTTGGAATGTCACCATGTTAAAGGATTTACAACATGGCTATTAAACCAACCTAAGTCCATAGGATTTATCTTAACTGTTACAATTGCTAGAGTAACACAATGACTTTTGATCTGATACAACTTACAACATATCTTGCAGATTATAGATCACACTTTAGTTCAATCCTTTTCTTGGCTTTAATCACTTCAGATCTATCAGCTTGTCATCTCAAGCTTCATCACCTTGAGTCTTCTTACTCATCATACCAATGCAATCACATCTATGGTCACCTATCAAAGCAGAGTATCTGTACTCTCTTCCACCTTAGCACCTTCTTTAGCACTTCATGCTAGACCATCTCTCTTTGCTTCATGACCTTATGACTCCTTAAATAGAAATTTGGAATACCTTTCCCACTCAATTCTCCCTCTACAACTTTAGGGTTTTAGTAGATTAGGTATGATACAATATATCTATCCCATATCTTGCTCTTATCTAAAAACTTCATGTAGAATCCAATTACATTCATCAAAAACATTTTACATAGTGTTTTGTGCCACCAACTCATCATTCTTATCTTCTATCTAATTCACAAAATTCTAGATAACTACCATGTCGGCTCAGATCTGGTGAATCTTCAATTTTCAAAATAATGCAGCAACTCGGCATCATTGGTTTACTAATGCTCAACATCTTTTGTGTTACTCAGCACTTGAATCATGCTTAGCACTTGATCTTCACTCGGCACCTGATCTTTACTTGGCACTTGAAGATTACTCAGCACTTGATATTTTACTCGACACTTGAAGATTCCTCGGCACTTGATATTTACTTAACACTTGAAGATCACTCGGCACACTCTAAAGTTGAACTTGCTTGACTTCAACTAAGAATCTGTTCGACACTAACTAGCTTGCTCGAAACTCTCTTATGAACTTAGTCTATACAAATGACTTAGCTAAAAATCACATCTTTGATATGTTTTAGTGTGTCTATCCTCTGTGTCTTAGAGTATGTCATCAATACACTATTTCATCAATGACATAGTTGATCCTTATACTTCATTACAACATCATAACTTCAACCTTTATCTAGGTACTCTAGTTACATCTTATTGATTGCCACCTCCTTGTCAATCAACCAACTTATATTATGTGGATCACTAAAGCAATTGTCATTCCTACAAGTAGCAAGTTTGACATCAATGACAAAACAATGATTGAAAACATTCTTTACCAGTTCCATTGCTCTTCATTCATGAGCTTGTCAATTATTTTCAGCAATCTCCCTCTTTCACATTGATGGCAAACCAAACTAATCAATTGATCAATTTAGTTACCACCAAAATTACATATGTTTTCTGCTACTTTTTGCTTCTCCCTCTTCACTACTGCATCCTTATGACTGATCTCATATATATCTCCCTATTGCTTTGTATTGATTAGTTTTTTGCATATATCTTCCTCTTTGACATAAATGCAAAAGATGTAGCACCTTTAACATGAGAAATATAAGCTTTGCATCTCATGTTTTCTCCCTCTATCACCATGCTTGTGACTAATTTGGAGTTCCTGCTTATGCTATCATCCTTTGCATCATTCTTCTATTATTTCAATTATTTGTTCTTGTTGATGCAGGGCAGCTTGTTTGCTTTAAACTACTTGAGTTAGGGGCATTACCCCCAACTTGCCTCTTAGATATTCATAAGCATCCTTGGCCAATGGTTTGGTGAAGATATCTGTAGTTTTTTCCTTTGTGTGAATGTACTCCATCTTCACTTGTTTGTCTTCTACCAATTCTCTAACATAGTGATACTTGATTGCAATATGCTTGGTTTTTGCATGCATTATTGGATTCTTGGATATGTTTATAGAACTTTTATTATCACAATACAATATCATAGGTTTGGATACCTCTTCTTTCATTCCTTTCAATAAATGTGTGAGCCACACAATGTTTGTGCAATTGACTGCTGTTGCGACATATTCTGATTCTGCAATGTACTGAGATGTGCATGTTTGCTTCTTGCTAGTTTAAGTAACTAGTATTTTACCTAAAAATAATGCTCCTCCACTTGTGCTTTTTCTGTCATCAATGTTGCCTCCCCAATCTGCATCTTTGTATGCATTGAGCTCAAAATTTTTATGCTTTTTATAATATAGGCCAAAATCATTAGTTCCTTTGAGATACCTCATTATTCTTTTTACTACTATGAGATGATTCTCTTTAGGATTAGCACACAATCTAGCCACTATACCAACTGCTAATGCTATGTCTATTCTGCTATGTACAACATATCATAGTTTTCCAATCATGGATCTGTACATTTTTTGATTAACTTCAGCTCATACATCATTTTTGGGTAGTTTATGTCCTGTTGCCATTGGTGTGCTGACTGGTTTGGAGTCTTCTAATCCAAACATTTTAAGTATTTCTTTGATGTACTTTGATTGTTTCATAAATATACCATGTTTTAGTTGATGTACTTGCAAACCAACAAAAAATTTGATCTCTCCAAACATAGACATCTCAAACTCATGTTTCATTTTGTCAGCAGAACCTTTGCAAATCACTTCCTTTCCTCCAAACACTATGTCATCCACAAAGATTTTAGATATAATAATATCCTTACCTTCTTCTGATTTGATGTACATGTTGCTATTATCATCAGTTCTTTCAAATTCTATTTGCACTAGATACTTGTGAAGTCTCTCATACTATGCTCTGGGTGCTTGTTTTAGACCATAGAGTGCTTTATGTAGTTTACAAACCATATCTCTATTGTTCTCATCAAAAAATCCCTTTGGATGTTCAATATAGACTTCCTCTTCCAATATAACATTCAAAAAAGCTAACTTTACATTCATTTGATAGACTTTAAAACCTTTATATGCAACATATGCAAGTAAAGTTCTTACTCCTTCCATTCTCACAATAGGAGAAAATGTTTCCCCATAGTCTAATCGTTCTTCTTGAGCATAACCCTTACATACTAGTTTGGCCTTGTTTCTAGTAATCTCACCACTTTCATCTAGCTTGTTTCTAAATACCCACTTGGTGCCAATCACATTTTTGTCAATTGGTTTGGGAACCAAACTCTAGGTTTTGTTCTTCTTTATTTGATCAATCTCTTCTTCCATGGCTTTATACTAGTCACCATCTTGTAATGCATCATACAGTGTCTTAGGTTCAAATTTTCTTAACAAACATGATTCATTTCTTAGTTTAATCCTTGTCATTGGTCTTGCATCTTTGTCACCAATTATCTGTTCAGCAGGGTGATGCTTCTTCACATATTTGGACAATCTTGGTTCTCTCCTTGTTTCCATATTTGATCTTTTAGATTCAAGATCACTATGCACTTCGTTGTCAAGTAGTTCTACATCTCTATCATGTGTACTAACTTCAGAGTCAGAATGAGCATTTCCTTCATTCTGCAACTTGGCTTCTGAATGCAGCTTAGCATTCAATGGCTGTGAGTTGACTGAAACTGAAACTTTCTATTGAATCCCAATTTGATTTGTAGTATCTTCATCAATAGGCATTCCTTCATAAGAATAAACAAAGTTTTTGTATTCATCCATTCTCTTTGGTTTTTCAACTTGGACATCTACATGCTCATCAAAGTTTACATTTGCACTTTCCACAAATTTTTCAGTGTTAGTATTTAAACACTTATATGCTTTACTTCTAGTGGAGTAACCAAGGAATATGCCTTCATCACTTTTTGCATCAAATTTTCCATTTCTAACATCTTTAAAGATAAAGCATTTGCAACCAAATACTTTGAAATGCTTTACATTGGGTGAGTGACCATACCGTAATTCAAAAGGTGTAGCATTAGTACCTTTCTTGACTTGTACTTAGTTTAGTGTATGAACAGCCACACTTATAGCTTCTCTCCAATATTTTAGAGTAATAGTCTTTTCCATCATTAATGTTTTGGCATAGTCAATCATAGATCTATTTCTTCTCTCAGCAATTCCATTTTGTGAGGGAGTTCTAGGAGAAAATGTTTGTCTCTTGATTCCTTTGTCTTTTCAAAATATCTCAAATTCATTTGATGTGAATTCACCACCTCTATCTGATCTCAGACATTTCAAATTCTTTCCTGTTTCTTTTTCAACTCTAGCCACATACCACTTAAACATTTGAAAAGCATCAATTTTTTTCTTTAAGAACATAATAGTCATCATCCTGGAATAGTTATCTACAAACAACATTATATATTTATCTCATTTGTAACTTTGTACTTCTATTGGACCACATAAGTCAATATGGACTAACTCAAGTATTTCTTTAGATGTATAGTTTTTACTCTTGAAACTTGACTTGGTCATCTTTTCTAGCTGACATTGTTTACACATGATATTGTTAGGTTTCTTCAGTTTAGGTAAACCTTTGACTTTCTTCATTTTACTAATATTGATTAGATTATCAAAGTTGACATGAAATAGACTTCTATGCCATAACCACACATCATCAAATTTTGCAAAAAGACAAGAAGCATTTTCCATATCAATTTACCATCAGTATCATAGATTTTTGCAATTTTGTTTCCAAATTCCACTTTTCACCCTACATTGCCTAACTGTGAGACACTTAGAAAATTTTAGTTTAGGCCTTCAACATAGTATGCATTATCACATGAAATTTTCTCTATAAGTTTAATGGAGCCTTTTCCTTGATTTGACATGGAGCATCATTTCCAAATCTAACACTATTTCCATCATACTGAGTAAAGTTAATGAACTTACTTTTATCTCCTATCATGTGATGTGAGCATCCACTGTCTATGATCCATCTGTCATTCTTGTTCATACATGTTACCAGTGCTGTAGGTTCTTCTTCATTAGATTGGTCCTTCATGGCCACATAAACAACTTCATCATCATTATCATCAGAATCTTCTTCAACAATATAGCACTTCTTGCATTTGACTTTGTGATCTTTCTTATCATCTCTTCTATGTTTGTACTTGTTTCCTTCCTTGTATTCCTTTTTCTGTGTACACCTTGCAGCAATACGTCCTACTTCTTTACGATTGAAACCCTACTTCATTGCAATTAAAACAAATGATAGGCAGCGTACCTTTGAATTTTCCTTTACCTCTGTGAAATCTTCTAGCTAGCAATGCTTCCAATTGTTCCACATCTTCCTCATCAGTGCTATTGTCACTGGATACATATTTCATCTTTCTTCCCTTCTTTGATTTCAGCTGATCAACATCTTTCAATGATAGCTTGGCTTTGAAAGAAAATTCAACATTCTCAGGTTTGTAGTTGTCAAAGTTAGATAACTCAAATGTAGTGAGTCTACCCACTATTCCTTCAAAACTTAAATTGTTTCTTGGTATACATCTTAGCTCTTGAATAGCAGACACTCTAATAGCATCTATAGGGAGCGAGGTTCTTAAGAACTTACTATTAATAGTATCTTCATCCAATTGACCACTCAAACATCTTATTGTACTTACCACTTCCTTTATTCTAGAGGCATACTAAGTAGCATTCTCACTTTCTTCCATTTTCATATCATCAAACTTTCCTCTGAGGCTTTCTCTTTTTACTCTTTGGACATTCTGATCTCCTCCATAAATGTCTGATAGGGCTTTCCACATCTTGAATGCAGTGTCACATCCTTTGATATCATCTAATTCAGCATAGTTGAATGCAAAAGCAATTTCTAGCATTGTCTAATTGTGTTCCTATTTGTTTTTCAAATCTTCTACAGTAAGAGTACCAGTTGGATCAACATGTTCAATAACAATTGAATTTTGGGCATAATCTCCTATGGATCCAAGATGTAGCTTCATCAATCTTTGCCATGCAACAAAGTTGTCTTTGTTGAGCTTGAGAACTTCTCTTTTAGGCATTTTTATCCTTTTAAACTAAGTCAACAACAATGCTCTAATACCAATTGTTATAATTCTTTAGAATAATTGAGAGGGGGAGGGTTAATCAGTTATCCAAGGTCCAATGCCACTTTTTCTCCAAATCCTTAATAGCACATAATTGAAACTATCATGCATGTAATTTGAACATTTAAACAACTATGAAAAGTAAACATGCATCACACCATAACACTAAGAATTTGATAACCCAGAAACCCTCTAGGAATAAGAAGGTAAAACTAGAGAGGGGGTGATAGCCACAAAATAGCTGTGTAATTGATTTCAACCACTTCTGATGGTCTGCCCTATTAAAGGCCTATCCTGTTAAAGGCTACAACACATTGTTAAATGTGACCTTGTTAGAGGATTTTAGCATACTATTAGGAATGGGCCTAGTTAAAGGACTTTGGTACATTCACTTTGAATGTCACCCTATTAAAGGATTTACAACCTGGCTATTAACCAACCTAAGTCCATAGGATTTATCTTAACTATTATAATTTCTAGAGAGTAACATCAATGACATTTGATCTGATACAACATACAAAATATCTTGCAGATTGCAGATCACACTTTAGTTCAATCCTTTGCTTGGCTTTAATCACTTTAGATCTATCAGCTTGTCATCTCAAGCTTTGTCACCTTAAGTCTTCTTACTCATCATACCAATGCAATCACATCTATGGTCACCTATCAAAGTAGAGTATCTATACTCTCTTCCACCTTAGCACCTTCTTCAACACTTCATGCTAGATAATCTCTCTTTGTTTCATGACCTTATGAATCCTTAAATAGAAATCTAGAATACCTTTCCCACTCGATTCTCCCTCTACAACTTTAGGGTTTTAGTAGATTAGGTAAGATACAATGTATATATCCCATATCTTGCTCTTATCTAGAAACTTCATCTAGAATCCAATTACATTCATCAAAAATGTTTTACATAGTGTTCTGTGCCACCAACTCATCAGTCTTATCTTCTATCTAATTCATAGAATTCTAGATAACTACCATGTTAGCTCAGATCTGGTGAATCTTCAATTTTCAAAATTATGCAACAACTCAACATTATTGGTTTACTGATGCTTGGAGTCTTCTGTGTTACTCAGCACTTGAATCATGCTCGGCACCTGATCTTCACTCGGCACCTGATCTTTACTCAGCACTTGAATATTACTCGGCACTAGAAGATTACTCAACACTTAATATTTACTCGGCACTTAAAGATCACTCGGAACACTCTAAAGGTGAACTTGCTCGGCTTCAACTAAGAATCTATTCAGCACTAACTAGCTTGCCTGACACTCTCTTATGAACTTAGTTTGGCTATACAAATGACTTAGCTAAACCTTACATCTTTGATATGTCTTGGTGTGTCTATCCTCTGTGTCTTAGAGTATGTCATCAATACACTATTTCATCAATTGCATAGCTAATCCTTATACTTCATTACAACATCATAACTTCAACCCTTGTCTAGGTACTCTAGTTACATCTTATTGATTGCCACCTCCTTGTCAATCAACCAACTTATAGTATGTGGATCGCTAAAGCAATTGTCATTCCTACAAGTAGCAAGTTTGACATCAATGACAAAACAATGATTGAAAATATTCTTTACCAGTTCCATTACTCTTCATTCATGAGTTTGTCAATTATTTCCAACAGAAAGAACCAAAAACATGAAAATGAATGAAAACTTCATATTTAAAGGAAAATTGCACTTTCCATGGAAAATATGTTCACAAATGGCAACCATCTAGTAATCTCATGCATAAAATCAACAAGATAAGCATGAATTAAATTGAAAGGAAGAAGAAGTCTACTTACATGAAGATTAAGTTGCAAATATGAAGGAAAAATATGCTCCAATATTTGAAAAATTCTTCAAAAATGGTAAGACCTTTTCCAACTTTGCAAATTCAAATGGGAGTGGGCAGCAAAAAAGGAGAAATTGTGGGAAGATGCCAAAACGTACCCTAAAAAAACTCCATATTCCAACATTTTTGAAGATGTATGCTTGCAACACATTTTTGGCAAAAAATATTTTTCTTCATGTTGCAAGATCAAAACATTTTCGATCATTAAACTTCAAAATGTGAACTCCAATGCAATGCAATCCCCAAGAAGGGTATAATATAGTGGCAAATATTCATATTTTGGTGAATTCAACATTTGTGTAGTGTTGTTTTTGGCAATTTGTGGAGCCATTCTATGGCGGCTCAATCACCAAGCTTTGTCGAGTTTTTTGGATCTCTTCTCCTTGTAATCACCAAACAAGCTGTGCATTTGAGTTTTTTTAAGGATATATTCACCTTTCATGATGCCGACCAAGTAATGGTAATGGACACCATGTTTTCTAGGTTTCATTGTTACATTTTTATGTGGTATTAGGGAATTCGCTAGTAGCCTAATAGTTGTTTGTTTTTCCATGGGGGAGTTGGCTCATTTCAGTTTCACTTTATGACAAGTGCTAGGGTCAGCTTGTTTCGCCTTATTGCAATTGAAATTGATTCATATAAATTCCAACTGGAAGTTACTATTTTCCCAAGCAATGAAATGTTGATAAAATCCACTGGCACTCTTTCAAATTTCTCTAGGCTGCATATCTTTGATTTTATCTTCTTCTCAAGTAAAAGTGTTGTAGATTTCGAGCACAACACATCACAGGCACAACTCAAAGATCACTTCTAGCTTCCATTTCATAAAACCTACTCCAAAAATCATTGCTATCCCTTGGTAAGAGAGTGAAACTTCACCTCCTAATTTGAAATAGAATGGTATTGTTTGAATTTTGAAATGGAATGGTATTGGTTGCATATATAATTTCATTACATTCTATTCATGGCTACTATAGACTGTACAACAATGTGTTCTTTCTATTTTAGTTTGCCCCCATTTGGTTGACCTTTATAGTGAGTTTGAAAAAAATAGTTTTTAGCAGATTTGACCATGTGATTAAGCTTTGCCTAATATCAGGTTTCCTTATTGCCATTCACCTGCTACTAGTTTGCTTTAGAAATAGAATGGTTTTTCTCTCTACTTTGCTCTATGATGCCAGAGATATATGTTTTGTTTGACCTTAGACTAGGTGAAGCAAGATTCGTCCACAAGTACATTACAATCCTTTTACAACTAGGAAATCTTACATGAAGGTGTGATGAAATTCAACCAAGTTGTGATCATTTTACCATATCTAGTGCATAGAAAGCACTTACTAAAGTTCTTGTTAACTCTGTATTCAGTATTGTTGGCATTTTAACTTGATCATTTCAGTGTGACACAAATTGAAATGGATGTGCAATAGAACTTATCTTCACATTAGATGATGAAGTTCCCTATAAATAAACACTAGCCTAATGTGAACAATATATACTTGCTATGTACAATCTATAGAGTATTGTGTAGGGTGGTTTATGCTTATTGTAAATAAAACTAAAGGGATATCTTTTGGATTTACCTTGGGAAAAGGCAGCACAATTTTTAATACAAAGTAAGACAGAGTATTTTTTGATTGAAGAAAACCCTTTGATAATTGCATCATTACATTGTTCAGCTAAATTTAGAGGTTAAGCAGTGCAAGTATACATAATGATCAAATATGATTAAAGAATGCATTTGACTAGGTAAATTTGAAGAGGGGAGTGTCACATAGGTATTCCAAGTTCAATTTATCCATAAACATATGCAAAGAACACTAAAAGCCAAACAAACTAAGTGTATCGGAAGCTACAATTACAAACTTAATGACTACTATAACATAAAACCTTTAGTAATTGTTAAGTTAGATTTAATTTACAAATCTACAAATGACATGTAATACAACTTTTCAACAATAATTTAGAAGCAAAAAATGACTCATAAAATCACAAGCAACATATAAGACAACCCTTCAACAATGGATTGGAAGCAAAAAAAAATGCATATAAATTCTATTGAATGAATACTAAAAGTAAATTCCAAATTATCAAAAGAGAACCCTAGCCAAGTGTGAAGAAGACTCATTCATAATTTGTTATGATCTATTGTGTGAGAAAATAAAAAGCTATGGCTTCTACTCAACCATAGATTGCTTACATGCAATGGAAGCTTTTTTTCAACATTCTATCCAATTATTTCAAATTTGAACTCAAACAACCACTAGTTAAAATACTGGTAGAAATTTCTAAAAGCTAATAGTAGAACTCACATCGCTTGCATGAAAAAGAGATCCAAAGATAGAGTTTTAAATATAAATGTAAAAATGCATATAAGGCTGAAATTGGATATTGCTAAAAAAAGTGCACGCTATAAATAACTCTAGCTAAAAATAGACTTTGTAGAATATGTTTTTTTCTTTTCAAAATTGATGATAGCTAAAACAAGCATAAACTAATCTAATGCTTTTTGAAATTAAACTACTAATAGGTGGCTCTAGAGTTGATTCTAATGAAATTTTGATGAGGCTTTTCTTCTAGTTGACCATTTGATGCTTTGAATCTAAACACCTTTCTATTGAACTCTTTGCATCAAACATTTAACATAACACTCACAACTTTGAATACTCAAGGAATCACTCAATGATGATTTACATGTTCTTAATATCTAAAAGCCCTACATACATGACATGAAAATATGTTTTTTATATTGAAATTCTGCAACCTCTTCATAAAGGTGACTAATTTCACTAACATGAAATATTTTTTTGGTGAAAGTTACTAGTGAAATTAGTGATCTGCAATGAAGGTAATGTTTTCATAAAAACTGAGGTCTGGTGCTAAAAAACCTACTGAAAAGATGATAAATTTGCTCTATACTCATGAGAATCCAACTATTTGGGTTTTGCACTCTGCACTGCATTTTGTCTTTGTATACTACTTATTAATATCTAGTTAGATTTGTGTGGGAAGTTATGACCATTGTGGTACATATGTTAATCTATTAATACCTTGTTACATTGCTTAAATAAAACTAGTTGGCCCTATTAGTGGCAGACATCTATACGTAGCCACAGGTTTCAAATTGAAAGTATACATTCTCATATTATTGGTACATGTTGATATAAGCCAATTGTAGTTTTTCATTAAATTTGAATATGTGTGTGTGTGTGTGTGTGTGTGTGCGCGCGCGCGCACGTGCATGTGTCTATATATGTATTTGTCTCATGTGTTAAAATTTGTTCTGCTTGTTTATATGTGTGTCTTTATAAACAACCTTAACTTTTTTCCTTTTTTTTTAAATATCTCCTATATGAGTGTGCACATTATGTAGCATTTTAGAACTCATTAAACTAACTAGAAAATTGAGTTCAACATTTTGTGCAATGATCTTGACTTTTCAAATAGACTTTTCTACTTTTTATGCAAATTTTCTAATGTAGCATTGTATGTAAATATCAATCCTTACATGTTGTTGTAGTTTCACTTGGTTTCACACTAGGGCCTTGAGTTCATTATACTCAGTCATGACCCTAGGTTGTACAAATTGCGAGTCAACTATGTCATGCCCAAACTACGAGGCAAAAACACACAATTTTTTTTTAAAATTTATTTTATAATTAATAATTAATAATTAGAATGCCCTAAGTTGATGAGTTTGCAAACAAAGTGAAAGAAGAGGTTCTCTACATTGTTAAACTAATACTGTCGTTATTAAATTGATATCGACAAAGGTTATGTTATTATATTAACTTAATCAGTATGTGAAAATTATTTAAATAACAATGTAAATGAATTTGGGTTTAGATTAATAGAAAAATCTAATCAAATAAAACCTACATTTAAACTTACTTTAAATAGCCAATTAACCTTTAAATTAAAACTAATTAATATTAAAAAAGAAAAACTAAATTAACATGAAGATTAAAACCAACTAAATTTACATTTACAAACTTAAACAAAACTATATTATAATAACAACTAACTAAATCTAAATTTGATCTACCCATATACAAAATAAGTGACTAATCTTTAAATAAAACTTAACTTTAATACATACAAATCTTATCCTAAACTAACACATTTTTAAAACTTAATTAAAATTAAAGCTAACTAACTAAAACATGCTAATAAACTAATACTACTAATATATATATATATATATATATATATATATATATATATATATATATATATATATATATATATATATATATATATATATATATATATATATATATATATATAAATTTAAACAAATGACTTTACACAAATAACATAAGTTATGACTAACTTAAAAATTTAAGAAATTAAACTAACTTCAAACTAACTTAATTTTAACAAAACTTAATTTAAATCCTTTTAATAATTAAAATAAACTAACTTTAATTTAAATATTATTTACAATACCAAACTAAACTACATTTTAAAATACTAACTAAATTAAATCTAAAACTAATTTAAAATATATATATATATATATATATATATATATATATATATATATATATAACTAAACTAACTTATTTTAGACAACCTACTGACCAATAATGATAATAGCTTCCTTAATACATAAAGCTTTGCTAAATACTAAAACATCTAATGTTTCGTCAAATTAACTTTAATAACTTTTGATATATGAAGCATCTTACAACTCAAAGCTAATATTAATTAATAAATATATTTAATTAAAACACAAACAATCATTCTATATTATTCTACATCATTTCATCCTCTTTATACTTACTCCATAATTAAAATAATATAGGAAAATACTCATATAATTCTTAAGTTAAACGAAATAATAGAACAATTAGCTTAGCTAATTAATTTTCAAATAAAAAGCTAACACAAAATAATTTCTAATACTAACCTATAGTAATTATCACTTTATTGAAACTAACACTAGCTTACAACTAAATTAATTTAAGAACTTTATTTAAAACATACAAACTTACTTTAACACTAACATAAATCCTAAAACTTAAAATAACTTAAATTATCTTTAAACCAACATAAATTTAATACTAAACTAAATTACATTAAAATTTACTAACATTGTGAATTTTTAAAACTAATCCTAAAATAAACTGTTAAATAATATAACAAACTTAAATTAAAAACCTTTTTTTTTTTTTTTTTATAATAAAAATAACAAACTAAACTTAAATTTTAATACTATCCTAACTACCCCTACATCCCCTAAAACCTACTTTCCCTCCCACACAAACTAGCGCAAACTAACCTATGACTGCTAAGCAGCCCATGTGGGCCCTCTTCCCAACATCTGCTCAAGGAAAACAAAGAGGGTGGTATGTTTTGGAAAGGGTTTAAATAATAAACAAAGACTTTGAAAAAAAACTACATACAAATCGCCCACCATTTTTCAAGTAACTTCCTGTCACAATATCCAATGCTACCAAAATAATGAGGGTTGCAAGGTGTCGTCATCCTTCAAAAGTAATTTGCTTTTATAGTCAAAGTTGCCTACGCCATGAGGTTTAAATGTAAAAGTTTTGTGGCTGGATTAAATATTATTATTTTGATAGGATAAGATAAGGAACATAGATATTTATATTTCTATTATTTAATTAATATTCTTGTTTCTTTTTCTTTTATAAATTGAACTTTTCTATAAAGCTAAAAGGAATAATTAAAGAATCTTTCAAGATTCTCTGTTGAAGAGAAATAAGTAATCTTCTTCCATACAAAATCCAAAGACATTTGCTCTAGGATTTTTTTTTTTTTTTTTTGTGTCATATTTTTCGAAGTGTAAATTTTGAAGTTGGTTTATTAACCAAGAGGGGATTTTTTTTAAAAAAAAAGGTAAATGTATTAGGACTTGCTACAAACTAAACATACCAGGAATTTGAATAATCCGTTTTATTCAATAATGCAATAATTTTTTGATTCTAATAATCATGAAAATTGAATCTACATGCATGATCATAATTTTCGTTTTCAACATATAAGAAAACTTGAAATTTTGCCAATTTAACATCATCATTATTTCCATTCTATTTTTGATGTGCATCCATCTAAATTAAAATTACGATTAAATCACATGATAAACAATTATACTCAATCACCAATTTTATTGGCAAACCTGATTCAAAGGCTCAGCCGGGAAAGAACCAGGAAGAAAACCCGGCTTCATTGCCATTACAACAAAGTTTGAAATACAAATTACATAGGATATCAATCCCAAATTACAACAATTTAATTGAATTTTCTTCGTGACCCTCATCAAGGGATTCATAACATTTTTTGCAACATATATCTAGAACCATGGAGGGAACAGAATCTGATCAGGTGACCACAAGCATGACAAAGAAACAATTCAAACATGCATATTCATTCAAGGTTTTCACAATAGGATTCAAAATGAATCAAAACTAGGGAAAGGTGGATTTTTCCAATAGGAGATGTCAGACACAACACCAAACTAGGTGCCCAATCGGGGCTATAAATCAAGAACTTCCGTTCTTCCATTCTTACATGCCAAAACTCATACGTGGTTTGTGCTGATAGGTAGGGGCCCATAAAACCCTACCCTCTCTCCCTCTTCTCATCCTGAGAAGAGACTCTGCACTGGTTGGAGTCCAACTAAAAAGACCTTTCCCAAAATTGGTCACTTCTGCCCTATCCAAGGGTGAGTAATACCAAAACACCCATACAAGAAAGCTTCAAAATTGCAAACATAAACATGAAAGGAAATAATTCAAAATAACATGGTTTTCAAATCAACCCAACATACCCACAAACATACAAGCATTCAAACAACAACAAGGTAGCATAGCATGAAACAAACATGAAAACTTGAACAAGGGAGATGAGAATTCCTACCTGCACAAAGAGGTAATGGCAAGTGAACAAGTTTGAGTAGAGCTTTTCCCTTCCTTGCTTCAATCTTCCAAGACTCCTCTCTAAATGTAGAGTTTGGGTAACCACCTCTACTACTCCAAGAAGGGCCTCTAAATAAGCCTCAAACTCAACCACCAAAAGGATCAATAACTTCACCCACCCACCTACAAATCTAGAAGCTCCTAACTCAACCCACACTATCGTTAATCACTAAGTGGAGGTGAGGTGATGAAACTCATGGTAGCCATAGTCAATTTTCGCACAAAGGCAAAAAGAGACTTTTTGAGTGACCTCAAAAGTCAATAAAAGGGGCTTACGTGTTGGAAAAGACCCCCAACCCATACCCATACTCCTTGGGCATAAATATTTCATGTTTTAAAGCCTTAGGAATAGGTTTGGAACCAAACAAAAGCTAGGAAAAAAATTAAGGACCATCTAACAACTCTAACAATGCAGATTAAGCACTAATCCAGATTAAGGGTGACTAAACTCGATTAAGAACCAAATTAGCAAAAGATACTAACTTAATCTGACTTAGGTCCAAAGGTTACATAGCTAACCCTAATTAGCACACTAAAGAACATAAACAATTCACGAGTGTCAAGCGACACTAAAAGAACATCGTTACGAACATTAACATTCACTGAACACAGAAAGATACTTACATACATCTCACAATACAATACTTGAATTATGAACAACAAGGTTTCCAAAATTATCACATAGAGATCAGTTCTATTCCTTCGTCAGTTTTCTCAGCTAAAATATCTGTACACTCATTGCACACATCAGTAGTCCCCTAAAATCACATGTACATATATATATATATATATATACATATAAGAAATTCACATAAATTGAAACATACATCAATGAGGGTTTCTTTCATCCTACTTATATCCTTAATCATAAAGATTCCAAAATCAATGTGTTAATCCTACATTTACTTATTTTGTCAACATACATGTTCATAAAGCATTAAATAATGAACTCAAATATCTTAAAGTAACATCACACAACATGAAATAATATAATATGTTCTAAGCATCAGATAATGTCTCAACATCTCGAGTCGTGAGTATCAAAATAATAGTGTAACAACTATGCTACAAAGGGTCAGGGCGAGGCCTCACAAACTAGCTTAGTCTAAGTACTTAAGTGTAGGTTCCACAAGCTTATTGTTGAGTCTCTCAGTTATGATTACTCCTGATAAGGAAGGAAAGGATGCTCCTTATCTTTTGAGTTATTGAAGTCAAGATAGTGATGCCCAAACCTTATGATTTGAAATATAGTGTGCGGGGTACCTTGAAGACTTGAAGTGTAATGCCTATATTTTTTTTTATGTATGTAGTGAGAATTTAAATTTCTCTATTTTCTAGGAATAGTTGATCAAGGGTTGACTTTTTCACCTGGTTATAAGTGCCTACCAAATTATAGACTTGGATAGTGACAACTATGGAAGTATGCATTGTGCATATTGCATATTGCATGTGTGGTGTAATAATTTGGAATTTGTTTCCTATATTTTAGGCTAGATTTTGAATTACAGAGTTGCTTAAAGAAACCCAAGCTTGATTTTGCACTTTGAAATTCATTTACGTAGATACTCACCCATACAGAGGATTTAAACTCTAAAAGTTTTCTTGTTTAGGTTTACATTTTGAACCAATGTATGCAAAGATCATTTTGAAGTTAGAAGATGATATTCTTTGCTTAAGTATGTTGTGTACCAATGACTTCTTGACTAATTTGAAATATCATCTTTCCTTTCCATGGGAGACACTTGTATAGGGCTTTTATTTAGTTTGATTTTTTGTTCTACAAACTACTTTTGTTAGGTGCACCCCCATAACAAGAAACTTTTGATTTAGATTTAGAAAAGTTAAATAAGTCATTCAAGGGCACCCTAATTAATGGGTTTTTGAATTTTGACTTTTTTCCTTTGGACTACCTATAGAAAACTCTACATAGAATGTGATATGATTCACAGAACTAAAAAATTAAGTCACTTGCAAAGTGATTTTATAGACCTAGAATCTCTTTCCTAGCAACCACAGTTACACAACCCATAATAAAATAGACTGACCTAATTAATTACACTGCAATAGCCACATTTCCAATAAATGGTAGACATGACAAAAATTCTTGAATTATTTGAACTTTAATTACTAACATAAATTGTTTAGGGTGTCATCTTTGTTACTCTTTTATTTTTAGGATCAATTTGGATCCTTTTGCCTCAATCTAATATTGAATGCTACAAAGTGTAAAATCTCTTGACTCTACAAAGTCCTTTTGATGAAATCTAATTGATTTCTCCAATCCACCTAGGATAGGTCTCTCACTGTTTAAGATAGACTCCCGATTCTAAACTCAAGAATTCTACCAAGGAGCCCTAGAATTAAAATAATTAAAATGCCAATGCATTCCTTGATAACATATTCCTTGATTGGTTTTACTTCTCAACTTCTTCTCCTTACTATCCATAACTTCATTTAGAACCAAGACCAACTTGTTGTCTTCACCAAGAGGTTGAAGTTTTAATGAAATGAACTTTCAGTCTTTTTGCCTTAGTGCCTTTTTTAGGTGTAATAGATGGAAAATTTATGTATCTTGATGCTCTTTGGTAGGTTCAGTTCATATGTTATGTACCTATTATTTGGTAGATGTTGTTTTACATAATAAGATTAATGAACAACCATATTTGCCTTGTATTAGAACATGATCAAAATTTTAGTAAACATTAACAAATATATAGGCTTTGAGAAGTCACAAATGCATAGAAGCATCCTAGGAAGAAAAGTCAATTTGAAGAAATTTAATCAAAGAATTAATTGAGTAAAAGTCTAAAATTAATTTTATTGATTCACCCCCTCTAAGTAGTAAATTTGTGTTTTGCCAAAAAGACCTAATCAGTCTCAGCATGAGCAGATTCTATCATTAGAACATGTGGCTAGTTGGAGCATTGAGATGGAAAGTTGTTTTGTTTCAATAGGGTATGCCCTTTGTTGGGCTATTTAGAATAGTTATATTATGCCTATGCCTTCTTTGAACTTTCATTGATCCTATAGATAAAAATGATTGTAAATACAATTCTTAAGCCAAAACTACTTAGTCATGTTGTTTCTAATTTTAGTTGGATTGTATATTTTGGTTTATGCAAAAAAATTGATGTATATTTTGGTAGACAACGTGCAGGTGAGAGATTAGTGTTACAATCTTGCAACACCTTACACATAAATTAGAATTCTAGAGAAAGCGTAAAGGACCATGGTAGGAAATAATTTCTTTATACTTCATAGTATTGCTATTATTAATTAATTTCAATTCCTAGTCTAAAACTACTACTACTGATTCTCACTTCTCAAGGAAGTAAATGGATAGTCAGTGGATTAAGATGTTAGGGGAGGGTGAGCCTCTAACTAATACTACTTAGTCTCAGGGAAGTGAAACTGAAGGGGTTGTCAATGGAAGGCTACATGTTGACAAGGATAAGACCCCCAAGGGAAGTGAAGGGATTAATCTTACATCAAAATGCCCAAAAATTAGAGATACTACTATAAAGGCTTTCTTTGGAATTGACAATGTTTCTGGTCCACCACCTTGTGCAACTAGAAGTGCAAAAAGAAGTCACAATAGCTCACCACCACCAAAAGATGGGGTTGTTATTCAGTTAAATCAAAATTCATGAAATGAGGATAACAATGTTCGAACAACAGACAATGTTGTAATAGAAGATAATATTGATGTTGGTAGGAACAAAAGAAAAAGGAATGTAAAAATGGGGTTGGAGTGGGAGATGAAAAGGAATTTCTAGGTTGATTGGGTAGAAAAGTATTGGTTTATTGAACCAGTCACAAATAATGATGAACCACCAACAGAATGCAGGTGTACAATTTGTACCTAGAAAACTAAAAGAGAGAAAAAGTTTTATCTAAAGCTCAACACTATAGAAAAACATATTGGTAAGGTTTATGAAAAACAAATCATAGATGGAAAGGAAGTAACAGCAGTGAGATGGAAATCAAAGGAAGAATGCCTTCATGTTAAGTATGCCATAGAATATGAAGAGCATTTCAAGAAAATAGCGGTAATTGGTAGTGGCAATCCAATCAAGGCTGGGCTTCAACATGTAGCCAATGATGCAAACTTGGCAATAACAAGTGTTATTTTCCATATTCTATCTAGAGGGCATCCTATGAGAGACTTTTTAGAATATAGTAATTTATTATCTTTTTTGAGAGTTCCTCACTATCGTATGTCACATTGGTCAATATATGTTGGATGGGAAATGGAAAATTGTCTTGCTGAGGTGGAAAAGTAAATGTACAGGAGAAAGTAAAAGAGCCCAAGTTCATTTCATTATCCTTAGATGAAGTCACTATAGTAGATAACACTGCTTGGGTTTGTATGCATGTATATACTGTAAAAGAACATGTCTGTCAACCTCATCTACTTTATGTTCCTAAAATGATGGCTAATTCAACTACAAAAAATTTATATTTAGAAGTTAAGAAATCTTTGAATGAAATTGCTAGTATGGATGACTTGATAATTGCCAAGAAGTTTGTGTGTGTTGGAGCTGATGGAGCTACAGTAATGCAAGGGCAAAGGAATGGTCTTTGTGCAAGATTACAAACTAGTATTGCACCTTACATACTTGGCATATACTACATGGCCTACCGAATGAATTTAGCATATAATATTGTAAGTAGTTTTCCTACTGTGTCAAAAGTTTAAGATCTAATCTACGAGCTCCACTCCTACTTTTGTAGAAGTCCTAAATATTTCGCAGAGTTTAAGATTTTTTTTGAGGGAGTTACAATAGGAAATAAGATTCTTAAGGATGTTGAGACCAGATGGATATATTTACATGGACCAGCAGAACAAGTTCTAGCAGAATATCAATCCTTGATTGGAGTTATATATGACCAATGCCTTACAGTAGAAAAAGCTCCTAATTTGTTAAATAAGTTAAGTGATATACAGAGCCTATTATATTTAGCCAGTCTTCTCCCTATGCTAGATTTAATGAACAAACTTGTTAAGAAAGCCCAAGACAAAACTATGTATATTCATGAGTATAGTGATTTGCATAAAATGACATGCATGGCTCTGGATTCTTTGTATTCAGATCTCACAAGTCATAGCCCAATTTTTTCAAGGTGGGAGATGATTACAGATTTGAATCATGCTGAGAATTTTTTATGATTCAATACAAAAAAATGAGCTATGTATGTTTGTGAAAGGATTTCAAATACCAATGCACCAATCTAAGACAACCAAGAGAGGCAGAGTACTACTAGTTAGAAAGGATGATTTTGACAAGATTGTTAAATCTGTTAGTGAAAATATGAAGTCTATTTCCTACCAACTTTCAAGTGAGATTCATGAAATATTCCCTTGAGAAGAAATTCTTGAAGCCATGAGTTGTGTGTTTCCTCAATTTTGGAAACACTTTGGAGATAATCCAAGTGATGCAAAGTTGTTTCATAGTAAGCTTGACGAATTGATAACACAGTTTTCAAAGCATACAGATTGTAATGGACAACCAATACAAGGAATCTTAGATTCAAATAATCTTAAAAAACAATGCAAACATTTTGCATTGTGTATGAAACACCAGATGGAAAACTTTGAGAATCCATTTGATCCTGGTGCAATAACAAGGCTCTAGAAAAGGATAAATCAGAGTGAAGTATTGCGTACTTCAATATCAAAATATTTCAAACTTTTTGATTTATGTCAAACAATGATATTAGGGTCAGTGGAAGATGAGAGAGTTTTCAGCACATTGGGGTTTTTGAAATCAAAGGTTAGAAACAAACTAAACAAAAATTTGGAAACTTGCTTGAGGTTGTTGGTAACTCAATACAATGTTAGAGATTTTCCTTATGATATGTCCTTGGCCATTTGGAATTCTACACATGAAAGGAAAGGCCTTTGTAACACTTCAAAAGATGGTGGTGCTACTGCTGATTCCAACATAAATGATGAATTTAGGTCTTAGAGTCATAACAAAGATGATGATTTTATGGATTTTTAATACCCGACTCAAAATGAAGAGGAACCTATTAGTACTAGTCAGTTTCAGGATTTGGAGTCCATATGGGATATAGAAGCATCACATTTGAGACTGAATCAATGAAGTGATTTAACATTCAATTCTAAGGTATTTATAGCTATACTCTACTTCAGTTCTTCCATATTTAGTCATATTACAATTACAATTTACAAAACATGACATTATTAAACATGGTTTCCAATAGATTAAAAAATTGTATTAATGCTTTATTAAACATGGTTTCTAATACATTATTAATCTATATAATTTTAGAGGTTACTAAGGCGGTAGTTTTCTGAATTGCGTGTCTTTGTTGGTCCTATCTTCAAGAATGTATTAGATACTGAATAACATGTGGGCTAATAGTTTGGCCATTTTTTTAAAATTTGATGTATTCTAAAGAGTGACCATCTTTTAGGCTAAGTCTATTTTTTTGTTGTTGTTAGTACTAACTTCATTCTCTTGTCAGGCCTTTTTCTTTCTCCATTTTCTAAATTCTTCTCTATCAGTCATGTTGCATTTCGTACCATTCCCATGCTTATATTGCTGTGAACATTATGATTAGTTGGGCTGAAATAATATCTACTTTTTCTCTATCATTTTTGCATACTAATATGCTACCACTATTATATAAAAGGACAACATTAAAATCATGGGTTATTTGGTAATGAGACCATGGTGATGGGCTTATTGCATACATGTTGTTGTTATTGTTGTACTATCATTTTTTGTTGTTGTGCTTTTTAAATGACACACCATTGAGGCATATGATTGTTCAATACATATAGGTACATGTGTATTAGTATGTGCCTTTTTTGGATGCATATTTGTTCCATACGTATGACTTTCCAATGCACTTAAATTGTCAGGAGTATGGAACATATGTCCAACCATTAACTGAGGAATCTAGAAAAGAAAATAAACCTTAAAGTACATTAATTTTTTCAATCAATTGTTGATGCAAAGGTGATGTGTGGTATCCATCCTCATCACATTAGATAGCAACATCTAAACAACTTTGCAACACTCCTCACTTCCAATGTCCCCTCAAAGAATTGTCTTGTTGGCTACCCCAAGTATACCTAATGCTCCCCAAACACCATATCTTTTCCCAAGGCTCCAACCTTCATTCCAACTTCATGAAACATCTTCACATGGCCTTTCCACCATGTTCCATCTAACCATTCAATCTAGACAATTGATCAGTTACCCAACATTCACATCTAGCCCTTAAAGCTAGTAGCACTCACCACTCACTATTTTGGCTTTTCCTCCAATATTCCCCAAAAAAATATGGAAACACAAAAATTATTAAGATACCCTTTTAGGATCAATATAGCCTCCCTAAGTTTCAATATCAACTCTTTTGGACCATACCCAAGATCCAATACCCCTATTGACACCAAACAAGGCCTAATTCTCTCCCATTTTCAAAGAAACTCATAACTCCACTTACTCTCTTGTCTCCAAACATTGAAACAGTCTTTCTAGGGCTCATAAAACAAGATATTTTGAAATCCCCAAGGTTTTATCAGGAATCTAATTCATTTTCTGCCAAACCCTTTATTCTAGTGTCACTAAACTAGGGCCTATTCAATAGGACCTCTAACCTTACTTCCAAATGAAAATAACTACTCAAACACTTCATTACTGATCCTCCCATAGCCATTCCATAACTAAATCACCTTTTTCCATATATCAAATTAGTTTCATAATGACTGGTGTATCTATAGGCTGGTTCTCTATTAGTGACCACACCCTTTTATCATTCTTCCACTTCATTTCATTGTCTCCTGCATTAGATTAATATAATAAAAGGATCATATAATAAATTTTGTTCTCTCCCACCAATTATAGACACCATAGAGGGTGGGAGAGCTATCTCATACAAAACAAAACTTCAAAACACAAAATTGACTGTGTTTAACAAGTCACTGTCTTGAATATACCAATCCTTGGTTCTAGAACTAAACCACAATAAAATGACAAAAGGAAAGAAAATTAATGTGAAATGAAACTAATACAATAAATTATATCATTCTCATGCCATGATCACATTGCAATTTATCATTAGAACACGTTGTTCTAGACTGTACCTGTAGAATAGTGAATGGAATCTGCAGAAAACTTATTTGTATTTATTGATTGAAAATATTTACATTGCTCTCTATTCCACCATCATCTCTACTTTCTTCTAAGTATTCCTACCTCCCTTCTATAAAACCAAACAATACTAAACAACCACTACCTAACTGTAATAATTAGTTATCTGGCTGTTGCTAGTCAGTTATAAACTAAATTTTGTTGTCTAAGTTGACACAAAGTGTCAACTTTGACAACTTACAACCATTTATGATATTACTTTATTACCTTAACCTTTTTAAAGGTTTAGAACTTCACTAACCCCTCCAAACACACTAAAACCCCTTACAAGCCTTACTAGGCCTAACTTGCCAATATGGGCAAACTACAACTTTTGAGCACTCTTGGTGCTTTTACAACTTTTAATTGATCTTAGAGACCATATTACATTTATTTTGGATCTTATAGGCCTTTAGATCCCAAAACCAAACTAGGTTCAATAAAATGACCCTCATGAGCCTCCTAGGTACACTTTGACCTTACAGTGCCCTAGCCTCTATTACATTGCCTTTATAATTTAGGCTTCAATACATCAATTAAAAAAAAATAGACCCTAGGTCCAATTACATTCAAAATTTGATCTTCCTAGATCATTAAACCAAATGACCCTCTCATCATGCTTTTTTTGCCATCGTGCCCTGCACCAATTGTTAGACAAGTTTAAACATCTTGAATTGTTAGGAAAGACACTATATTGAGAATTATAATTCCTATCTTAGAATTAAGGAACATATAATCTTTGAAAGAGAGCCAACAATCATAGGGATCATTACAGTGGAAAAGTCTTATAGATTATTTGTCATAGTTTCATCAATTGCAAGATAACACTCCTATCGTAGACCACAAAGATTGCAATTTTCACATTTCATACATATCTGAAATAGGAAGGATTAAACTTCAATACAATATTACAAGATCTCTTTAGTTTTTGAAATGCATATATTACCATAAATCTATCTAATAGTAATATTAACTATTCATTGCTAATGCTGAACTACAAAGGAATAAGGTAAAATAACACAAGTATTTTGTTCCAAAGATCTTAGCTATCTATATTGGGTCATCACAGGGGTCATTACAGTGGGAAACTCTTAAAGATTATTTGTCATCGTTTCATTAGCTGCAAGATAACATTCTTGTTCTAGACCACAAAAATTTTAATTTGCACATTTCAGACATATCTAAAATAGGAAGGATTAAACTTCAATACAAGATCTCTTCAGTTTTTGAAATGCATATATTACCATAAATCTGTCTAATAGTAATATTAACTATTCATTACTAATATGAAACTACAAAGGAATAAGGTAAAAGAACACAAGTATTTTGTTCCAAATATCTTAGATATCTATATAGGTATCCTCCTTCAATTTCTATTTTTTAGGTATCCTCTTTGAATTCTTAAGAGCATATTTTACAAATGGTGCAAGTTATGCAATCAATTGGCTTCCTTAGTCCAACATTTTTCTTGACTCAATTGAGCCATATCAATTCTCCAGCGATGGTAGTTTTATGCATGACATGCAACCAAGTATGTGATTGATATAGAACAACATCTTGATTTAAATATTTGAATATGTCAATAGATAGTTACAATGTATGTGTGTCTTTATAGAATCTAAATTTGGTTGATTTATTTTTGTGCATGATTCATGATGATCATTGACTTGGTCTTTGATGTAGGGATGTGATGCCTTTTCTCAGTCTAGACTTGTTAGCAAGAATTACTTATTAATTCATATGGATTTGTTAACAAGAATTACTTGTTAATTCATGCTATGTTGGCCTTGATGACAACTAAATTAATCACTCTTTGTCACCTTTCAATTGTGTGTTTACCAAAGGATTTGATTCAAGAAAGTGACTAAGCTCAGTAAAAAGAGAAACATACATTAAATGAAGTATAAAGTTTTAGTTTTATGGTTATTTGTGATAGATATGACATTTTACAGAATTATATTTGCATATAAATCTATAGTGTTATGTTTTGATCAAGATCTAGAAGGATGTTCTACATGTTTGATAAATCTTCTATGCACTTCCTAATTTTTTTTTCTGTTTTCCATGCATTTTCAAGCATTTTACTGTAGAATTACAATGTTTTTGTCCAAAATATTCATTCTGGACCATGAATTTAGTTTTAGATCTTTCTTGATTCTTTTCATCTCATGATGGTTGCTGGTCTCTGTAGCTTCTAGGGCTTCCTCTATTTTTATGGTACAATGAAGTGTCAAAGACCCCAAAGCCTCCACTTGGCATGTTTTCTTCACTTAATACTAAGGTAGTACCTAGCATATAATTTCCTATAAATAGAGTGATAGATTAACTACACTGATGTGTATACATGATCCATTGCAAGTTAGCTATGGGAAATTGGGTGCTTCTGTTGGGGAGTATCTTATGCTTGCTTGGGTTTATTCATATTCACACTTATATTGCTAGAAGGAGGTCAAGCAACCTAATAATTGGATTTTAAGCTCATGTATTTTTCCATTAGACTTTGTTTGCACTATTTGTGTGCTTGATCTTGGTCTGTGTCCTATTGTTGGAAGGTAATGGAAGGAGAGGTTATATATAGAGCATTTGATTGTAGATGTCCAAGCATTTGACTCCACATGTCCAATTATTGTGAAAAGAGGAAAATGATTCTCAACTTAGATTATATAGTTTGCACCATTACAAATTGATTCCCTTCAAATGTGTGCTTTATTTTCATATAAAATCATTTCTCTAATGGAGAAAAATCTTTAATATAATATCATCTATAATATACCTAGTTTTAAAAAAAGGGGGGGCTTTCTAGCTTGCCTATTTCTTTTCTTCCCATGATGCTTGCTGACCATTGTACATGTGTTTCCACTTCATCATGATAGACAGTACAACCATAATATTTCATAGAGTGATAAATAAATTACAATTTCATACAATTTTTGTCATACTTGTAGGACAACATTTCTAATTTGAGGTCTGGTCTCTAGATCAATTGCAATATTGTATATATCTGATCCTATTGCAAGTCAACAACATGAAATTCTATAGTTTACTTTTATGAAGGTCTTTCAAACATTCTTATGCTTTCTTGGGTTTATTGATATTCACATTTGTATTGCTAGAAGAAGAAGGTGAGGCAGCCTAATAATTGGCTTTTAAGTGCTCTTTCTTTTTTCTTGTTTTGGGTATTTTAGTGTTGTTGATCTTTTTCTATATCCTATAGCTCAAAATATCATTTAGGGAGGAACATGGAGAGATTGTAATCATGGAGGCTTTAGATAGATGATGAATAGGTGAACATTATCTGACCACTAAAGTTCTAGATAATAGCTTCTCTACTAGAAAAAATTCTGAGGTTGATCTCTATAAGTGTGGGTCTTATAATTTTATTTTCAAGAATTAGATCAGCTTCCTATTCTTTGATTGGGAACATATTCTCTGGTGTATCCTTTTGCACTTCACAACTTGAGTTAGGTCACTGTAAAGTTCAGTTCAAATTAACTAGATTGTGTCATTGTGAAGTTCTTGCCAAGTGCTGACTGATACTTTTATTATGTTTTTGTTTGTTTAAGTTAATTTTCTTTCAGCCTAGATACTTAAAATTGTGGGATCATGATAGTTTTATAGTTCTTCTAGATCATGTGGACATGGTTTGCATTCTTATGTGAGATGTTTATATGAAATTATGAATGTTCTTTTGAGAAATGATCAAGCCAACTCAACTCCATGTACTTTAAGCTTTAGATTTTCTTATATCATAATGTGTCAAATATTTGAGAGGTGAATGTTCTATTGGTCTAGGGGTGAATTGAAAAGTTACCATACAATGAAATGATTCACCCAAAAAATTAATATTTTACTATGATAATTATTTTTTGTTTGCCAATGTATACAATTTTTGTGGTTTTAAAACAACACAATTCACCTAGATTTTACACATTGTTCGAAAGATGATGATTGATTCATCAATGAAGATTATAATTTTTTCTTTGTAAAATGAAATTTTTCGCCACAAAAAGTAAATTTTTTTGTCGGGTGTTTTACACCTTTCACCAATTTTTTACACCATTTCTAAAGGGGGAGGGGGGGGGGGGGTTCTTAAAGTATACCTTGTCCCCAAGAGATGCCAAAACAATTTTGTTGGGAGGAAAAACATGCACTAAAAATGGATTTTTTTGCATATTTCTCCAAAAATGTTATCCATCATGAAAGCTTCAAAAATATTTTTGAGGCAAATGAATCCATTTTAGAAGCAAGGAAACTCATTTCCATGCAAAAACATTTCAAATGGAACAAATCCCATGCAAATCAATTGAGTAAAACTCAAGTTATGAGCAAAAATGAAAGAATTTGGAGTTTTTTTTTTCAAAAACGCGCCCTAGGATTGATCTCCAAAAATAATTTTCAGCATGCTAAATCCATTCTTTATGCAAAGAAAATCATTTCCAAGGAAAAAAATCTTGAATGGAGAAGATTTCATGCAATTCCACCAAGAAAATCTCAAGTTATGAGCAAAATTGGGTTCTTGGATGCCAAATGCATGCTTTCCTCTCAAAATTAGACATTTTGGGATGCATAACATATTTTAAAACATGCTTTCCTTCCAAATCAGACCTTTTTAGGTGCAATGCATATTTTAAAATATGCATCAAGTGAAAATCACACCTTTTTGGGTGCAATGCATACTTTAAAATGTGCTTCCAAGTGAAAATCAGACCTTTTGGAGGGGAATGTATATTTTAAAATGCATCTCACTTTTAAGATGCATAAGCATAAAAACTCTACTTTGCATGTCATGACATCAAAAGGGTCCACTTATGGTGAACTTTTTATGTAATGACATCAAAAATGTCCACCAAAGTAAACTTTATATGCAATGGCATGTAAAAAGTTCACTTTTGATGGATTTTACATGTAATTGCATATAAAATGCCTACTTATGAAGCCTTTAAGTCATTTAATTCACTTAAAATTATAAAATTATTACAAAATGGGTCAAAAATAATATTTATTTATCATATTATGAAATATAATACATAAGGATCATTTTAAAGTAACATTTAAATAAGTATTTGATTTTTAAAACCAAAAATTTAAAATGAAACTATATAGTTATATGGTTACTTTAAGTGAAAAATAAAAAAGTAACTCAACTTAAAATTATAACATAAAGTGCACTATAGTCACTTTAAGTTATAAATTTAAAGTAAAAGTAACTTAAAAACATAACAAAAAGTGAGTATAATGTTATATTTTTCAAAAAGTGAATGCCAATTTGAAAATATAACATCATATTTTTACTTTTTATTGTTGCACCTAAAATGTCCACTTTTGAGACACTAAAATGGGCATAACTCTTGACTGACAACTCCGATTGACCTCTAGGTCATACCGAATCAAAGGGAAAAATGAAAGGTATGACATGAGAAAAACCAAATGATTAAAAATAAGCAAACACAAACTCAAAAGAAAAGAATAGACTATGAAGGCTTCAAAAATCAAGCAAAGGCTCGACAAAAAGAAAAATAGAAAAGACTTGACGAAGGCTTTTAGTAAAACAATTTGATATTTGAATTGAAATGGATCAATCGATTCACATTAAGCAATTAAATATCAAATTCAAGCTTAGAGAAATGCAAAACTAGTTTGGAAAATTTTCATGTTGTTACCAACATTTTGTGGTGACAAAATGAAAGACAACAATTGGCTCTATCTGGGGAATGTTACTCATTTGTTCTTGGAAACAAATAGTGACATAGAATCTAGTTCTCTTACTAGCTTTATCCACTCCATTGGGCAATAGAGTCAGGCAACAAAAGAAAAAAAAAACTAAACTAACAACTTAAAAACAAAAACTATATACAAGGGGTACTTATCTAATAATTACTAGAAGTAGTGTTTCAGATGTTGTCCATTGTAAGGTAGTGGCATTGATGTTCCATCACAATATGCAAGCCAAAAACTATTTTTTCCTACAATTGAATGAATTGTTAAAGGACCTCACCAAAGAGAATCAAATTTTCCATGCATTCCTTTTCATTCTCACCTCTTGTCCTAGAGTAAGACAAGATCACCAATTTGAAATTATCAATACTTGGCCTTTTTATCAAAAATAATTTTCACTTGTTGTCAATGAGCAACAAGCATATAAACCAAATTTGTGTTGCTTAATTCTGCTTGACCATTACCTTGAGGGTAATAATAAGATGCATGTGCCAAGGTAACTCCATAATTGTAAGAAAATTCAATAACCTCCTTGGAGAAGAAAGTAGTTGCATTATCTGCAACAATATTATTTAGAACACTAAAACATGAGACGATGTTCTACTTCAGAAAGTCACAAATAATTTTTGATGTAGAGCCTTTCACCAGAATTGCTTCAGCCCATTTGGTGAAGTAATCTATTGTTGCTAATATATGAGTATGACCCTTGCTTGAAGGTGGATTAATCTTACCAATGAAATCAATTCCCCATTATTGAAATGGCCCATCAATTACAACTAGCTTCAATGGAAGGGCATAAAGTTTCTACTTCCCAACAGACTGTTGGCATAACTCACATTTCCTTAGCCATTAATAAGCATCCTAAAAAAGCATGGGCCAATAATATTGTGCTCTCAAAATCTTGTGAGAACTGACAGGTGCCGAGAAATGTCCACCACATACTTGATTGTGAAAAGAATCCAAAAGTTGGATTCACTGACTTTTATCAACACACCTTAAAAATGTTCCATCTGATGCTCACTTGAAGAGACTATTTTCCCAAAGAAAAAAACTTGAAGCTTTCAACTTGAGAGTCCTTTGTTCTTTATATGTCATGTGTGGAGGACATTCACCATAACTTAAATAATAAGCCATGTTAGAAAACCAATCATCTATTGTACTAACAAATAATATAGTAGGAAGTGAGGAGGAGTTCTCATCTTTTACTCGTAATGGTTGATTTTCAGCCATAAGCTTGCAAAGCCCCTTACCATGAACTAACTTGGTAGGGCATATCTCCATATGATACTCTTAAAGCTTAGTGATCTCGTTTCCTCTTTTTGTACCAAAATCTTATTAAGTCATGATAGTCTTGACTATAGTATCTAGAACTAGAGCAATGATATGTGAATTCAAAATATAGACTCTAAAATGTGTTATTGCCTTAACAACATCATAAGCATGTTTCTCCATTTGACTGTATTTCAATTCATGAGCCTTTAGAGGAAAAATCATAAATAAAATAGGTGATTCAACACCTTCATTATTTTTCTACATCAAAATAGCAGAAAGAGTATGTTTTAAAGCATAACTATACATAATGAAGCTTTTAGTATAATTAGGACATACCAACATAGGAGCATGTGCTATAGTATCCTTGATTTTTGTGAATGATTTCCTTCCTTCCTGATTCCAATGGAAAGAAGTCTTGCCTTTCATCATCTCAACAATATGATGACGAGTTAATGTGGCAAAATCAGGTACAAATCTTCTAAGACAATTCACCTTTCCAAAGAAAGAATGAACTACTGTCTAACTTGATGGTAGAGATAGGCTTTGAATTACTAGTACCCACTTAACATCAATCTTAATACCTTCCTTTGGCATAATGTGTCATAGGAGTTTTCCCTCTATCAAACCAAAAACTGACTTCTTGGTATTCAAAGACATGCCATGTTGTCTGCACCTTTCCAAAACTTGTCATAGATGAAAGAAATGATCTTGACATTTCTTGGAATAAACAATCAAGTCATCTAAGTACACAAAAATATTGTCATTGATTAAACCATCAAAGGAAAGATCCATTATTCTTTGAAAAGTCACTCTAGCATTAATAAGACCAAAAGGAATCCACCTATATGAAAAAGTTCCCCATGGGGTAGTAAATGCTATCTTGTATTGATAATCTTCAAAAAGCTCAATTTGATTATATCTAGAAAAATTTTCAAGCATAGACAACATCTCAGAACTAGTGATAGCTTGCAACACTTGGTCCATGACTAACAATGGATAATTGTCCTTAAGAGACGTTTGATTAAGATTGTAGAAATCCAACATATGCAAATCTTGCCATTCTTCTTTCTGATAGGAACAATATTGGCTGCCCTAGATGAATGATGGATACAAAAAATGATACCTACTTCAAGCATCTTCTAAACTTCAGGTAGAATAGTACCTGAAATCTTAGAATTATATTGCCTCTACTTTTGGAAAAAATGAGTTGCACCAAACTTTAGTAGAATATCATGTTGTACTTCTTTAGGACAAAAAGAATTAAGATATACATAAGAATAAGCTAGGACATCTTTATATTCATGAAGAAAAGTAATAAACTTTTCTTTTTCTTCCTCTATGCACCAATTACCAATGTTCACTAGCTTTAGGTCTTCATCTATTCCAATGTTGTGTTTCTCGTATTATTCCATAGACTTGGTTCTTGTCTTTTGTTGTTCTTTAATATACCTATCATGTTTATCAAACAACTTTTCCAAAGAAACCAATCCTTTAGGAATCTTATTCCCTTTAAGTTGAATGAATTCATGACCAATTTTTGGATCTACTTCAAAGAGAACTTCATTTGGATCATATTCACCTCCTTCAAAGTACATTTCACCAAAACCTTCCTTTGTTTCAAGAAAGTTGATGATTTGATTATCATCGTTGAAAACTTGCTAATGTTCACAATTATTTGGAATACTTGGTTAGTAGACCAACTATATTTCATAGATGTTGTCTTTAAAATCCTAATGTGGAAGTAGAAGAGTGGCTAAAACAACAAGCACACCATCTCTATCATTTAATTCTCTAGGGATCACTAAAATATTGAAGGCATCAAATAACTTGATGTAATCCTAGGCTAAATCATGATAATGTCTAAGTCAGTCATTTCAGATTGATATTGACCCTTAATTTGACACACTACCAACTTAACATCTCCTTTAACATGCAAGTTCTTAATTTCTCTAGCCTATGCCATGTTCAATCCCAATATCAAGGCTTCATATTCAGCTGTGTTATTGGTGTTAGGAAACTGCAACTTGTATCAAAAAGGGAAGAATTCACTATCAGGAGAAATAAGAACAACTCCAGCACTAGATCCCATAGAAGCACAACTACCATCAAATTCCATAACCCAAACAATAGTAGAGCTACTTGTGCTTGCACTTGGATCATTCAAAATAATTCTTCCTTCAAGATAATAAATAGAATCACGTTTAAAATGCATCTCTAATCATCTTTAAGAATAAATTTTTCATTAGGAATGTCATCTTCCTCTATGGCATCAGTGAATCTTTTAGTGTCTAATAATAGTGAAGAGCTTTTAGAATTCATCCAGTCTTTGGAAAATTTAGATACTTCATTAGCATGTATATAATAATTTCCCATCCCTACTGATTCAAAAAGAATTTGAGCATGTGGATCATTAGATTTGAGTACCACATACTTTGTTTCTCTTTCAGGATACAATTTATGGATAACACCTTTAACAAGTATTCTAGCTTGAGTCATATCCATGTTAGGTTCTCCTCCTACATCCTTATAGAAATTGTGACCAAGTAACATACCATAAGAGGCTGGTACATTAGTAAGTAAGACCATAATTTTGATCTTTTTGTCTAGGAAGGATGCAAAGGCAAACTAAGCATCTTTGATTTTCCCTTTTAGAGGCACTTGTTTGTTCTCCATGGAATAGTAGCTACCAAAAGACTTGGTTAAGGTTAAACCTAGGGCATCAACAACCTTGGAAGGCATGACATTATCAAAGGCACCTAAATCTATAATATAGTTACTTGACTTAAAATAATTGATCAAAAGAGAAAGATACAAAGGCACAATATTTCCTAGAATTTAGGATGGAATGGTTACTAAGTTATTTGGCATATTCTTGACTTTAGGAGCAACAAAATGGGTTTGAGTAGTTTGGGATTCTTTGACAAATTTGGTAAGTCTATCCAACTAATCTGGATAAGCTTGTAGGTATTCTACCTCAGACATCTGAATCTTGGTCTTCATAGTGTGATCTATGATATAAAAAGCTTGAAAAGAATTTTCTAAGGAAGCATTAAAAATTTTAGCCTGAGATTTAGGCATAACGGGCTGTAAAATAATAGATGTAGAAATAGTTTGATCAACACTTGATTTTTAGCTAGATCATTAGGTAGATTGGGAAATGGTGTCCCCCTCTTTGCAATAGTAATAGGCATTTGAGGAACATCCAACTTCTTTTTAGCCTCCTCTTGTTGTTGAGCCATCTTAGTTTGTGAATGTGTCATCACCATATAAGCTTGTGCAAAATCAATTTCATGATCTTTAGCATTGTACTACACATAACCAATAGTAGAGTCACCAGCTACTTGAGGATCATCATGATACAAAACAACATTATCCTCAAAAGGATATTTGTCTTGATTATCATTCAGTGGATCAGCTTTGAAGTAACTAGTAGTTGTGTTACTTGGTGGTGCTTTGAGTGCAAGCCTCCCCAGAGGAGGAGGAAGCTTATTTTAATTCTTAGCTACATAATTTTTTTTTGCATTAGGATAAGGTCACCTTGGAATATCCTTATATGGTGCTGCATATGAACCTTGAGATATCTACTTCTTGAGAGCAAGAAGTTCATTTGCCAACTTCTTAACTGGTGAATTAGATTTACCCGATGAAGAGGATTCCAAGGAGGAATTATTCTTGAATTGGCTAGCATCTTTGCAAATCTTTCATGCAAGAATTAGATCATCTTCAATCTTAGTTGCCAAAGATTGTGTGAGAGTCAATGTTGTAGGGCCAACCCTTTGAAGTAAAAAGCTAACTTTAGGAAGTTGAGTGTTGATGAGGAAATAGTTCAAATTTATGGTAGTGGGCTTTGAAGCAGTAGGAATACTATTAGCTAATTTATTGAACTTAGCAATAAGCTCTTGCATTCCATCATTTTCCTCCTTCTTCATTTGCATGAGTTGTGCTAAGAGAGCATGCTCATCTTCTATAGTCTTGAATCTTTCAAGGAACTTAGTATGCAGAGATGCCCAATCAGTGGTGGAATTAGGTTCTATATTATAGAACCAATTAGCTACTATACCTTGTAAAGTATCAATAAAGAACCTTATAAATATATCTTCATGTTCAACACCAAAGACTTCCACAACAATGTAGAAGGCTATAATGTGTTCATTAGGGTGTTGATTATAATCTCTATAAAATTTGGGAAAATTCTTACGAGAATCTTGAAGAAATCCATGTAATGGTGCTGCAAGATTTAATGGACCAAAAGCTACTCCCCATAAACCATTAGCCATATTGATGACTAGAAGGTTAGCAATAGTTAGGTGTAATTGTGTAGTAGATAACAGGGGTTTGAGGAAAAATTGGGGATCTTCACCAGGCACAAGAGACTTCTTTTTAGGAGGGTAATTTGTAGTACAAGAGAGAGAGGGAATGCTAGTATGTAAATCAAAATGAGCCCGTTGTGCCCAAATGATCTAGTAGAACTTGAAGAACTATCTCCCTTCTTCCTTTGGGAATACATGTGCTCAAAACTTGCTAGTGTGATAACTAGTAATGCCAATTAGAATAAGGAACTAAACTTCAAATGAAAGAAAGAGGCTTCTGAATGCATTCATAGTCCCTTGCCAAGTTGCCAAATTTTTTTTGGATGGATATTTTGCAACTCACAGATTTTGGTAAAAATCCAATCACAAAATAGGATGACCAACCACAGTGTGTGAGATAAAGTCTCTCCTACCTTAAAGAGAAGGCTCCCCCTTCTCACTGTTCCTTGGATCAACTCAAGATAAGCAAGAAGTCAAGATATTTTATAAAATGGGTGTTACCAATATCATTTCTTCTTAACTTTCAAGAAAGAATCCACTTAATTTTGGAGTGAGTAATGGGAAAGGTGAATCTCTAACTATACTTCTATGAAGAGCTAGGAACAGTGATACCAATAAACCTTCAGTAACTCAAAGGCTAGCTAAAAATGTACTAGTTTGGCTCAAAGTCTGGTCATACTTCTATATGGAAAAAATTTACAATTAGGGCACAAAGACCCCTAAAAGTAAGAATACTTATATATTTTTCAAATTAATAAAAAAATATAAGCTACATCAAAGCTTCTACCTATATACTTTCACAATTGCTCCTGCTCAATGCTCTAGGTTCAATTGCTTCTTAACTTTTTTCTATTCAATTTACAAGATACAATTACCAATAACACAAGATAACATGAATCAAAGAAAACTTGGATGAATTATAGACAAAGCTTACAATTCACACAAATAACAATCTCTCTTAATCAAAGTTAAGTCTCAAATGCTCCTTTGTATTCACTTTCTCTCAAAATAGTGCTTACACAAACAAAGTTCTATTGGGACAATTTCTCTAGAGCTCTCTTGCATAAAGATAATGATGATTTTACAATGAGGGAACACTCCTTTATATAGACAAAAAAATTTAGAAAAGGTGGAGGAAAAAGTGGGAGCAACTCAACAAACTTTGACCTAGTCTAACTGTAGGAGAAAATATAGGGTTACATGAAACTGCACATGCAACTCACATTACATCCTTTTACATACATGCAACTCAAATTACATGTAATTATGATTTTTCATGTAATGTGTTATTTACAATAACTAAAATGAAATAAAAACAAAACAACAATCTTAGAGGTTGTTTCTTAGTGCTTTGAATTAGACAATGATGTCATGCACTATGGGAAGATCAACAATTTCCATAGTCCTCAATATGGCTTCAACTCTTACTACATTTGCCTATGTTGATTGCATGATTTTGGAATTTGATGTTGTAGTATCTAACAAGTGTTTTGTCAAGGATTCATACAAAACAAACTTGTTCATCTTATGTGAACCAAAATCTTCAAAATCTACATCAACATTAATCCTGTTGGTATATTCTAAATTTACCATCTCTATTGCACTATGATTACTAGATTCATCAACAACATGACATCCCATCTATTCCAAATCATAAATAACACTCATTTCAACTGCTTGACAATCTCCAAAAGCCACCTGCAACTTTGTGATTAGCTTCCTTAATGTCTTCTCCTTGTAACCAATGAGCCCTTGAAATATAAAGAACATTCACATGATGGAAGACTATCACATGAAACCAAGGCATCCAAATCAAATTTTACCATTTTATCCCAATCATCAAGGATTTATTTCAAGTTATCTCCTTCTTGAGTCAAAAAATAAATTAAGTTTCATTCTATTTTGTTCATCTCTTTGACACACCTAAGAACTACAAATGTCTCTATAATGGCTCAAACTCCTTCAGAAATGATTTCCTATATCCAAGACCTAGCAGCTTCAATTAGCCTTCTCTCTTTAGATGTTTGGGATGTAACAATAACACTTTGAGAAGATTATTTCTAGATAACCTTATTCAAATGAGAGATCTCCTTTTTTAGCCGATTCATATTTTCCCAAAGCTCATGATTGCTTTTTGATACATTAGTCAATGCATCTTGAGAATCTTGCAAACAACCCAAATGTGATTTCTTTCCAACTTCAACCTTAGTAATCTTGTACTCAGAAAGAGTATGTTCCTCAACAAGTTTATCTACCAAGGGCTCAACAACCTCAACAAATTTAGTTTTATCATAATCAACCAAAATTCTAGAAACAATCTTATCTTTCAAAGATTTGGATTTAGTCTTCTTAATAGGAAGATTGTTAGGTGGGACAACCATTTTTCTTCTCTTTGTTGTTATTTTACTCAACCATGTAGGTAGGCTAAAAATTTCATTTGCAGAAGAAGGCACAGTGGAGACCATTGAAATTGATCTAGATTGTATATTCATAGCGGCTAAGAAAGATTCAATTCATACTCTTGAAGGCATAAGAACATGTTCAAAAGACTCCATCATGAAAATTTCAAATCTTGTAAAATATGTATTAAGTTGGGAAATTTAACCATTGGTAAGTGTCAAAAAATTCATCAAACACATTTTTTAAGTGATCATATTGTTCATGTGCAGGGACACAAGGAGAAATAGAAGAAATAGGAAGAGCCATGATATTAACCTCTGAGACTGGAATGGAAGGAGTGAAAATAGTGGAAAGGAATCCACATCATCATCAACCTCATGCAAAAAAGGTTCTTCATGTATAGAAGATGTAAAATCTTGTGTAGGATTTGGAGGAGATATGATCATGATTTCTCCTTCTTCATTTGAATCTCCTTTATTAGATTCTATTTCCAATTCATCTTTTGATTCTACCACTAAATCTTGATTTGGCTTAGGAACTTGAGATGATTTTTTTCCTTTTCCTCCCTTTAATTTGAATTTTAGGGAACCCTTGGCATTTGAAGATGAGGCTCCATCTTTCCCTATAATCTCCATTTGTGATTTTCTGCCAAGAGGACTAAAAATTTCACAATCCAAGCCTATCTTAGGATTTACTCTTTTAAGACCTTTACTTTTCAACCATTTGTTAGTATTTACTAAGATGGATTGAAATCTATCCATGATAGATGTACCTTCCTTTTTTTGCCATTGAATAGGAAAAGGGCACTTTTTATCAAAACCAACCTAATGAAACTCTGGATCAAGGATGTCACCATCATCTTCAACTTGAAAATCTAAAGGGATTTACAACATGTCAAGATCAGTTATTTGCTGCAAGGTTAATCTACATTAATCCATCTTCATGGTGTAAAGTATTGTTCTCATATCAATCCAAATGTCTTCAATGTGATGAACATGAGTGTAGGCTATTTTTATCTAAGAGTTCATCTCTTGATAGTCAAAATCAAATCTAGCCTTGAACTTCTTTAAGGTATTAAACTACAATTCTTCTTCCATATTCTTTTCTTTAGGCATAGAAATGATTGAGTAATTACCAATAGTCAAAGGCTTAGTTGAGGTAATGCCAAAACTAGGCCTATGTGAAGCATACTGATCACTCTGCATGTCCATGAGTTTTCTAGCTAACTCCATTAGGATGATTTGATCTATAACATACATAGGTAAGGTATATAGCTCTCCCTTGAAATATCCAACTCTCAAATATGTAAAAGTTTGAAACTAAAGAAAAATATAGTCATATTGGTTCACCTTCTCCCATGCTACATTAGATACTCTTTTGATAATCAACTACTTATCAAATAAACACCAGAAATGTCCAAAGAAGGCATCTTGAACTCTTCTATAATGGAACTTACTATTTGCCTAAGTGATTTGGTCATAGTAATCCCAAATAGGACCTTGAAGATGATCTCCTTTGGTAGAAAGACTAGAGAAAGATCTCATAGCAACAATGATGTAAACTAGCTAAGAATTCATGTAAAAAGGTACTGATGTTCCCACATGACATATTTGTTGGCAAAGTGTAGTATCAATAAGTTTTTCCCAAAAGATGTGTTCTTTATTCTCCATAATTTGAAACATGAGCTTATACATCCATGGCACAAAATTAGTAGAATCTTTAAGGCCATAAATCTTGCTAAGAAGGATGATAAGATCCTTATACTCTTATTTGAAATTTGGCCAATGAACAGTCTTTAACCATCTAGAAAATTTGCTTCTTTTATTGTCTAACTAGTAAAGGTTGACATATTTTTGATAATTACTCTTTTTTTCATTCTAACTGGCTGATGATGATTCTTTAGTCAAATCAACACATTCTGATTGATGCAAAATCTTGAAGATTTGTTCTATAACCTCATGATCAAGGCTCATGATAACCTTTCCATTAGCATCTTTGATAGTTTTCATCTTGGGAGTAAACTATTGTGCACATCCATAAACATAGTCAGGTTCTATAGCTTCCATAGTAAATGTAGATACCAAGTGAATATTGTTTCTCTTAATATGCTTCATTTCATGACTAGCCAGGAATTCAATTCTTTGTAGAAAATCAGCCATGTTTACATGACCAATCTTCATGTCCAACACATTATCCAAAATAGATATGTCTAAAGAAGGACCTGCATGACCCAATTCTTTATCATATTGATATTTCATTTTTCCTTTCGATTTGGATGGCAAGGATATATATTGTGCTTTCACTGCAACACAATAATCCCAAAACATAAATGCATCATCAGAGGGAATCTCCATACAAGTGAATTTTGAGTTAGCAGTGAATATTCAAAAATGGATTGGATACATCACAAATCCATCAAAGTAACTTCAAAGAGAAAGAATATGCATATGCAATGGAATAGAAAGTAGAATGAAAAGAAATGAAAGTGAGAAAATGAAAGATGAAATGAAATGGAATGGAATGAGAATGAATGAAGGTGAAATGCATGGGAATGCACACAAATGAAAATTGCTGATTTCAAAAGTGACTTGGCATTTTCAAGGCATTATTGCATGAAAATTGAATACATGTAAAGGCAACATGTAATGGGAGGTGGAGGGTGAAATGAGATGAAAATGCGAGTGAAGGATACACTTAACCTATGTGTGCAAAAGAAGGATGAGATGGAAAGCATTGAAAGATGCAAAAACATGTATCTACTCATGTAAGTGAAAATGCATATGAAGAGATGGAAATGGAAAATGAAGGTCAGATAGTGAGTTTTATAGTCACTTTTGGGGAAAATAAGTCAAAGTACATGGAAAATGACATCTTTTTGACTTTTAAAAATGTGACTTTTAAACAAAATTGGACCTTTTGGATGCAAATACACATAAGACATTTTATGTAATCATGTCATGTGAATGGAAGCAAAAAGTGAGATGGGTGAAAATGAAAATAGAAAATGGGATTACATGCATATGTGGATGACGAAGCAAATGAAAAACATGTAATCACATTTCGTTGAGTGAGAGATGAAGTGTTGTAACATGGAAATGGAATGTGAAAGATGATGATGGTTTCACATGTAATGAAGCAAAAACAAGTTTTAGGGAAAAACTTGTAATTTCTCCAAGTGGAGAAAACCAACAAGCAAGCACAAAGCACAAAACACAAAAGAAACAACATACATTCGAAAATAACTAAAAACATGCCAAGATGCAATGCACTTCATAGCTCAAATTGAAAATTGGGACTTGGAAAAAGACCAAAAACATGAAAATGAATGAAAACTCCATATTTAAAGGAAAAATGCACTTTCCATGGCAAAGATTTTCACAAGTGGCAACCATCTAGTAATCTCATTCATAAAATCAACAAGATAAGCATGAATTAAATTGCAAGGAGGAAGAAGTCTACTTACATGATGATTAAGTGACAAATATGAAGTAAAAAGATGCTCCAATGTTTGAAAAATTCTTCAAAAATTGTAAGACCTTTTCCAACTTTGCAAATTCGAATGGGAGAGGGCAAAAAAGAAGGAGAAATTGTTGGAAGATTCCAAAATGTGCACTAAAAACACTCCATATTCCAACATTTTTGAAGATGTATGCTTGCAACACATTTTTGGTTAAAAATGTTTTCTTTCATGTTGCAAGATCAAAACATTTTGATCATTAAACTTCAAAATGTAAACTCCAATGCAATGTAATCCCCAAGAGATGCCAAAACAATTTGGTTGGGAGGAAAAACATGGACTAAAAATGGATTTTTTTTGCAATTCTTTCAATTTTGCTCATAACTTGAGTTTTACTCAATGGATTTGCATGGGATTTGTTCCATTTGAAACAGTTTTGCATGGAAATGAGTTTCTTTGCTTCTAAAATGGATGCATTTGCCTCAAATTTTTTTTTGAAACTTTCATGATGGATCACATTTTTGGAGAAATATTGATGTTTTTCTTCAAAAACATGCCCTAGGATTGATCTCCAAAAATAATTTTCAGCATGCTAAATCCATTCTTGATGCAGAGAAAATCGTTGCCAAGGAAAAACATCTTGAATGGAGAAGATTTCATGCAATTCCACCAAGAAAATCTCAAGTTATGGGAAAAATTGGGTTCTTGGATGCCAAATGCACGCTTTCCTCTCAAAATCAAACTTTTTGGGATGAGTAGCATATTTTAAAACATGCTTTCCTTCCAAATTAGACCTTGTTAGGTGCAATGCATATTTTAAAATATGCATTAAGTGAAAATCAGACCCTTTCGGGTGCAATGCATACTTTAAAATGTGCTTCCAAGTGAAAATTAGACCTTTTGGAGGGGAATGCATATTTTAAAATGCATCTCACTTTTTATATGCATAAGCATAAAAACTCCACTTTTCATGTCATGGCATCAAAAGGGTCCACTTATGGTGAACTTTTGATGTAATGACATCAAAAATGTCCACGAAAGTAAAATTTATATACAATGGCATGTAAAAAGTTCACTTTTGATGGATTTTACATGTAATTGCATATAAAATGTCCACTTATGAAGCCTTTAAGTCATTTAATTTACTTAAAATTATAAAAATATTACAAAATGGGTCAAAATTAATATTTATTTATCATTTTATGAAATATCATACATAAACACCATTTTAAAGTAACATTTCAATAAGTATTTGATTTTTAATGCCAAAAATTTAAAATGAAACTATATAGTTATATAGTTACTTTAGGTGAAAAATTAAAAAGTAATTCAACTTAAAATTATATCATAAAGTGCACTATAATCACTTTAAGTTATTAATAAAAAGTAAAAGTAACTTAAAAACATAACAAAAAGTGAGTATAATATTATATTTTTTAAAAAGTGAATGTCAATTTGAGAATATAACATCATATTTTTAATTTGTGTTGTTGCACCTAAAATGTCCACTTTTGAGACACTAAAACATGCATAACTCTTGATTGACAACTCCGATTGACCTTTGGGTTAGTTTGAATTGAAGAGAAAAGCAAAAGGCATGACATGAGAAAAGCCAAAGGACTAAAAACAAGCAAACACCAACCCAAAAGCAAAGAACAGACTGTGAAGGCTTCAAAAATCAAGCAAAGGCTCAATAGAAAGAAAAATGGAAAAGACTTGATGAAGGCCTTCAGTAAAACAATTTGATATTTGAATTGAAAGGATCAACCGATTCACATTAAATAATTAAGTATCAAATTCAAGCTTAGAGAAGCGTGTAAGTAGCTTGTAAAAGTTTTGTGCTGTTACCAACATTTTTTGGTGACAAAATGCATGACAAAAACGCAATCCCATCTTGTCTATTAGGTAATTGAAATCATTATTAAATTAGGAGCCAATATGTAAAAAGCTATCTATAGAGATATATAAAAAAACCTTTGACTTCTTGTTGATATTTGCAATATCAAATCAGTCCTTGTAGATTCTCTTCATGAAAAGAATCATACAAATTATCTACTTTGACCTAAAAAGTAAAATTTTCATATATATATATATATATATATATATCAATCAAATTTAGATTTTAGATAAACATTATATTGTTACAATATAATGTCACACTTTGCTAAAAATGATAACTCTTTTATACCAAAAGCTTTAGTCCAGTTGGCCTCGTGTTTCCATGCATGTTACCAAATCTTTGAATTAGGTTCTTCCACATGTAGGTTAACATATAGAATATCATCCAAACCTTTTTAAGTAATTATTTTACAAGAAAAAATAATGGATTAATTAAAATACCAATACTTTTCTATTACTCTGTCCTGCCCTGTCAAATCTATTTCTAGTAAATTGCCCATAACTCATCTAGAACTTGTCATTTATTTCTATCCTTTCTCACACACTCTCTCTAGTGTTTTTACTATCTTCCTTTAATTGTAAATAACTTCATGTTCACTATTCTTTCTTAATACTTTACCTTAAGCTATCTCATGTCAAAATGAATGATATGTTTCTATAAATGAAAACCATATAAACTAACCTTAGAAAAATTTATAACGAGGAATATTTTTCATGCAAGGATTGGAAGAAGAAGATTTGGGTTTGGGAGATTTTAGAGGTTGGTGGAATGACTACCTTCATGGAGCACCTATATGACTCAATGCTTAAAATTACTAAGTTATTCAAGGAGTACGAATATGGTAAGATGGTTATTGTTGGGAGGAAAATCAAAATTGATGACGTGATTATTTTTGATGTTATTGATATGGTGTTTGAAGGCAATAAATTTTATAGAGTTAGGAAGTTGACTAACCAAACCATTAATAAATTCCAAAAGGATTAAGAGGAAAGGGATAAATTTTTCAAAATTAACTAGACCTACTATAGTCCATTTGATATAAATAATATATAGAGGAGGGTACTTAGACCCATAATATAGTATATCACTTTAGATGGAAGATACTCATGGGTCTATGGTTACCGTTTTGTTCTTCTCAACCATTTAAACCACAATCAAAATTTATCTCTTCCACACTATCTTTATTATTCCATTAATTCTATCATAAAGAGTATTATGATTAAATATAATAGTAATCCATCTCTTCATGAAGGGAGAGTGTTGTTAATTTTTGAGTATTTTATAGATAAATCTATAAAAAAAAAGACTATATCTAATCTATTAGAAACTACAATTGAAATGATTGTTGTGTTTTCATTTATGTCAAATCTACTAATGAGACATGTTTCTATCTAATCTAAATGTCATATCTATTTGAATGATGAAGAGGATTTGAGATGTTTCTCATAACAAAAGCACCTAGAGAAAAGGTTGAGTTATGAAAAGGAAGCCACAATGGATATTTGATTAGTTAGAATTTAATAAAATAATTTGATTGTTTACATTAAGAAAGCATGAGAAGAGACTAAAAAATTGCTTATGCTTGACCAAGGAATATAGAAGAAGACTGAGAAACTTGAAGTTCATGCCAAAGGATGCTAGTATTGACCAAGGGATAGAATAGAGAAATCCAAGCATTAGTACAAGCCAAGTGAAACTTAGTGTTGATTGAGCATTAATATTGATCGAGTAAACAATGTAAGTGATGAGAAAGTGATCTAGTGATGACTGAGCATTAGTATCAATTAAGTAAACAATATAAGTGATGAGCAAGTGATCTAGTGATGATCAAGTGTATGAACCTAGTAATGATCGAGTGACAATATTTTGAATAAGTATGAGAATTTTGATTTCCATCTAGCTCAGTTGATTTCTTGGGATACATAAAGTGTGTTGATAAGGATTGACATGTTGGATCATTTAATTCAATTAAAGGATTAGGTAAGATACCTAATGAAAATATTCCATGAGAATTTTCTAGAAGAGATGGAGATGAATAGATATAATATATCCAATAACAAACCCCAATATTTATGGTGATTGTGAAAAATGGAAAAGTACTAGAATTATGTATTTGACGAGGCACAAAGGAAAACTTTTGTGAGATGATGCAAAGAAAAGAACAAACGAATGAAGTTGTGCATGTTTGAAAGATTTCTAGTTAGACAAAAAAAAGTTTTTGAGGTTGATAAGAAAACCTAAGTAGAAGGCATGATTATATTGTGAAGAGAAGGGTGAATCCTTGAAGGTTTTCAAAGAAAATCAAGGACATAGGTGACAAGAAAGGTTTATTAGGGAATAAACACATGAACTGAATAGAGCTATGAAACTACAAAGTGAGTTGTAATCATACAGATCAAACCCTACTATTTTATTTCTAATAATTGTAAATAGTTTGTAGTGAAATCATTTTAATCAAAGGTTTACCTAACAGTCATTATGAACTTAATAGTCTGTGTAAATCCTTTAACTGGGTGACATTCTAATAGAATGTTCTAAAGTCCTCTAATTAAATCCTTTTAAAAGGTCACATTTGATAGTGTGTATTGTAACCTTTAACATGGTTGGTGTTTTTTCCTAAATTGGGTTTTCACATTAAATCCTAGTGTCAAACTTGTGTTGAATGTTAAATACAAGAGCTGAGATGCACTCTAGGTAATAATTTGACATTATAAGGTGTAATTGGTAGACTTAATACTTTTGAGATGTCTAATTTTGATAACTACACAATTTCTACCATTGAATATACTTTCAAGTCACAACTAGTTCCTATCAACAGAAAACAAAAACATGTGAAGAGTGATAGTGACACTTTTGATGATGAAATTGATGATGTTGAAGTACTTTTTGAAAAATTATTTGGAATAGATAGAGCTAAGTACAAAGGTAAACTACATTTTTTTTCATGCAACAAGGTTGGTCATATTGCTGCAAGGTGTCTTGACAGAGAAGACAAGGATGTGAGAAAGGAAACAAAATACAAAGTTAGGAGAGCTAACCAAGACTACAAGAAGAACAAGGATGACAAAGGCAAGAAAACATGTTATATTTATAAAGAACAAACTGACACTAAATCTAAAAGTAATGATGATGAATTTTTTAATGTTGCTATGAAAGAAGATTTTGATAATTGATAGTAGTTTCTCTAATCATATGACCAGTATTAGAATTAAATTTGAGGACATTAGACCATATAAGTGTTGGAAACATGAATTCTAATGATATTCCTATGGGGGAGTATTGTAGATATGTTACTATGATGATATGTTACATTCATGACTGAGTTTGTCATTGATGTCAACATAGTAGTGTTTTGTGGTATCTGACAGAAGAACAATAGAAAGATCAAGTTAGTACAAATGACTAGTTGAGTATTCTCACTATTTGAGATTATGGGAGATACTTATGAGTATGTAGTATATGCAATTAACATTGAATGTAGAAATGTTAAGTTTGGAAGAATTTATGTAAGTTTTGGTGATGTCTGTTTTGAGATAGAGTTTATAGAGACATGCTCTGGTAAGCTTGTTATCTCTCTTAGTAGAATTTTTATTCTGAGAATCAAGGTTGAGGATGTAAAAAAGACATGTTGGTGATGATGTGGCTATGTTTTCTTGTCATAATATTATTTGTATGAAAATATATTCAAGTTTCAAGGTACAAGATTAATGTTATCGCTAAGTGTAACGTGTTCTTAATGTGATCTTATAATAATTAATTGAGAAGGTCTAACATCTTACTCTAGAAATTGTTTTATGGACTCAGTATAAAGGAAGGACATTTTCCTTTATCATGTAGCATGCAATTGTATTGATGAAGAAGTTATTACAAGCAGTAGAGATAGTGAGATGTGAAGTTGGGAAAAGTAGAGCGAAAGTGAAGGAAACATTGTTGAGGTTTTATTATGTGATCTGAGGTTTGATATCTGGATTTGAGGCTCATGACTTGGGTAGGTAGTAATCTCTATTGGAAAGAAATTGATGATGGTTTGATGATTTTGGTAATATTTGTTGATGATATCATATTTGGAGGAAATGATTATTAAAGTGACAAGTTTGCAGAAGAAATGAAGAAGGAATTTGAAATGAGTATGATAGAAGAAATAAATATTTTCTAAGATTATAGATTGTACAAGATAAAGAAGGAATCTTTATTTCTTAGACTAAGTATTTAAAGGATTTACTAAAATAGTTTGGTTTAGAAATATGTAAACCCATTGGAACACCTATGGTAATTGGACACAAGTTATCTACAAAGGATGAGACACCTACTGTTGAGAAGAAGTATAGATCTATGATCAAAGGTTTGCAATAGCTAACTCACAAAAGGCCAGATATAGAAAATGCAGTTGGAATTATTGCAAGATTCCAAGTTGATCCTAGGGAAGTACATTATGAAATAGTCAAAAGGATATTTAGATATCTGAATGAAACACTAGAGTTTAGATTGTGGTATGACAAATCTAATGATTTTACTCTAAGTGCTTATACTGATGTTGATTGGGCAGCAGTATGGATGACAAAAAAAGCACCCATGGTGAAGAATTATTTCTTGGAGGAAGATTAGTTTCTTAGCTAAGAAAGAAGCATGATTGTACATCACAAACTATAGTGGAAGCATAATGTGTTGTAGCAACAAACAATTGTAATCAAGTTGTTTGGATGAAGTAGATGCTGGAGGATGTAAGGATAGATATCAGTGAACCTATTGTCATACATTGTGACAACAAAAGCACAGTAAATATTTCTAAGAATCTAATGTTGCATTCTAAGACCAAGCACATTTATATCAAGTATCACATGTTGAGAGAGAAAGTTGCAAAAAAGGAAATTATATTGGAGTATGTGAGCACTAAAGAGAAAATTGCAGATACATTCACTAAGCCTCTTCTCAAAGAAACTTTTGAGTATTTGCAAGGTACTATAGGGATTATGCCCCTTCCTACATTAGAGTAGATGACACAAGTGTGCATTAGTCTAGTGTAATAGAGCACCATTATTTGTTTGGATTGAATGTTGATGCTTCCTATATGGGGGAGTATCTATGATGGATAGATTCATCTAGGACTCTTGTTGGATGCTGCTTTGAATAGTGTCTTTGGACACTTGAGCTAGTAAGAATCAATTGGTGTAGAGTTTGACGATTGCTAAAACCTTTGACATTGATGTCAATGGGGGAGAAGTACAACATGAAAAATATCATGAGGAAGAACATCATTGGGAGAAGCAAAAACAAGGAGTATGAAAAACATCATGGGGGAGAAGCAAAAATATCATGAGGAAGAACATCATAGGAGAAGAAAAAAAAGTAAGAAGAAGTACAACATGGAATGAAATTTTTATGTAAAGCTCATTAAGGTATATCAATGGGGAAGAATGAATGATGAAGAGTATTTGAAAAGAAAGATTAATAATATTTTGTAGTTGGTATTCTTGGAACTAGATCTTTTTCATCTATGTTTCCATCAATTGCAAAGGGGGAGATTGTTGGAAGCATGAATACTGATGATATTCCTATGGAGGAGTATTGTAGACATGTTATTATGATCATATGTTTAATTCATGACTAAATTTTTGATTAATGTCAACATAGAAATCTTTTGTGGTATCTGGTATAAGAACAACATAAAGATCAAGTTGTTATGGATGGCTAGTTGAGTATTATCACTATTCAAGGTTATGGGAGATACTTCTAAGTATCTAGTATATGAAATTAATGTTGGATGGAGAAATGTTAAGTATAGAAGAAGTTATGTAAGTTTTGGTGATGTTTATTCTGAGATATAGTTTACAGAGGCATGTTCTGGTAAACTTGTTATATCTCTTAGCAAAATTTTTATTTGTAGAATTGAGGTTGAGGATGTAAAGAAGATATGTTGTAATGATGTACCAAAGCTCACTCATCATAAAATTATGTGTACATAAAGATATTCAAGTTACAAGGCAAAATATTAATGTTATCACTAAGTGTAACATGTTCTTAATGTGATTCTATAATAATTAATTAAGAAGGTCCAACAACCAACTCAGGGAATTGTTTTATGGACTTGGTATAAAGGAAGGACATTTTCCTTTATCATGTAGCATGGAACTGTATCAATAAATAAGTGATTGTAAGTAGTAGAGATATTGGAATGAAAAGTTGAGCAGAGTAGAGAGAAAGTAAAGGAAATTTTATTACTGAGGTTTTATTGTGTGATCTGAGGTTTGATATTTGGATCCAAGGTTTGTGGCCTAGTTTACAAGGCCTAATAGTGATTGGTTTAGTTGAAAAGATAGAGGAAAGAGTAACATAATATTAAATTAATTATTTGAGCAGTGAGCTCTTCTTGTAGTTGAAATTGCATGTTTGGGCAGTGGGTTCTTCTTGCATACATTGTACTACAACTCCTAACAGGGTTGACACAACTCCTAATAGGGTTGGAATCTTCTAAAAAAGATTCAAAGTATCCTAAAAGGGACTCATATGTACTAAATGTTGTAATAGACTCCTAACAGGGTCCATCCTCTAACAAGGGATATTTATATTAGTACATCATCTTGTGGTCACATTCTTGTTAGGGTTTTCCCTCTAATTAAGGGTTTCCCTAATTACCATATCTAGTGTAATTGTCTATGTGCATCTTGTTATGGTTACTATTTACTTTGGTTAAATGGTTAAGTTTATTTAAGGAAGATAAATGTTTTAATCGTTGGATAACTGATTCACCCCCCCACCCACACCCCTCTTAGTTATCTTGGTGGACTATTATTTCTAACAATAAGGGTGGTTGCATTAAATTTGGTAATGATATTGGACATGTCTCGTGAAAGGTAAATTATAATTTACTTTACTGACAAAATCAAGTGTGAAAATGTTTACTAGGCAAAAGGACTTACCTATAATTTGTTGAGTATTTCATAGTTAAACAAATTAAGGTACAGAGTTGAATTCCATAACAAAAAGGCCAAGATATATGATGTTGATGACAAGTTTATTGGAAGTGGTGATCAAACAAGAGGTAACTTATTCTATCTAGATTTATCTGATGAAACATTTTTTGTTTCACAACAACAAGACGTTTGGTTATGACACCTAAGGTTATGTCATGCAAAATTTGACAATTTGGTGAATATTAACAAGAAGAATAAAGTAAGAGGGTTGCTAAAACTAAACAAGCTAAACAATGCTAGGTGTACAAAATCTCAATTGGAAAAAATAACGTAGTCTAGTTTCAAGAGCAAAACATATACATCCAATGATATTTTAGAATTGGTTCATACTGACCTATGTGGACCTATTGATGCTCAAAGCTATTGTGGAGATAAGTAATTCATTCTTTTTTGTTGATTATTATTCTAGGATAATGAATGTGATGCTTCTCAAAGCTAAATATGATGCTTTTCAATTATTTAATTAGTATTTGGCCAGATTTGAAAAGGAAATAGGGAAGAACCTGAAGGGTTTGAGATCTTATAGAGGTGGTAAATTTATTTCCAATGAGTTCAACACACTCTGCAATGATAGAGGAATTAAAAGAAAAATGTCAACACCAAGGACCCCTCATCAGAATGGGATAGCTAAAGGGAGAAACATATCAATAATGGACCATGATAGAACATTGATGATGGAGAAGAATGTATCACATAAATATTGGAGAGAGGCTATTAGTACTACTATCTATACCTTGAATAGAGTATAAATAAAGAAAGGTACAAATGTTACACCTTTTGAACTATGGTATGTATATGTTTCTACTGTAACATATTTCAAAATATTTGGAAGCAAATACTACATATTTAAAGATAATAGGAATGGAAAAATTGATTCCTAGAGTGATGAAGGTATATTGCTAGGATATTCCACCAACAATAAAGCTTACAATTGTTTAAACTATAATACTAATAGAGTTGTGAAAAGTGTAGATGTGAAGGTTGATGAATTTACAAAAAGAAATAATTTTGAATGTAAGAAAGAAGCTAAATTTTATCGTATATTCATATATGTAAATGATGGTGCTCCCAACACTCCTACTAAATAAGAAAACAAAGCTACAATTTCCCAACATACATGGAATGTCGAGGTACAATAATAAATTGTCAAGCAACAAATAGTGGGTCCCAAGCAATAGGAAGAAGATGTTGAGTCATAGATAGATAATGATCACCATCAAATAAACAATGTTGAGAATGCAAAAAAAAACCAAAACCTAAACAAGAAAGAGATAATGAGCCTGAGATTATTTTTCAAGATGAACCTGTTGAAGAATAGAGAAGGAGACCACCTGTGCTAGCTAAGTATGTAAGAAGACATCATAAACTTGAACAAATTATTGGAGATGTAGAATCTAGTGTTATGATAAGGAAGAGGCTCATAAGTGATCATTCTTACTTTTTGAGTTTGAGCCCAAATAAGTGAGAGATACTCTAGAAAATGAAGATTGGATCTAGGAAATCAATGAAGAAATTGAACATATAAGGAAAAATAACACTTGGACCATAGTACCTAGACCAAAGGAAAAAAAATTTAATTGGAACAAAGTGGGTTTTCAAGAATAAGATAAATGAAAAAGGTGAAGTTACAAGGAATAAAGCTAGATTGGTATGCAAGGGATATGCTCAAGAAAAAGGAGTTGACTACGAAGAAAAATTTTCTCTTGTAGCAAGACTAGAAGTAATCAGAACTCTTCTTGCATATTCAACTTACAAAAACTTTGAAGTATATCAGATAGATGCCAAATTTGCATTTTTGAATGGTATAGTTGAGGAAGAAGCGTACATAGAACAACCTAAAGGATTTGTGGACCTAGAAAAGAAGAACATGGTATGTAAATCGCACAAATCTCTATATAAATTGAAACAAGCTCAAAGAGCATGGTATGATAGATTACAATATTACTTGGTGAGGATTGGTTTTGAAAGGAAAAATAAAACCAATAATCTATACTTGAAGATTGGTGAGAAAAATGAGGTACTACTATTTAAAATTTTTGTTGATGACATTATATTTGGAGAAAAAGAAGCGTTATGAAAATCATTTGCTAATGAAATAAAGAAGGAATATGTGTTGGAAATATAAGAGAAGTAACTAAGAGGGAGGGGTAAACTAGTTACAACAAAACCAAATCTAAGATCCCTTAAGATGTCAACACAATTCAAAACCAAACTCTGCTGAAACTAAAATAATATTGTAACTTAGTTAACACTAAGAATTACAATTACTCGGCAAGCACTAAAATAATTTATTCTTAAGATGTTTAGTGTGATTAAACTTAATTAACTAAGTTTTAGAATCATAGAAAATAACATGAACACAAGAGACACCAAGATTTAATGTGGAAACCCAATTTGGGAAACCACCAATTGCAACTAATTACTATTTTTGGCTCTTCTAAAGTGATCCCTATTAGGATCCAACCCTATTACAGGTTACAAAACACACTATTAGGTGTGATCCTATTAAAGGATTTAGTTTACCCTATTAGGAGTGACCTTGTTAGAGATATTTAGACACTTCAATATAGAAATTCTACCTTGTTAGAGGATTTGGAAAATAGCTATTAAGCTAACTCTATTAGGAGGTTTGATTCACTACTAAAATTTTTAGAGGGTAACAATGATATGACCTACTTGTTGATGTAATTGTCTTTTCTAATTTTAGATCTTTGTTCTTGAATGAATACTTGATCCTCCTTGATTAGAATGTTCTTTGTAGCTTGGTCAACTTGGATACTCTGATATCCTTCCACTTAGCTTCCTTGATTTATCTTTTCAATCCCATGTTGTTGAAAATAGATTGAAAAGATCATTGCTGAGAGAGGTTATTGAAAGAGGGGGATTATTGAAGAAGACTATGTGTTTCAATCATTATTTTGTCACTGATGTCAAACTTACTATTTTTTGGTAAGACAATTGCTTATAGGATTCAAGTACTATCACTTATTTAATTGATGAAGAGGATTTGATCAAAAGATGTAACAATAGCACCTAGAGGAAAGGTTGAGTCATGATTATGTATTAAGTACAAGCATTTATTGAGATAATGATGACATGATGTATTAATAATATACTTAAGGTTACAAAGTGTTGGTGTAAATACGTACTTTACTATTTACACTTACTTAAGTTTACTTAGGTTAATGCATTATTTAATTATTTTTCATTATTTTATTATTTTTATTTGTGAGACACTTAGGAGTTTGCACACCTTGTGAGTTGTCATGTTGACAACACAGGAGTATGCAACTCTATTTAAGCACATGGTGTCTACAACACTATTTTGCGTGTCCCACCCTTGTAGACTTATCCTCACATCACAGCACTTACTTCCATGCTTAATGGAGGATAATCCATATTTCATGAACATGTGCTTGGTTGTATGACACTTCATGGTGCTAAATTCTATGCATTCTAGAAGCTCTCTTGAGGCTTTTATATTTAGGCACTCCTAGTGTACTCTTGTATCAAGTTATAGAATACATTGTTATTTTGATCATACTCTCTCCATTTTTGGTCTACAGTTGTGCTTGTGTTTGAGTTCTTAGTTCTTGGGTGATTTTTTCCCTTAGGAAAATTCTTACATGGTATCAGAGCATGGAGACTTTCTCATCACATAGCTGTTCGAGACCTTGTTTGCTTCATCACCTTAGCTTGAATCTAGAGTGCTACAAAAATTGGGAGCATCTAGCACTAGATCTAATCTCTCCATTGCATCTGGAACACTGAACCGGTGAAAATTGACTATAAGCATGCCTACCTTGGCTCAAAGTCAACCGTGAGGCAAATTTTTTTGCAAATTGAAACCCAGAGGCTTGATTTGCGGTATGGGTATGGTCATTTTCGTAGATTTATGAATTTATTTTTGGATCTGCATTTATTTTCTCTATATTACCTATATTTCCTTCATATTTTCTTACAATTTTTTGGAAATTTTTTTAGCCCTATGGGCTAGTAGCAGAGGAAAATTCTTTGTACAGTACCGAGTTGTGAGCTCTTGACCTGCACAGTGAATATTTAATTGTGTTGCAAGGGTTATTCTATTTTTATTAGAAGCAGTTGTACCATTTATCCACAGTGGGTACATTACACATTCTGATGAATAAATTTCTCCACTAACTTGTCAAGCCACAAAACCATTGGCGACACCTTTTCTATGTTATGAGCAGAAGCTTCTTTCTAAACATTGCTCAACTCTATGCCCTAGTCGATGTGGGATTATTAAATCCTGACTGCCAACTCTCTGTGCTATCTCAATGACTATTCATTGGTTCTGGGCATGCGAGTGAGATCTCAGAAGTGAATGTGAGTGCCAGATCTATTTTTACTTTGACTCGCATTTTCAAAACTCTCTGATGACTACGAAGGTGAAATCCAATGACCGCTGCACATTTTGGCAAGGGTTTTAGATTTCCCGTCTGCATTGGCAACATTCTCAGATTTGACCTGGCCCACAGAGCGTTTGGCTTATCTCAACTTGCATTTTTGGTTTTTTGATGCACGGTGACTATTTCATCGCAACCCGCATTGCATATTTTTGTCACCTACAACAAGATTCCCAGCATCGATTTGACATTCTATGGCATCCTTCAGTGACTTCCAGTGGTCTTTTTATGATCTTTGGCAGCATGAAGGATATTTTGGCTCCGCTACATTTTTTGAAATCTATGGCATTTTCTGGTAGCTTAAAATTTTTTGGGCTCCTTGTTTCGCGTTTCCTACCTGCACCCACATGGAGGCTTGCAACAGTGCCACGCAACCTTTCTTCTACCTCCCTACAGATAGCGAATACTACTCTGCCACATGTCCTAGTTGACACACATTTGCCACATCTACATTAGGAATTACCATGTTTTCCATGTGGATAGCCTAATCATCTTTTCTACCATGTTAGTGTACAGACTGACACATTTTCACTTCCGTACAGTAAGGATAGACACGTCATTAAGACAGCTCAAATTTTTGTTGATTTCATCATTTTTCGGTGTTAAATTTGACGCCTGTCGGAAAGTCATTCTAGGGAATTTTACAACTACATTGATGGCCATTTTACCATCAAATTTAGACTCTCAATTTCTCCTCCTGACCCCTCTCTAGAATGCTTTTCAGTTTGGCAGTTTGAATTTGTGAGCCCATATCTTGGACATCTAGACTCCGATTTAGGTGCAATTTTTTTTGAAATTAGGTAAAATTTCCTAAATTTTCTAGTGGTGGTATTTTTTTCTAGTTTTGGTGCATAGATTTTGTAGATTTTTTATTTTTGGGCAATTGTACTTGCATAATCTTGCCTTTTTGCAACTTCAGAAGCTCCATACGGGCACATCTGGTCACTTTTTCAAGTTCCATTTTTTTTAAGGTGCATTATTTTTTGTCTATTTTTTAGATCTAATGTCATATTTTAGGGTTCTATGGACAAATTTCTCACTTTTAGAATTAGGCCTTCTTTTACATTATAAAGCTTTGATTCTTTTTAAGAATTGTTGTAAAACTAAGCTATAGTGCTTAAGTGACAGATTTCAGCCTTATAAGGCAGTTGTAAAAGCCAAAACAGAAAGTCCACTTTGTTCATTTTGATAAGTGGCCCATTGTAAATGCACTACTTATAAAGTGCCTAAGCATCTCTTTTGGGGGGTTTTTTGATTGAGTGAAAAGGGGGGTGTGCATTGTGTTCTTATGTCTCTATTTTGTGTTCTTTCATTTCTACATCATGGGTTTTAAATGTCCTCCTCTAACTTCATGCAACTATTCTACATGGAAAGATATTGCATGGAGTAGATTAATGGAAAATGGATAGAGTTTATATGTTGATGGTACAATTACCAAACCTACCGATGCTAAAGAACTCATTGATTGGACACATCAAGATCGACAGGCTTTAGGTGTTATAAGAAGTTGTGTACATAGCGATCTTCTCTTCCACATTAAAAATTGTTCAGACTCTAAAGAAGCTTGGGATAAACTTGAACAGTTGTGTGGTAAAGTGGATGAAGAAAAAAGATTTCAGATTGAGGATGATCTACTTCTCTTGGATCCTAAGAATTATGACACAATTCAGGATTATATCATCAAAGTCAATGAGTATAGGGCACTTCTTAAAGATTGTGGAAATCCCATAAAGGATGATCGGTTGATACATCACATCTTGAAGCAACTACCTTTTGAGTATGCTAACTTTGTTTCAAGTTTTAATACTCACAAGTTGACTATGAGACCCGCTTACTAGAAGCCTTCCTTTGATGGATTTGCAAACATGTTGATTGTTGAACAATCTCACTTGGTGGATTTTGGTCTTCTCAAGTCATCTAAGACCAAAGCCTTAGTGGCTAGTGATGGTCAAAAATCTAGTCAAGGGGGAAAAAGAAATAACAAGAAGAAGCAGTGGAAGCAAAAAACACAATCTGAGACACAACATGACTCCTCTCAACAAGGCGTTTCTTCTTCAAAAAAGAAAGGAACTAATTAAAAGAAGGACAAACTCTTTTGTGCATACTGTAAAAAGCCAAATCATGACAACCATCATTGTAAAACAAAAAGAATCAATGAGTTAGAAAATCTACTCAAGAAGAACAAGATTCGAGTGCCAGGTACTTCAAAGGATTCTAATCCTACCTCTTCAAAGGGTAAAGGTCAAGTACTTATGTCAAACACAAGTTCTTCCTCGAAATGGATACTTGACTTAGGTGCCTCCTACCACATGGGTTCTTTAAAGCAAGATTTTTCTTCATTGAAGCAGTCACAGGTACCACACCTCTTCATGGGAGATGATACTAAAAATGGAAGTTGAAGGGAAAGGACATGTAGAAATGGAAGATGGGGAATTCAAAGATGTTCTCTATGTTCCCAATCTAAGCTCTAATCTCCTACCAGTTTACCAAATCACTCACCTTGGAGATGGTCATAAGGTTGAGTTCCTTCCCGATTCAGTGATGGTGCAAAGTCTCAAAGATGATTCATTGGTAGTAGTTGGAAAAGTCAATGATGATAGGAGGCTTTATTCCTTCTCCCATTTTGTGCATAAGAGTTCTTCTCAAGCCTTGTTAACTCACTCTAATTCAAACATTAACTTATGGCATGAGCGGTTTGGTCACCATGACTACCACTATCTTTAGCAACTTTGCACCTACCAAATGGTCAAAGTTCTACCTCAAATCAACTTTTCTAAGGGTAAATGTTCATTAGATTCAGCGGATATGCATCAAGAGGGGAAGTTACAAAGAGGGAAGTCTTCTAGAGCAACAAGTGTTCTTCAGATGGTTCATATGGTATTAGCAGGTCCTTTTGCATTTAGCCAGGGTTGCTACATACTTACCTTTGTTGATGAATTTTCAAGGTTCACTTGGGTCTACTTTTTGCATAGTAAGAATGAAGTTTTGGATGCATTTCTAGGCTTCAAGGCTCATGTAGAACAAAAATCCAGAAAGGCCATCAAAGTACTTTGAATGGACAATGGAAACATGGATGTGAACAAAAGACTTAAGGACTTTTGTAGACATGAGGAAATTGATCTTCAAACTCCTTTAGCATTCACTCCACATAAGATAGATTTTACAGCATTGAAGATTAGAACTCTTAAGTCTATGGAAAGTTTCATGATTCATGCCAAGTCTCTCGATCCATCATTAGAATTAGATGCAATCTCTAGTGCCACTCACATTCTTAATCATTCTCCTCATCTAGCCTTAGATGGAAAAACTCCTTTTGAGGCATGGTGAGGCAAAAAACCTATTGTGACACACTTCAGAGTCTTCGATTGTCCTACATGGACAAATAGATCTTCTAGGGGTTGCAAGGCACAAACATCTTGGCCTTGTACTTTCATTGGTTATGAAGACGGTGTGAAGGCATATAAAATTCTAGATCCAGAGACACATCAGATTTTTGTGGACAAGGATATATATTTTGAGGAAAGTTCTTCAAGCTTGTCCTCTACTCCTCTTCACAGATCATAAACTTTGGAAATTGATAGTGGCACCAGTGATAGAGCTTCAACAAGTTCAGACAAATGGGGTTCTATCGACAGTTGCAGTAAGAGGTCACATCAGTCAAGTCCACATGCTTATATTACCACAGTGAAAGGTCCATCTCAGCATGGTACATCTCATCTTCTAGCTCTAGCTTCATTTGACTTGGGAGATAGACTTGAGGACATACATCTTCTCATTGATGATGATTCTTCTACAGTTGTTGTGAGGGCTCACTCTAACCCTCATGTCCATTCTCTACATGATCAATCTTTTGAGGTTGGTGTGATTGTAGATCCTTATGAATAGCAATTAGTGGATGTCTCTTTGTTAGTTGAGGAGACAGATGGTTCAGTGGAATAGGTTCAACAGACATCTTTGATAGATCTACATTCATTCTTTTCAGCACGGTTGGAAGGGGTGAACTTCAGCATCACTATAGGGATACTTGAGCAAGTTTTAGGGCTAGCACAAATCTTTAGGACTGTACCTTGGGCATTGTTTCTTCCTAAGGGGAGGAACACCATCTTGCATTCATGGACCAGATTCTTCATAGGAGTAGCTTTCACTTATTGGCATTCTTCTTTTGGGGGGAAGCCTATTCTATCTCTCTTCCTTCTCTCATTCTCTTTTGTATATACTAGATGTATGTCGTAATGGGGGGGTCTTGATTACTCCATCCATTGATGCATCCTCTTTCATCTCTCTTTTTGGGGGAGGGTTTTTCCCATGAGGTTTTCCCTCTTTCCCCACTTTATGGGAGATTACATTTCATTATGTACATGGGTACCTTACATGGCCTAGAAGTTGAGACCCATTATGCATCTTCATCCTAGTTCGTAAGCTTAAGGGCATTTCCCTAACTTGCACTTAAGGGGGGGTGTTGGTGTAAATACATATGTTACTATTTACATTTACTTAAGTTTACTTAGGTTAATGCATTATTTAATTATTTTGCATTATTTTATTATTTTTATTTGTGAGACACTTAGGAGTTTGCACACCTTGTGAGTTGTCATGTTGACAACACAGGAGTATGCAACTCTATTTAAGCACATGGTATCTACAACACTATTTTGCATGTCCCACCCTTGTAGACTTATCCTCACATCACTACACTTACTTTCGTGCTTAATGGAGGATAATAAATATTTGGTGGACATGTGCTTGGTTGGATGACACTTCATGGTGCTAACTTCTATGCATTCTAGAAGCTCTCTTGAGGATTTTATATTTAGGCACTCCTAGTGTACTCTTATATCAAGTTATTGAATACATTGTTATTCTGATCATACTCTCCATTTTTGGTCTACAGTTGTGCTTGTGTTTGAGTTCTTAGTTCTTGGGTGAATTTTTCCCTTAGGCAAATTCTTACACAAAGGTTGTTTACAATAAGAAAAATTAGAAGAACAAGTAACATAAATTTTGTTTGCCAAGCTTGACTAAGTGGATAGTAGGTGTCGAGAAAAGTTAGTACAAGCTGAGCAAAAAATTAGTTGGAGCTGAGTAAAATTTTATTCTAGTGTATACTGAGAAGAATAGTGGATTCCAAGTAAAGTTTAGTTGATTCCAAGCACCAATAAACTTTAGTTTGTGCTAAGTAATTTCACAATGGATGTCGAGCAACACAGTATGTGTCAAGCATTAAAAGCTTGATAATGTTGAGCCATTGCATTATTTAAAATATCATGGACTTGATGAATCTAAGCCAACAAGTTTATTTTCTTAGATTGTGTGAACTAGGTGGAAGATAAGGTTGATGAGTTGGTGGCACAGAATTTAAGGTAAACCATTTTTAGGCAAATTTAAGTGGATTCTAAGAGAAGATTCTAGAAGAGACATGAGATATGGGACATATACATTGTATCCTACCTAATCCATCCTAACCCTAAATTGGATGATGGAGAATGAGTGGGAAAATATCTTAATTTCCTATTTATAGGAATGGTTGGTCATGAAGCAAGGTGTTTATGTGTGAGAACCTAAGGGAGACAAAGAGTCAAGGGTCTTGCTTCATCTAGTGACCTAAAAGAAGAGTCTACAATGACATGTTAAGCAAGAAGGCTTAAGGAGATAAATTCTTGAAGGGTGAAAAAGATATCAGAGTTGCAAAGTATGAAGGCAAAGCATAATTGAGGACTAAATAGAGATCTATAATCTACAAAAGAAGTTTTAAGTTATATTAGATCAAAGCCTTACTGTTACTCTCTAAAAATTGTATCAGTCTAGGGTAAATCCTTTGGATTAAGGTTGACCTAATAGTCATTTGTAAATTTTTTAACTGAGTGACATTTCAAATGAATGGTCTAAAGTCCTTTAACAAGGCTCACTCCTAACAAGGTGATTGAATTTCTTTAACTGGGTCACATTTAATACTGTGTATTATAACCTTTAACAGGGTTGGCCTTTCATAGGGCATCACTTCAAAAGAGTGAAAAGAGTAGCATGTTATTGGTGGTTTTTCCCAAATTGGGTTTCCATTTAAATAACCGTGTCAAGTGTGCTGATGAATCTATTATGTTTCATGCTTTACATTTCAGCAAGTTGATTTGACAATAACCTACAAGTTTTAAGTGATTGCATAATCTTATGGATGCATGCATTAGTATAAATGTTTTATGGGTTACTAAAGTTGTGAAAAGTTTTATTTATTAAATTGGACCTTGGATAGTTGATTCACCCCACACCCCCCCCAACAAAAAATTATTCTAAAGTATTCTAACAATTGGTATGAAAGCCTCATTGCTTGAGAGAACTAGTTTAAAGGTAATAGAAGCACAAAGATCAAGATGTCTAAAAGAGAAGTACCCAAGCTCGATAGAGATAACTTTCCTACATGAAAAAGTTTGATAAAGCTACACCTTAGGGGACTTGGAGATCATGCACAATCTACCATTTTTGTGGAGCATGTTGATCCTATTAGTGCTCCAACTACTAAAGATATGAGATAGAAGAAAGAACACAACCAAGAAATGCTAGAGATTGGCTTTGCCCTAAGTTATGTCTAATTTGATGATATCAAAGGTCTTGATAGTGCAAAGAAAATGTGGGATGCCTTAACTACTATCTATGGAGGAGATGTAAATTTTCTTAGAGCCAAAGCTAAAAGTATCAGAGGTAAGTTTGATGATATGAGAATGGAAGAAGGTAAGAATATTGCTAAATATGTTGAAAGGATAAAAGAAGTTGTCAATGCAATAAAAGGAGCTACTAGTAGTATAGATGATGATACTATTTTAAGAAATTTTTTGAGAACACTGTTACCTATTTATGCTATTAGAATTTCTACAATTAGGGAAATTAGATGTATTCCAAGGAATAAGCTATCACTTGAAGATTTGGTAGGTAGACTCACTACTTTTGAGCTATCTAACTTTGATAACTACAAGCCTTTCAAAGCTAAGGTGTCATTAAAGGAACCTGATGAAAAGAAGAAGAAAAAGAAGAAGTATGTGTCTAGTGACAGTGATACAGATGAGGAGGATGTTGAACAGCTTGAAGCACTACTAGCAAGAAGATTCCACAAAGGTAAAGGAAAGTTCAAAGGTAAGTTACCTATCATTTGTTTCAATTGAAATGAGATTGGCCATATTATTTCTAGATGCCTAGAGAAGAAGAACTATAGATGTGGTGAGAAATACAAGAGTAGAAGAGATGAAGATAGAAAGGACTACAAAGAAAAAGGAAAGAAGTCTTGCAACATTGCTAAAGAGAAAACAAAAGATGATTTTGATGAACATGATGATGAGGTGGTGTATGTTGCAATGAAGGATGAATCTGATGAAGATGAGGCAACTACACTTGTGACTTGTGTAAACAAGAATGATAGATAGATCACTGACAGTGGATGTTCACATCACATGACTAGAAACAAAAGTAAATTCATTACCTTGAATTGTTATGATGGAAATAGTGTAAGATTTGGTAATGATGCACCATGTTTGATAAAAGGAAAAGGTTCTATCAAACTCACAGACAAGATTTTGTGTGATAATGCTTACTATGTTGAAGGACTTAACTATAATTTGTTGAGTGTGTCACAATTGAATAATCTAGGATGTAAGGTTGAGTTTGAAACAAGATTGCTAAGATATATAGCACAAATGGGAAACCAATTAGAAAGGGTGATCAAAGTAGAAGTAATCTATTCTATCTTGACATAGAGAATGCTACTTCTCTTGTTGTAAAATTTGATGATGTATGACTATGTCAGAAGAGGTTATGCCACGTTAACTTTGATAACTTGGTTAGTATCAATAACATGAAGAAAGTTAGAGGTTTGCCTAAATTGAAGAAGCCTAATAATGTAATGTCCAAACAATGTCAGTTAGGAAAAATGGAAAAGTCAAGTTTTAAGAGTAAAACTTATAACTCTAAAGGAATACTAAAGATTGTTCCTACTGACTTGTGTGGACCGATTGATGTGCAAATCTACAAAGGAGATAAGTATGTTTTTGAAATAGAAATTTGATGCTTTTCAAATGTTTAAGTGGTACTTGGCAAGAGTTGAAAAGGAAATAGGTAAAAGTTTGAAGTGTTTAAGATCTAATAGAGGAGGAGAATTCACATCAAAAGAATTTGAGATGTTCTGTAATGATAGAGGAATGAAATGACAGACATCTACCCCTAGAACACCTCCAAAAAATGGAATAGCTAAAAAGAAAAACAAATCTATAATGGACAATGCTAGAACACTCATGATGGAGAAGAATGTTTCTTTGAAATACTAGGGAGAAGCTATAAACACATTTTTCTATACCTTGAACAATGTGCAAATCAAAAAAGGTACTCATTCAACACCTTTTGAACTATGGTATGGATACTCACCCAATGTAAAATAATTTATGGTATTTGGACGTAGATGTTACATTCTTAAATATTTTAGGAATGGAAAGCTTGATGTAAAAAGTGAAGAATGTATATTCCTAGGATACTCCACAAGAAGTAAAGCTTATAAGTGTTTAAATACTAACACTAACAAAATTGTGGAAAGTACAAATGTGAACTTTGATGAATATATAGAAGTTTATGAGGCTGAATCTATGAAGAAGCTAGAAGAATACAAATCATTTGTATACTTTTATGAAGGAATGCCAACTAAAGAAGATGTTGCAAATCAAGTTAAGGGTCAATAGAAAGTTTTAGTGACTGCCAAGTCACACCCAATGAATGTCGAGTTGTATTCAGGAACTGAGTGACATTTAGATGTCAAGTTATAGAATAAAGTGAATGCACATTCTGATTCTAAGATTAGTGAACACAATAGAGATGTTGAGATACCTAATAGAGATATACATAGTGATTTTGAAGTTGAAAGAAAATATGAAGAAACAAGAGATGAACCAAGATTGTCTAAATATTGCAAAAGACATCATCTTGCTACTCAAATCATTGGATATAAAGATGCTAGACCAATGAAAAGAAATAGATTAAGAAATGATACATTTTTTTGAGCATGAAGGAACTCAAATTAGTAACAGATGCATTAGAAGATGTTGACTAGAGCAAAGCCATGGAAGAAGAGATTGAACAAATAGAGAAGAATAAAATATGGAGTCTAGTTCCTAGACCAGAAGACAAAAATGTGATTGGTACCAAGTGGGTATTTAGAAATAAGCTAGATGAAAATGGTGAAGTCACAAGGAAAAAAGCAAGATTAGTTTGAAAAGAATTTGCAAAAGAAGAAGGAATTGACTATGGAGAGACATTTACCCTTGTTGCTAGATTGGAAGCAATAAGAACTCTACTTGCTTATTTTGCATACAAAGGTTTCAAAGTTTATCAAATGGATGTTAAATCTACATTTTTGAATGGTATATTAGAGGAAGAAGTTTACATAGAAAAACCAAAAGGTTTTGTTGATGTTAATAGTAAGAACATGGTATGTAGACTATACAAGACTCTATATGGTTTGAAACAAGAACCAAGAGCATAGTATGAGAGACTTCATAATTATCTTGTGAAGATTGGATTTGAAAGAACTGATTATAATAACAATCTGCTCATGAACATAGAGAAAGGAAAAGGTATTTTGTTATCTGAAATATTTGTTGATGATATCATATTTGGAGGTCAAGATGCTTTATGTAAGGATTTTGAAAATTAGATGAAGCAAGAATTTGAGAATTCTATGTTTGGAGAGATCAATTTTTTTGTGAGTTTGCAAGTATATTAGATGAAATATGGTATATACATCTATCAGTCAAAGTATGTCAAGGAAATATTGATTTTTTTTGGATTGGAGAATTCCAAACCAGCAAGTACACCTATGGTGACATGCTACAAATTGTCAAAGAATGATGATTCAGCTGAGGTGAATCAAACATTGTATAGTTCTATGATTGAAAAATTACAATATGTAGTACATAACAAAATTGATATTGCATTATTTGTAGGGATAGTTGCAAGATTAGCTACTAATCCTAGGGAGAATCACTTAATGGCTATGAAGAGAATAACGAGATATCTGAAGGGAACAAAACAGTTTGGTCTATACTACAAGAAGAATGAAAATTTTGAATTAAGAGCCTACATTGATGCTGATTGGGCTAGGAACATTGATGATAGAAAGAGCACCATTGGATGAGTGTTTTTTTTTAGGAAAGAGACTAGTTACATGGACTAGCAAGAAACAAAGTTGTACTTCACTATCTACTACTGAAGCTGAATATGTTGTTGCTACTATAAATTGCAAAAACATTGTATGGATTAAATTTCTACTCAAAGGAATGAAGGAAGAAATCATAAAACTAGTGATACTTTATTGTGATAATACCAGTGCTATCAATATATCAAAGAACCAATGATGCACACAAAGACAAAGCACATTGCAATCAAGTATCATTGCATGAGAGAGTTAGTTCAAGATAAAGAGGCAAAGATGGAATATGTCAACACAAAAGAACAAATTGTTGATATCTTCACAAAACCATTACCTAAGGATTTTCATGAGTATCTAAGAGGTAAATTAGGGGTGATACTCCTATCGAAGGCTATCTAAGTAACAAGAGGAGTTCCCTACATTAAACAAGTTGATGTTTATATGTTTCACATTGGTGCAAAGGATCTTAATTCAGGAGCTGCCTAAAGTAATGAAAGAGCTAAAACTTTAAATCAGCCACAAGCATAGTGACAGAGGGAGAAACTTAAAGAACTTGACAAAGTCTATATTTGCATGTTAAGTTGACAAGCCTTTGGAGTATGTCTTCGGCATTTTTGTCAAAGAGGGAGATATTCTGTTGATCAAACTAGTATAAATGTTGAGGGAGATATTGTTGATCAATAATATGATTACTGATCAAAAGGAAAATATTACGAGATTTTTGTCAAGGAGATGGAGAGTGTTACTGATTAGAAGAGAGCACAAGTATGATCAAAGAGATAGAGAATAATATAAGAAAGAGGGAGAAATCCTAATCTACCTAGTCAAAGGGAGTTATAAGAAAGAGTTTTGAAACCTAATCAAAAGATGGAAGCTACTGATAGAGGGAGAGATTTCAATACAAGTTTTATTTTTGGTATTGTCCTACTATTTTATCCTAGTTAGTTTGGTTGAATTGGTTGATCAATTTAGTTTTTTGTCAATGCCAAAGAGGGAGATTGTTGAAAATAGATTGAAAAGATAATTGTTGAGAGATATTATTGAAAGAGGGAGATTGTTGAAGAAGACTATGTGTTTCAATCATCGTTTTGTCACTAATGCAAACCTACTATTTTTTGGTAAGACAATTACTTATAAGATTCAAGTACTATCACTTATTTGATTGATGGAGAGGATTTGATCAAAAGATGTAACAATAGCACCTAGAGGAAAAGGTTGAGTTATGACTATGTAATGAAGTAAAAGGATTAGTTGAGATACTAATGGCATGATGTATTGATAGTCTACTTAAGGTGACAAAGGCTGGTTACACTAAAAAAAATTAGAAGAACAAGTTACACAAATTTTGTCTACCAAACATGACCGAGTGGATAGTAGGTGCCAAGAAAAGTCAGTACAAGCCAAGCAGAAAATTAGTTGGAGTAGAGTAAAATTTTCATTCTAGTGTATGCCAAGAAGAATAGTGGATGTCGAGTAAAGTTTAGTTGATGTTGAGCACCAATAAACTTTAGTTCATGCGAAGTAATTTTACAATGGATGTTGAGTAATGAAATATGTGTTGAGCATCAAAAGCTTGATAATGTTGAGCTGCTGCATTATTTAAAAGATCATGGATTTGATGAATTTGAGTTGACAAATTTATTTTCTTGGATTGTGTGAACTAGGTGGAAGATAAGGTTGATGAGTTGGTGGCACAAAATTCAAGGTAAACCATTTTTAGGTGAATTCAAGTGGACTCTAGGAGAAGTTTTTAGAAGAGATATGTGATATGGGGTAGATACATTATATCCTACCTAATCCATCCTAATCCTAAATTGGATAATGGAGAAAGAGTGGGAAAATATCTTAATTTCTTATTTATAGGGATGGATGGTCATGAAGCAAGGTTGTCATGTGCAAGAACCTAAGGGAGACAAGGAGTCAATATTTTTGCTTCATCTAGTGACCTAAGAGAAGAGTCTACAATGACACATTAAGAAAGAAGACTTAAGGAGATAAATGCTTGAAGGGTGAACAAGCTATCAGTGCTGGAAAGTGTTAAGGCCAAGCATAATTAAGGACTAAACAAAGATCTATAATTTGAAAGAGAAGTTTTAAATTGTGTTAGACCAAAGCCTTATTGCTACTCTCTGACAATTGTATCAGTCTAGGGTAAATCCTTTGGATTAAGGTTGAACTAATAGTCATTTTTAAATCCTTTAACCAGATGATATTCCAAGTGAATGGTCTAAAGTCCTCTAATAAGGATCAATCCTAATAGGGTGATTGAAATCCTTTAATTAGATCATATTTAATAGTGTGTATTGTAACCTCTAATAGGGTTATCGTTTCATAGGATATCACTTTAGAAGAGTGAAAGTAGTAGCATGTTACTGGTGGTATTTCCGAAATTGGGTTTCCCCATAAATCATTGTGCCAAGTGCACTGATAATTTTTTTATGTTTCATACTTTACATTTTTGCAATTTGATTTGACAATAACCTACAAGTTTTAAGTGATTGCATAATCTTATGGATGGATGCATGAGTATAAATGTTTTTTGGGTTCACTAAAGTTGTGAAAAGTTTTATTTATACATCTAAACCTTGGATAACTAATTCACCTGCCCTCTTAGCTATTTTAAAGTATTCCAACACATGCTTCTTCTTCAATTCAATCCTTAATTTGACCTTATATGTATATATTTTACCTTGTCAAGTTAGCTTGAATATAATTTCAAATAAACAAAATTCATCTCATGAGTCGGCTATAACTAACCAACAAAATTGTCAGATCAAATAAAATGATACAAGAAAATTATTCACTAGCTAACCTAACTCGGTCAACACTAACTTAGAAATGACTTTTCTTCAAACTTCCTTTGGTAACTAGGTGAGCTTAGGTAACACTGGTTCCATGCCAACTTTCCTTTGGTATTTAAGTGAGCTCAGTTAACACTTGTTCCATGCAGACTTTCCTTAAGTGACTAAATGAGCTTGGTAGATAGTGACTGGAAACTTGGTTAAAATTGAAATTATTTTCATACACTAGAAGTTCCTTTGAATCCTTAGTGAGCTTGGAATACACTAATTTCTTGACATATACTTTACATTTGTGTAATATCAAAGACAACATACAATTGAATGATTTGTATCGAACAATCTCCTTCTTTGGAATTGATGACAACAAAACATCTCATGATACATAAAATTTTTAGAGAAAAATAGAAGGATAATGTCCTTATTTTTATTCTAATTATCATCCATGAGAACTCCTTCTGTCATCAATCTTTGATTACAATGATTGAAATATCTCCTTCCAATAGAAAGATCTCCCTCTTTGATATCAACTTAAAATTTATGATATGACAAGATGAAAAATTCTCTTTTTGACATATCAAACATAAAAAACATTTTTATGATATATAACAATAAAATGTCCCTCTTTGAAATCTTATGCAAAATACAATAATTAGTGTAGCTTCCATGTACTTGATGTACAAATTCATATGCAATTTTCTCTACAATACTACATCAACTTGACCGATCTTCAACATGCTTGGTTGATGCATCACTAAAGTTTGATTAGTGAGCTTTAGATAGGGGAATGACCCCTAGCTTACCTCTTAGATACAAAAATGCATCCTTAGGTGATGGTTTGGTGAATATGTCTACAATCTATTCATTTGTATTCACATATTCCAATCTCACCTCCTTGTCCTAAACCATTTCTCTCAAGAAATGATATTTTATTGCAATGTGCTTGGTTTTGGTATGCATCACTAGATTCTTGGATATGTTGATTGCATTGGTGTTATCATAGAAGATAACAATGAGGTCCTTGATCTCCTCCTTCATACCTAACAATAGTTGTTTGAACCATACAATGTTGGAACAATTTACTACTACAACAACATATTCTACTTTTTTTTAGACTAGGAGATTCAATTCTACTTCTTTTTTGTCCAAGATACTAGCCTCCTTCCAAGAAAAAATGATCCACCACTAGTGCTCTTCCTGTCATCAACATTTCTTGTCCAATCAACATTAGTGAATGCTCTCAATTCAAAGTTACCTCCTTTCTTATACCAAAAACCATAATCTCTAGCACCTTTCAGATACCTCATGATTCTTTTGATTTCCATCATATGATTTTCTTTAGGATTAGAAAATAATCTAGCCACCATACCAACAGCTAATGCTATATCATGTCTTGTGTGCACTATATGCTGAAGTTTTCTAATCATTGATCTATATGTAGTCTAGCCTACCTCCTTAAAATCATCATTTTTGAAAAGATTATTTCCAATAGACATAGATGTTCCAATTAGTCTAGAATTGTCCATTCTAAATTTCTTCAGTATCTCCTTGATGTATTTTGATCAAGTAATATAGATACCATCCTTCATCAATTGAATCTATAAGCCAACAAAGAATTTAATCTCCCCAAACATTGAAATTTTAAATTCCTTACTCATTTCCACAAAAAAATATTTGCATAAATCATTGTTTCCAGTAAATAATGTATCATCCACAAAGATTTCTACCAACACAATCTTCTTATCTAGTCCTTCTTTGATGTATAGGTTGCTATTATCCTTAGTTCTTTGAAAACCAATATTTATGAGAAAATAATGTAACCTTTCATACCAGGCTCTAGGGGCATGTTTGAGATCATTAAACACTTTTTGTCATCTACAAACCATGTACCTTTTTCTAGGATTAATGAAACCTTATGGTTGCTTAATGTAGAATTCCTCTTCTAAGATTTCATTCAAGATTGTTGATTTCACATCCATTTGATATACTTTGAATCCTTTGTGTTCTGAGTATGCAAGGATTTTTCTAACACCTTCTAGTCTAGCAATAGGAGAAAAAGTCTCTCCATAATCAATACCTTCTTCTTGAGCATAACCCTTGCAAGCTAACCTTGCCTTGTTTCTTGAAACTTCTCCTTTCTCATTTAACTTATTTTTGAATACCCATTTTGTGCCAATTACATTCTTGTCCTTGGGTCTAGGAACAAGAGTCAAAGTTTTATTCCTTTCAATCTAATCAATCTCTTCATTCATTTTTTCAATCCATTTTCCATTTTCCAATGCATCTTTGAAAATTCTAGGTTTAAAATCAGTAAGCAAACATGTACCTTTTATTTTTTTCCTTGTCATTTACCTTCTAACTAATCGTCAATTATTTTCTCAGGTGCATGATGTCTTCTGACATATTCGTCAAGTCTAGGCTCATTCTTTTTGAATTCACTAGGTTCACCATGATCTTTTGAATCATGTTTGGGTCCCACTATCTATGACCCGGTTCTATCGGATTACTCAGTTTGGATTGGCTTAATTTCATTTCCTTCTAACTATGACTTGTGTCCTTCAAAATATGACTCAGGTTGCATTGGCTACAACTTTTGTTGAACTGGGGATTTTGGAGACTTGGGTAGTGACGACTGTTGATTGCTATTTTCTTAAACTTTAGGTAAAGCATTAGGTTCATAGAAAACAAAGTTTATGTAGTTTTTAGTATCTTTTCTACTTTTTTCTTCACACTCTTCTACAAATTCATCAATCTTTACATGTACACTTTTTATAACTTTGTGAGTGGATAGATTCAAACATTTGTATGATTTTCTCTTATTGGAGTATCCCAAGAATATGCCTTCATCACTTTTTACATCAAAATTTCTTTTTCTTGAACCCTTTATGATATAAAATTTTCTTCCAAATACCTACAAATAACAAACATTAGGTTTATAGGCATACCATAATTCAAAAGGTGTTTGATCTGATTCCTTCAACTGAACTTGGTTTAAGGAATGAACTATAGTACTAATTGCTTCCTTCCAATATTTAATAGAAACATTCTTCTTTATCATCAGTGTCATTGCATAATCCATGATTGATCTATTCCTTCTCTTAGCTATGCCATTCTACTAAGGTGTACTAGCACTACTACTTTTAACCTTATTTTTCTACCAAAATTTTCAACCATCAACTAAATAAGTTTAGGTTGGATGGAATGTTAAGGAAAAAAATTATTATTTTTAGATGTAAGCCTCATTTTGGTCAAAATTTCAACCAACACGGGGCTTATGCATTAAAAAAAAAAACATTTCTCACTTTTTCTTTCATGTGCATAGGTTCATTTGGGATTTCTATGAATTGTCACATGCTTTTTGCAGAGGGTAGGGCTAGTTTTTAATGTCAGATACAATCACAAGCTCACAGGATCCTTCTATTTTGGAAAAAGACAAATAGAAAGATGAAGATATGTAGGAGTGTTTCATGCCTAAGTCACACTGGCTCCTCCTACAACTCCATATGCATCGGCTTTCTCACATTAATGTTTGCTTTCAAGTCAAATAATCATGAGAAGCAGCATCAATAAAAACTTATTATATGTAGGCATTTTCTTACACTATTATTCAATGTCAGAAGAGTGTAGATCTAAGCTAGGAGAAAAAGAACAAAGATTCAATCTTGTTTCTTCAATTTTTAGTATGGCTTTAGAGAAAAAAGAATCCTTATCAAATTTTAGGGTTTGGTTGATGAAGTAACTAGCTCTATGGGGATCATAATGGTTAATAAGCAACTTATGTTTGGATAAAAATTTAGATTTGGTATGTTTGAATTACTTGTATTTATCAAATTTCATTTGAATAATTGCTTAATGGATACTTTCGCTAGGAAGAAATAGCATATAGTCTAGTTGTTAGCAGTGGTTATATGTTGAGTTGATGAATGAGAATATCTTGCAATGAATGGGAATTCTAGATTGAGGCATTTATTAAAATCGTGTGGGTTACAACTTGATGTTCACCAAAATTCACCTTGGACCACAATGATTATACAATCCTGCATACATAACTTTCCTTTTCTAATAGGGATAGGTTAATCTTCAGAAAAAATGTACTAAAGACAAAACAAAGTCAAACTTTTATTTTTTCCAGATTCATAGTGATTTTTAATAAAAGCTTCCACTTATAATATAGAGCACTGTCGTGTATCAATTGACAAGTTCTCATAATGTAGTGTTGGTTACTTGTGCTGAATTATTTTATTCTTCATGAATTTATTAGATTTCACAATTAAAGAATTTCCCTTTCAATTTTTGGATTTGATTGTGTATAGTTTTTTGTCATCAACATTTCAAATCATACTGCATGATCCATCATTAGGATGCTAGATAGAAAAGAACATAAGATAACAGATTGCAAAACTACTAGACATTAAAAATGAGGAGGGGAGGGGGTTGTAGGGGAGGAGAGAGATAATTGACAAGACCCAACCTCAATAATGAATGAGAATAGCAAAGAATGAAGTAGGGTGGGGGGTAGTTGGGGGCAATACACTCAAGGGAGTGGAGAGAAGTCAAACACACACACACACACACACACACACACACACACACACACACACACACACACATATGAGGAAAAAAGAAAATGGATAAGATATATTAGCACTCACATACACACCCATTTCCTGCTTGAAAATTTTCCCAACCTTATTTCTTGTCACATTGTCATTGCATTCATGTTTTTGATTACTTGTGGCAACATAGGCTCCACCCATATGTCTAGGCCATGGCCAGTAGGACTAAATTTCTCATGCACATCACTCTAGCACCTTGATTTTGTTTGTATTGATGCTTGCAATCATATTTAGCCATTTAGAGTTACAAATTTTGTGGAAAACTTTGCTCATTTTTATACAGTGATTTTGTTCTTATATAAAGAACAAGCTACATATCTGGCACAAATGGACCTTCTCTCACCCCTTTTATTTTAGTTTCATTTAAAATATTGCCACATAAACCTTAGCATACAGTGAAGATTCTGACTTAGTTTTACAAAGGTCCAAGATGAAGGTTGAATTGTCAGTTGTTTATTGTAATGCACTAAAAGTGTGGTTGAATTGACTTGGGCAGTAACTTGAATGATTTTGAGAATCCTATTTTTAATGGAAAATTCCCCAATGTCATTTTTACATTCTCATTCATGTATGCATGAGGAAATGAAGGAGCTTTGGTCAATTATTCTAGTACTTTAACTTGATATATAAGGACACTAGCTTAGTAGTGTAAACATTTTATGTTGTCCCTAAAAGAGTAGGCAGTAAATAAATGCAGATATAATAGCTATTTTTGTTATGGATATTCTGAATAAGAGGTTGCCTTCTTGGTTTTATTGGGTCTAACATTTAAGTACATAAATTGTTAGAGCATAGGCCACTTCTACAACTCTGGCCTCATGTTGAGATTCACCTACAAGTCTACAAAATAATGTTTGAATAATATAAGAGGGTATTTTTTGATTTCAAAGTACATCATTTCATGATTTTTTTTTTCAAGTCATTTTCCTTTCTTTTCCTTTCTCATTGAAAATTTCTTGTATGCTTTGTAAACCCCTACACTTTTGAAATTTGTGCATTCCTTTACTATTATAATGTTAATAGCTTGAAGGTTTATGAACAGTGTCTTTGCTTGCTCTTAAGAGAGCTATGAATATTACATTTATAAAAATTTGAAATTCTTTTCTATGTATGCAGGTAGTAATTCAAAAAATTATTGAAGTAGCAAGAGTTGAAACTTGAGTGATGCTTTCCTTGGTTCTTCTTTATATTATGGAGGGCGTGATCTGTACCATGATCCTTCAACTATAAAAGTAAAGTGGGCACAGACATGTATTGGTATGCTTTCCTTTCTCATCATCTCATTAGAAGTCATTTTATTCAAATTGTAGGCATGCATCAAAAGCTATCCAATTTTAGATTTGAAGCAAGCTTTCCATGATACAAAATTAGATGTACATCATGAGTACAATGTACACTTATTTTTGTTTCTTGTAATGTATACTATGAGCTATGTTATTGTTTTCTTTTGCCAAATCACTCTTAAACATAACCCAAGGGGAATGAGACAGAAATTATATGCTCTAAGGCATAAATACAAAGTTGTTTGTATGTATTGCATTATTTTGTAGTATAGTGATTGGTTTATTAAATAGGCATTGGTGTGACTAACCTTGTTAGTTAATGTATGGAAAATATGATTTTTACAACTTATATGTACAATCACACCAGCATCTAGTAATATGGAGGAGACTCACAACACTTTAAATTTTTCTCAAAGAGCCAAACGAGTTGAAATTTGTGCTGCACCAAATAGGGTTTATATTTCCATTACTTAAAAAAATGACAAATATAGGTACTAGATTAACATCTAAGACTTTAGAAATGCTTGTACTTTAATATTTCTTTTGTGTATAAAGCTAAGGCTTTTCTTTCTTATGTAGATCATTGATGGAAAGTCATTGATAAAAAAGTACCAAAAGGAAATTTTGAGTCTAAAGGATGAACTTGATCAATTAAGGAGGGTATTATTGTGACAACTAGTTATGAGGAGCTTATGATAGTAAGGCAATAGGTCCTTTCCTCTAACCAATTTTTTACTTTCTCCCTAACATTGGGATTTCTTGTGTATTGCATTTTTGAGTTACATTTCTGTGATCCAATTTGAATGTTTTTTTAATGGTAGTCAATGATTCCCCCCCCACCTCTTTTTATAGTTAATTTGTTTTGAAGTTCTTATTCATGACTCATATAGTGAAAAAATTTGGAAGACAGTGAATTATCTCATTGCACCTATATATATTTAGCCTTTTACGTAGTTATACTCTATTGTTAATGAGTTTGAGAGTTGTACACTGTGAATAGCTTGAAGTTGGCCAAGTCAAAATGTAGTCAAGGTTAGAAGAAGATGAGCAAGCTAAGGCAACACTTATGAGTAGAATCCAAAGGCTGACCAAGCTAATCTTAGTATCTACAAAGAATGCAATTCATACAAATCTTTCAGACACCCCTGCTTATCAGTGCAAACATTCTTTTGGTGAAGATGAGGTAATTATAATTTATATTCAAGCCTTAGAAATTTTAGATGCTTCAACTAATTTGACAAGTTTTTGAAAGATTTGTGTGTGTATTTTGATAGATTAGTTTTTTGAAGAAAACAATTTACAAACTTAAATCTCAATTGTTGGAGCTAGTCAAATCTCAAGCTTATATTTGTTCATCTGATCAATAATGAATGACATGGATACATTTAAGTATGGAAACTCAATTAGAGTGCTCACAAGTTGTAACCAACTCGATAGGATGCTAGGAACACATGCTACAATAAGTAGTCCACCTTTGCCAAAAGAACTATATCTACTTGTCACACCTAAGTGGGAAAACTAGCATTTTAGATGCTACTTGATTATGTTTTGAAGCATATCCCTCATGCAATGTAGGTTTGAGGCTTTATCACATGTCACATAAGGATTCATCTTTTGGGCAAATGATAATTGCTATAAGAATGTAGCATGATTTTAAATCACATAATTGGAGAGCCCCTCAAAGACATTCCAACCATATACCAATGCATATAGACTATTGTCTCATAGAAGGATTTAAGGACCGAATAACCTATAAAACTGCATTAAGACAAAAAATTTAAGCCACGTTTCTATTTATTCATGCTTGAAACCTACTTAAAAGGTTATCTATGCACAATTTTTGAGTATGCATGCTTGGTCCTTGTCTGTTACACTAACATCATTAAGATCACACCTAGATAAATTAAGAACCATTCCAAAAGCCTCCTACTTTACATGCTCTTTAAGTTTAGACCTATTGATAAAAGTTTGTATGATAATGTTGCCTAGGCCTTTTCCATTTTGATGTAGAGGTGTATTTTAATTCTGACAAGTATACCAAATGTCTTAAGTTCTTGATTCTTCCATCATTTATGTAAGATATAAATATATTTGAGCCATTTTAAAGGCCTTATTCATTGCATGTTCTTCAAGTTTGTGCAATTGGCAAAGGCTTTCATGACGATGTTGCCCAAGCCTTTTCCTCCAAGATGTAGAAGTGTCTTTTAATTATGATAGGTATAATAGGTACTAAAAGTGTATTGTTTCTATTGTAGAATGGAAGGACCAACTTATTCCAATTGAAATTATACTTATCTTTATCATTTGATTTTTTGAATTTGAGCCAATGAGATCATGGCTCATATGTAGCTCTATTATTGTTCCTATTCAATTGGTCTTAGGCATTAACACCATACTACATAAATATATGTTCCTTTTCTAATAAATAATGATAGAACCTTTAGCCAAACACACAAATATAACAAGTTTTACTTGCTTTTACTTTATGTTGTTTTGTTACATTATTTTTAGGATAGTTGAGGTTTCATTTAATGAGGATATGCAAGTAGCACTATGAATTTCTTTAAAACTATACCACACATGATTTCCTCATTCCAAATTATATTTTGAAGAGTCCGCTGAAAGATACTATGTGCAATCACAATGCAATACATAAGCTTAAAACATTTCTATTAAAAATACTTCCAATTGTGCTCCATGAAAGTTTTTGTAGATGGGCTAAATTTTAGTAGTTTGGATTCTTCAATTATAATATAATTCATTTTCCAATGCTCTTTTGTTTTATATTGGGTCTATTTTCTTAAATTTTCATATTTTTTTAGGATACAAGCTTTAGCTATTATTATTTTCTAGAAAATTTAAAGTAATTGTTAATTTGGATTCTGACTAACCTTGCATAAACAACTAATCTTTTTCTTTTTTGTAGTACAGGCAGCAAAGATTACCAAATTGATGCAAGAAAATGTAAGGCTAAATGAAGAAAATGGTGACCTACAATTCAGAGTCAAAAGTTGGTTGAAGAATCATCATATGAAAAAGAGTTGGCCTTAGCTGTAGTAGTTGAGCTCAAGAATCTGGTGGAGGAAGTTACAACACTTTCTTTCAAAAATTCAAAATTATCAAAAGAACTGGTAGTAGCCTAAGAAATGTTATCTATTAGGGGCTCAGTAAAACAAGGTCTTAGCAATGGTCAATGTAAGAATTTTGATGCCAAGATTAGGAGAGCACATTATGGAAATATGACATTTGAGGTTGGCCATGGGGGCCATGATGATGTAGATTCATGGTGTCTTGATCTAGAGGATATGAAGAGAGAGTTGCATGCAAGAAAAGAGAGAGAAGCTGCTCTTGAGGCTACTTTAGCTGAAAAAGATATTGTTAAAATAGAATATCAGAAGAAAATTGATGAAGCAAAGAGGAGAGATAGATTTGGAGAATGACTTAGCTAGCATATGGGTTCTTGATGTAAAATTGAAGAAAGAGGTAGTAAAAAATGTTGAGAATAGAATTATCAATGTTGTTGAAAATGGTAGAAATAGTGTTGGTAATGCAGATGGCTTAAAAATTCAAGAGAATGATATTAAAGTTGGCTAGTAGAAGGACATAGATGCATTAGAATGTTTAAAGGCTTCTTTTGAACCTAAAAAGAAGTGAGGTGTGGAAATGACATCACTTATTGCTCAACTAAAGGTAATCCAGTTAGAAATATGAGAATATCATGTGGGTCATATCTTTTAAGCTCTTTTTGATAGAACATGTAGATGACAACGTGTGTGTATACATTTTGTACTCATGTGCATGACTAGATTAAATGACAAGGTGCAATTCTTTCAACTCCATAGCTGATTGTGAAGTTACTTGAGAATTTATAGTAATTTCACACTTTCTTTCAACCAATCAAATTAGTTAAATCATTATAGTAATACATAAAATCAAGTATACATAAAAATATTTAGTTCTTTCTTGTTGTCATGTATGACATGCACTTAACTTTATTGCAGAGTGAGGACTTGGAGGGGTTAGAACTTTATAATTTAGAAGATCTTCAAAGTCTTCATGTTGAGGCATTGACCAAGCTCTATGAAGGTAAGGTCTCTTTCCTTTTTCTATAATCAAATTTTTTGTACTTTTGAAGTAGTTATCAAATGCTTGTTTTTCAAAGAAAAATTCCAATCCTTTTGTATGTGTCTATACTAGACCAATGTGTGCTAAATCCCTAATCATTTTTATATAGAATATTATGTAGTCTTATCATTAACATTAGCCTCTTCTTGAACAATATTTTCATACGCTTTATTTTGGCCAGTGTGCACTTGATCGTTTGATTCCTCCTAAAGATGCTAAATGAAAACCCATGAACTATTTTATGAAGTAAAATGAGCATATTTTTTCAAAGGTTCTAATAGCCAGGTTGATAAGATAACAAGTTTTGTGATTTTTGTGGCTACAATCCTAAATCTGTAGTCTCGTCTACATAGGATTATGAAATATCATCTTAGAGTATAATAATAACTGTAATAGTGCACGCGCGCACGTGCGCACACACACCTTTTCATAGGATCAGTGATTATTATCTGTAAATGAATCATAAATAGTATCAATTCTAAGGAAGCACAATCTCATGAAGGGGTAGGGGTTACTTAAGATGAGACACCTAAGCGATGTGGCTCTTTTTCCTCTCCTGAGGAAATCTCTTATGAATCCTCAATTTATCTATTAAATTAAATTGCCAATCTTTCAAGAAATATTAGTCTCCTACAAGAAATAATATCTAGTTTAGTGAGGAAATGTGGTAGGGAGGTGTAGCAATGCCAATTTTCTCCAATTGAGTAGACTAGCCCAACCTACTCAGTTTGTGTCCCATCAGAAAAAATGACTTGGTTGGTTAGTTGGTGCTCACAACTTGGGTTTAGTTGTGAAGAACCAATATCTAGGCTTCCTTCAATTAAAAAACTAGTATCTAGTTGGTTAGCTTATGAGCCAAGGGGTCAATTGACTTGGTTGGTTGTTCCATGCTTTTGGGCTTAATTGTGAGGAACAGATGCTGGGCATCCTACATGTGATTCCCATTAAATTCTTAATATGGTTAGCTATTGGAAATATATGAAGAATTCAATTTAGTGCATTTAGGATATTATATTTTTCAATAGGAATTATCTGTATATGATCTACATCCTTGATTTTAATGTTTAGTATTAATTGATTACAATTCTCTCTAAATTGAATTGCAATTATGTACTAGAAAACTAATTAAGATCAAGTACATCCCTAAAGGGGACATTACAAAGAATTTGCACATCTATATATAATTGTGTTCATTTCCATGGAATTTGTGTACTGTTCAACACTTTGCTACTTGTGAACTTGTGATCAAAGCAACATTCTAGGCATCCCAGAGTGAATGCCTAGGCTGGATTTTCTCAACAAGTGAAGTTTTCCATGGACTCTAAAGCCGAGCTTCCCAAGTGCAAGGCTTCTTTAATTGTGGTGCCTTGAATCTACATCTTCTTACAAAGAAATTGCTAGAGGAAGTTGAATCTGATACTTAGACAAGCTAAATCAACACACAATTTTCCATTTGAAGGTTACAATGTCCTAGTGAGATTTTAATTCCATGTGTCATAATCAATGGAGAAAGAATCTAAATATATCATTTATATGCCCTTCTAGATTTGTGCAATATGTTTTCCTTTCAACAATGAAGAGTATATGATGTTTGTGCAAATCAATTATATTGAGATCTTGGAAAATGATCTCTTAATTTCATGGTCATCAGATGCATTCAATTAGTGATCCTTAATATGCACCAAGTACTTGTATCTTACTACATAGGCTCTTTCAATTTGATAGTATGGATCAAAATGAGATCTTCTTTCCTATAACTCCCAAGAACAATTCATGAATTCTCTCTCTTTTACTTACTACTAGAAGCAATGGACAAGCTTTGGTGTCAAAACTGTGTGGAAATAAAATTCCTAGCCTATTTGTATGCTTTTGATTCATGTCATTTATAACTATATGCCTTGCAACTTCCTTGAGAAACAACTATTTGGAGAAAACCTTGGGAGTTTGATTGGGCATGTTGTACTTTCTAATATGCAGATGTAGGTGAATTTTGGAAACTTAGCATACCATGATCCATACTTCTTCACAAATTTCTCCACTCAACTTGATAATCTCATTAGGAGTTCCTTGTAATACTCTCATTGTGTGCATAGAAAAGGATTTTTTTGCAATCTTAAACCCATCCCTATCTTGAGGTTACATTTGTGGATAATGATCATATATCATGTATTGTCTTGGTCCAATTCCAATTACACCCAAACATTCCAATCCTTTGTACTTGTGTACTCACACAATCATGTAGATCATACAAAAGCTCATGTAAAATGTCATTGATTTTATCATAGTTCTTAATTGTATATTTAAGTTTTCATTGATCATTTTTTCCCAATCAAATCTTTCACTTGCATTAATGATACTCTTGATTAAATAGCTCATCCATGGTCTAAATATTGCCGCTTGTGAGCTTCCAATTGCTTTATTCAATGTGATTATGAGGTCTTGATATCTTCTTTAAAATCTTCCTTGGTCAACTTTGACAACTTGGTACTGTGCTTCCTAGATTATAACCATTCATTATTGACAAGAGTGATGTAGTCATCCTCTCTTTTTACAAACTATTTCATGAAAAATTGTCTTGTTCTAATTAAGCCATCTTTGTGCTATGAGATATTGAATGGATCCTTTATGTTATCAGGTATGATTGCAACCATAAGACTTCCTTTAGGGGTAGGTACTTGTTTCAATGTCATGTCTTCTAGTACATTCAACCATTAGCTTGTGCCATTGTCTGACTAGTGGAAATGCAGTTGCTTGAACTATACCACTCTTCAATATTTTCTTTGTCCATGGTGATGGATTGTGTTGAAATGTTCTATCTCTTATCAAATTCATGTTATAGGAAGAAATTTTGGTGTCATTTATTTTCTTCCATTTGGGTGTAAATTTTGTCTTGAGGAGCATGTCTCATAAATCATGTTTGAGCTACACAATATTGCATTGTCTTGAGTTTATCCCATCTTTAGGTGCCTTTTCCTTTTTCTTCGAGCCTTCTCCTTGATTAGCTCCTATCATTATTTAACCTACCATACAACACCCTACATTAGGTTTTTTCTTTTTATATTTCTTTAAACTAATAGGACTTATTATTTAAGAATCAGAATTCAAGATCACGAACAATTCTGATTTGTCCATTTGCTTCTCTTCTTAATGACTCTTTAAGCAATTTGACCACACATACTTTGTGACTACTTTAAAAATCTGATACATTGCCTAATTTCAATGAGATCTCTTATCTTGAAATTCAAATCTAGAGATTTTTTGAGTTTTCACAAGGCATGATTACTTTCAGATTTTACAAATTCAACACACACCTATAGCTTGCAGCCTTTAGAGCTGATTTCTCCACACCAAAATCTAGACTTGTATAATTGAGTAGTCTTAGTTTCAATGTTTATAGACCTAATCATGAACATTGATCAAAATTGTGCACAAATTTGGCTTGTTAAAAAATGGTTAGTTGCTGATGTTAATAGATTTACTTTGCTTCTTATTTGATTTGCTTGAGCTAACTAAGCTTATGATTTGAAATGAAGTGGGTAGGTTCCTTTTTATATGGCTATAGATTCCAAAGTGTATGACTCAGAAAATAGATAAATTGAAATAATTCACATTAATTAAATCATCTCACTTGATTCACCAAATCAAAACTGATTACTTAAATTTAGATTATACTTCTTCATTATTTATTTAAATTGCTCCTCATCATTTAATAGAATAGAATTGTATTTCATCAACATTTATTTAAAATTTAAATTACTCTTACTCAAAAATGGTTCCAATATTCCCATGGACAAGTAATGTTCCAAATTTTGTAAGATTGGGGATTACAAAGGGTCATACGAGATTAAAGGCATAGGTATGTATTATAAATAAGTGATTGTTTCTTAATCTAGTGTAAGACATACTGTTGCATAATTAATCATTGTTAATTGGCACTCTCCTGATAAGGAACATTACAAGTTGCTATCCCCAAGTGTATTTACTTTATGGGTTATTAATATATACTTAGTCTAATCCTTGTTCACTCACTAATACAATTAAGAGGATAGGTTGGCTTGTCAAGGTTGGAGTAATACCATGTTGGAAGAAGCTTTTAAGCCAGTGGTATAGATGTATATCACAAATATTTTAGGACATAGCCCAAAAATAGGTAACTCTTATATGTGCCACAAATCCTTTGAGGGAGCCTACTTGTAGAGGGTTTCCAAGGCCCTCTGAAAAGTAATTTCCCATCTTTCTTAAGGTTAGTTATGAAGAGTGCAATGGGGAATTGAATGCTTGAATATGTATTGTGAATCAATAATTATTTGTTAATGCACTTGAAATGCATAATGATGAACATTGATAATTAGGAACTAGCATTTTCCTAGTAAGGAATGTTTTATATTTCCATTTTTTTGTAGGATCTAAACCCTAGTTGGGAATAGTAGTGTAAATCATTGGAGATCTCAATAAGGGACCTTACAATAGGATCAAAGCACTACCTTTCCATCTTGCAAGGTATTGGATGAAAAAAAGGAACCATTCTAAGTCAATAAGAAGAAATCTAACAATGTAATGTATTATGTGTATACTTGGAGTATGCTATGTGTCTTCATGCATTGATGTGTAAAATTTGTGTATGGTTCATGTCTTCAGGAATTAATGTGTATACTTCATGTATGCTTTGTTTCTTCATGCATTCATGTGTATGTTCTGTGTATTCTTCATGTCTTCATGCATCAATGGATATATTTTGCATATCCTTTGTCTTCATATATTCATGCATCCACAACCACTCTTCGTCAGTTGGGTAATGAACATGATATCTCAAGTGTGAGCATTAGCAGGAATATGTTTGAAATGATTATCAAAAACTTTTTGTTAGAGAGGACTAATCATACTATGGAGCTTGTTGAGGAAAGTGGATCAAATTGGAGATCGGCAAAAAATGGAACCCCTAACAAGCTTAGTAGTTTTGAGTACATTCTCTTTGCTAGCAATGACATGCAACATACACCAATGATAATCTCTCTTCAATATGTTATTCATGATAATGATTAACCTATGGGTATGGCCTTTGTTGACCTAACAAAGATAACTTTAGGCATCTCCAAGCTTCTTGATGACAACCAATACTCAAACTTGGAATCTGCTATGCTAGCTCTTGGTTGTAGGGAATGCTTGGTACCTCTAGGTAATGGAAAGTCCACTGATAATAAATGCTTGCATGATGTATTGGCAAGTTGTAATGTTCTCTTAACTGAAAAGAAGAAATTTGATTTCAAGTCTAGGGATGTTGATCAAGATCTTTGTCACCTTGTAAAAGGTTCAATTGATTCATTGAAGGACATATTTGCAAGTTTAGAGTTTGCTACTAGAGCTTTGGGGGCCCTCCTCTCTTACATAGAGTTGCTTGCAAATGACAATAATTATAGAAATTTTACCTTTTAGCATTATCACATAGGTAGATTTATGTGGCTAGATGTTGCAGCTTTATGACCATTGAATGTTCTTGAAAGTAAAATAGATGTGAACGAGAACTTTAGTTTATTTGGATTGATGAACATGACATGTACTGCTGGCATGGGGAAGAGACTATTGAATAGGTGACTCAAGCAACCTCTCTTAGATGTAGAAGGGATCAAGTGTAGACTAGATATGGTGTAGGCATTTGTTAAGGATGCAACATTATGCCAAGATTTAAGACTTCATCTAAAAATAATTGTAGATATTGATTGACTTGTGCAGAAATTGGAGAAGGGTAGGGCGAATCTACAAGATATTGTAAGGTTCTATCAGGCAAGGACCTTTAAGTTTTAATGTATTTGAGTTTTTATACTATGTAGTTGCAATAAACATGGTTTGTGTTTTTTCTCTTCTAAGATCACATGGATACTTTTGCACTGAACTTATGTGTTTCTTTCACAGCAATGACATTGTGCTTTTGAATGAAAGTTGATCAATGCTTTGTATCCAAATTTATTTGTGTGCTGTGCAATTGTGATTACTGATTAAATGGTGTATTTTGTCATCTATGATTGTTCTTAGCTATCATGCTAAGCTTTTAGTTAGTAGATATCACATATTTTGCAAGATGAGAACTATGGCTTTCAAGCACTTAAACTTTTTTTGGATTTTTTTTGTTCACAATACTTATTGTATGTGTGACAGAATAGAATACAACTTCTTGTAATCAAAAGTTCACTCTAATGATATCAAGGGGACTTTTCTTTACTGATTAGGGAAAGATATTTGGATGCCTTTGAAATTTGGATAGATGAAGAGCATTTGACAAAGTTTGAGCACTTATGGAGGCTATTGTTGATCTCAATCAACTTGAAAATGGAGAGTACATGATCTCAGCTAGTTACAATCCTAGTCTGATGACACTTAAGAGTGAACTAGATGAAGTGGAAGAACAAATTCAAAAAGTACATCATAAAGCAGCAGATGATCTAGATCTTCCTATTGACAAGGCTTTTAAACTATACAAAGGTACACAATTTGGACATGTATTTAAGATTGCAAAGGAAGAGGAACCAAAATTATGGAAGAACTTGAACACATAGTATATAGTCTTAGAGACACATAAGGATGGAGTCAAATTCACAAATGCAAAACTTAAGTGACTTGGTGAGAAATATATTAAGTTATCAGATGAATATTCAAAAATTCAAAGATAACTTGTTACTCGTGTGGTACAGACAACAACAACAATATTTATTGAGGTAAGTTTTTTTAAGTCTATTTTTTACTTTATTTACTATTTAATCTTTTGAGAAATAATTCTATACATAGTCTTAATAAAATTTTCTCTGATATTGTGTGTTCTTTTTTAATATATTTATGGCTTTAACTCATATGCCCTCACTTGTTGTTGAGTCATAATTATTTTTATTTAAATTCCTCAAAGCTTATATGATTACTTCAAATAATAATGGCTAGATTAAGCTATTCCTTTTGCATGCTTATTGAATCTTCCAAAAAAGAATGTATTATTGCAGGAAAAGTAATTTTTTTGTAGGTGATGATTGATTTGAAATTTTTTTAATGTCGGTTGGATGATTTTACATGGATATAAAGTAATGTTGTAAGACAAATTTTGAATGAATTGGTTCTTGAACTCATAGGCCTTTGATAACATACAATGACAATCTATGTTTGCACTTAAGTAGTTAACTCTATGCTTCATATTTCTTTAGGAAATTTTCAAGTTTGTATAAGTAATGGAAAGGTGAGGGTTCCTCATGGTAATATTCTTTCCAGCAATGACATGAAAGCGAGGCTACATTTTTGTTTGGTTTAAGATAGCTCCTTTACCCCTTTATTACATCTAACTAAAGGACCATTTGTGATATCATTCATCATTGGAAATGGGGTAACTTTATTTGAGCTAAGTGCATAAGCATACATGTAGACTATATGTTGTTATAGAGCAATATGTCTTGGGAAACCTAAGCTCACTCTTAAGGATGAATTAGTATAAGATGGTAGTGTGACCTTAAGTTTTGGCCCCATTTCCAATTGTCATGCTCTATTTTGTTTTTTCACTACTCCTTCTAGTTTGTTTAGACCATTTTTCATATTGTGTATATTAATGGTGATGCTCTACTCTTAAGTAGAGCTTGAGATACTCAACTTTGTTAATTGGTTTTTTTGGCTGCATGTAGGTAAGTGTATTAGCTAGTGCAACCTATAATAGTTGGATTCAGGACATTGAAAGTTCTATAGTTGTAATGAGAGATAATTGGAGGGTAGAAGTATCACTTGGGGCTCCTTTGTCTGAGAGTAATACTGTGCCTTTGTTTCTTTTTCAACAATTTCCATTATTTGTTCTACAAGATACAACTCTACTCTTAAATCTTCACTCGTTAGAGCAACATAGTCTTTGGTATGGTTTTGATGGGAAGGAAAATACTTAGCCTATCTGTAGAGTTATGTTCTAGCTAGAAATATGTTTGTAGACATCATTGTGGCCCTGCCACCTTTAAGTTTACTAAGTTCCTTTGTCACAAAATTGATCTTTTCATCTTATGATTAGTTTCATTTTAAATGAGCTTGAATTGGTAATTCCAACTCAAGTGAATAGGAATTTTATCTCGCTAGAATATAGGTGTCAATGAATTAGGTTTTTGATCCTGAGTATGTGCTATGAAAAATACCAAAACAACAATGGAAAAATTTGCAAGTTACCAACATGATTCACTTTCCCCGTACCAAATTTTTGTAGCTAATCATACTAATGGGGGTAATAAGAACATACAATGCTATAACATAATGATTAAAATCTGAAGGGAAATTGAAATCTCCTACCTATTTTGTTCATTGTCATTTTGATAAAGGACTTTCCCAAGTGCTTAACTATTTTAAGTGTAAGAATTGGTAAACTTGTATTACATCATGCAACTTTGAATAATCATATAGTAATTTTGTTTTAAAAGATAACTTGTTTTATGTCTCTTTAGTAGGTATTTTACACATCATTTAGTGTTAATTAACCTCACACATAAACTAGAGTTGATCATTTTGTTCATTGGGAAAGCCTAACAATATTAGTGCATGAAGTTCCTTCACATTCTTTTGCATTAGAGATGGAACTTGGTAACTTAATGAGCATTTGTTTGCTCATTTTTTGGTGCTAATTTTTTAGTTTTGATGTGCAAAATGTACAACACATACTCCTAAAAAGTTGTAAACTTTACAGATCCTTTTGATCTATTCTTGACACCAAAGTTCCAATTTAATATACAAATAAACTTGTAATTTTGAAGTTCTTTAAGAATGTTATTTTTGTAAGAATCCCTTAAATGTGATCATCATTGTTTTATATCCATAAATATTCATATTATTTTACAACTCTCTTTCTTTAAACACTTCTCAATTTTTGAATGTAAATACAAACAAGGTATGAGACATGGCAATCTTGCTTGTCTGAACAACTAACATTTCTTTCCCCTAGTGATCTATAGTTATCGATAATTTTATCATTTAATTTTTCATAAAATATTTCACTGGCATTCTCAAAACTCTTGAGGAATATCTATTCCCTTAAGAGTCATCTAGAGTATATGTTTAATAGTACTTCAAGCCTAAAAAGTAGCTGAGGAAATGATAAATTGTAAGTTTTATTTTGAATTAGGCCCCTCCTTAACTAAATCAGCTTAGTACTCATTTAAGGTGCTAATTTTCTTTTATATATTTACACCATAAGTCTCTAATGTCTAATTATCAGAAAGTTCTTATTTGTCTCAAAGCTTAGAGATGGAATGATTACATTCTAGGGAACCTTGTGTAACTTCCCATTTAAATAGAAAGTTGATAAATGTTTACTATTTCTTTTTGCTAGACTTGGAAATATATGGACAGTAAATCAAGTTTTACTTGAGATCTTCATGATCCTCCATTTCTTTAAGTTTATTTTAATCTTACAAACAAGAAGACAATATTGAGAAACCATGTTGAATTGCATGATTTTATTTATCTTAACACTTCCATACGTTGAAGTTAGATTAAGTCTCTTGTTTATTTTATAATGTTATTTGCAGGTGGCTAAATGCATGGAGATAGGACTTCGATAGCTTATTGCATTGGTCTTTTTTTCATAGGTAAAACCATTAGAGTTTTGAATGATACTATTAAATATGTCAGTTTATCATTTTCTAATTTTGAACTAGTAGCTTCTAGTTTAAAAACTCATACACAATCTAAACTAGGAGCTACTAACTCAAAAGGTTAAATATACAATTTTAAAATTTGCAAAATGAGCATTTATTTTGGTTGGGTTCCTAAAAAAATTCTTACCTCTTCAGGAGGTTGGATCTTTAGGTTCAAATTTAAAGATTTATAGGTTTGATTTTATGCTTCTAGTATTGAGAGTATACATGGTGTTTTAACCTTGTACTTGGGTCTACATATAATGTTTTGCAATTGGGAAAAAAATATGGTATTTTCTTGAGGTATAGTAAGCACAGTAATTGATTGAATCACTTTTTTGTCATTTCAGTATGCTCAACATATCAATACTAGAAAGAAACCTATTTTTGAGTTCTTTGTTTCCATCATTGTTGTCACAATTGTTTGGCTTTATGCTTATTTTCTCACAGTAGGCGGAGCATACAAGCGTAGCCCTCAAAAAACCCAACTTCATTGCAAGACAGATAGTTTTGGATTGGTTACACTTGCCCCATGGTATAGACTACTTATAAATTTCTCATGTTAAGTGACATTTTTGAAAACAATTTTCACTCATTCTTTTTATTTTGTAGGATAAGGATTCCCTATCCATTCCAATTGGGAGCGCCCATATTTGATGCAGGACACGCATTTGAAATGATGGTTGCTACTTTTATCTCACTCGTTGAGGTTAGCTTATCAAATTCCAAATTCCAAATTCCATTCTTCACATTTAATTGGTTTTGTAGTTGCTGACTACTTTGTTAATTATCCATATGCTACAAAGTGTATTTATTTTTGTGCTTTGAATTGGTAGTCCAGTGGTGCATTTTATGCTGTGTCAAGGTACACAAGTGCCATAGTTCCTCCACCATCTATCCTAAACTGAGGTATAGGTTGGTACGTGAGGAGTGGATTTCTTCTTCTTTACTTCTCTCATTTCTGTTTTCCTTGTGTCTAGACATTAGTATTATTAGAGGAAGGTTAGGGAGAAGATCTAATAGGTTGTAGTTGAAACTAAAAGCAGATTCATAGTTAACCCAAGCATATGTGAAACATAATGAAGCCCAAGAACATAACCTTAAGGAATACAAAAAAAAATAGTTCCATCTACTGTTTTAGGACATGTAGCATTATATTCAAGTTCTACTTGCATACTTTTGTTATCTGTACTCTAGAGGTCTAGTGAAAGGCTTCTTATGAAGGTCACGTGTCCATTGTCTGCATACTAGCATAGAAGACTAGAAATAGTTTTAGTGGATTATTATGTAGTTCAGGGCACCTAAGAATGATAAAGGATGTCTTAGGATGCCCATAAATGTAATAAGGTCTAATAGTGACCATTTTGTTCATTGGGTTGATGTAATAAGGCCAATAGAGCCATTTGTTTGGTGGTAAGGTCATAGGACCAGATGATCAAACATTATCAAAGACCATCCTAGGCATGTAATGGTTATCTTGATGTTGTCTAAGGTCTTCTTAGATCATTTGTAACTTGTTGGGATGTCATGTGTCCATTATTTACATACCAGCATAGAAGACTAGAGATAGTTTTAGTGGATTAGCATGTGGTGCATAACACCTAAGGATTTCTTAGGATGTATGTAAATGTAATAAGCTCCAATAGCAGCCATTTTGTTCATTGGGTTGGTGTAACAAGGCCAATAGAGCCATTCATTTTCTTGAAAGGTCATACAACCTAGATGATCAAACATGATCAAAGACCATCCTAGGCATCTAATAGTGATCTTGATGTTGTCTAATGTCATCTTGGATCATTTGTAACTTGTTGGGATGGTTCCTACACTTGTTTTTGATCAATTTGGTTTGCTTTATTAATGCATTGATAGGAGTTATTAACCATCCTTATTTGTAATTGATGCTTTCGACATTGTGTTAAACTTGCTGCCACACCAGTTGTACGACCAGTGACTTCTTTTAACTATTTACTTGCTGCAATATAATTTAAGAATAATGGAAATCATTCCATTGACAGGTATTATAAGTTACTAACTAGACACATGCAAGATTAAACAAGGTAGGAGTGATCTTAGTTAAACAATAGCATGATAGTGCACTAAAAATGCATGATCAGGTATAGTAGTAGACATTCTACCTGAACAAGAGCTCTATTTGATGACATGATTCATTGAAAAATGTTCATGTGAAGGTGAATCCATTGTTAATTGGGAGTGGAAGTGTGTGTAATTGGGGATTGTGTGAGGCCTCGCCCTGACCCATCGTAGCATAGTGATACATTATTATTTTGATACTCGTGACTTAATATGTCAAGACACTATCAGATACACTAAACATTATTATGTTATCTTATGTTGTGTATAGTTTTACTTTTAGATATTTGATTTCATTATTTAATGTTTTATGAACATGTATACTGATGAAGTAGTGTGGAAAGTGAATGCATAATTAACACTTTGATTATGCAATTTTAATGATTAAGAATATGAGAAGAATGAGATAAACAACTGGTTATTTGAAAGATGAATGTTTTAATTTATGTGATTTCCCTAATACATTATATACATATATGCATGTGATTTTCTTGAGCTACTGATGAGTGCAATGAGTGTGCAAGATATTTTAGGTGAGAAATCTAATGGAGAAACAGAATTAAACCCCATGTACCAATTGTGGAAACTAGGTTTGAGTCTAACAAAAGGTGCAAACCTCATTGTTTGCATTTTATTTGTATCGTGGATTGAATGAATGTATCATTTTGTAATCTTTGAATGTTAATGTTTTGTAATAGTGATTTTATAGTGTCACTTGACAATCATGAATTTTATATGCATTCCAGCATGATAGTTAGGGTTAACTGAGTAATCTAAAGATCTAAGTTGGATTAGGTTAGTTACCTTTTTTCTAATCAGTTAGTAATTGAGATTAATTACCCTAATTAGGATTAGTGAGTAATCTACATTTTTGAATGATGTTAGAAAGTCCTAAAATTTCCTAGCTTTTGATAGGTCCCTAATCAGCCCTAAGGGCCAAAACTCATGAAATCTAAGTACCTAAGGGGTATGGGTATGGGTTGGGGGCATTTTCCACCCACCTAGCCCCTTTTGTTGACTCTTATGGTCACTAAAAAACCCCATTTTTTCTTTATTACGAAATTTGAATTTTTTCATCATGAGTTGAATAACTTTAACTCCACCTTGAGGTTAGCCTTATGTCTAGTTAAGTTAGAAGACTCTAAAACTTTTAGGAAATTGAGAGGGTTATTACATTTTAG